>PVLA01003858.1:0-196204 GCA_004027455.1 Hydrochoerus hydrochaeris | reverse complement strand
CATGTGAAGAGTCCTTGACCTAAGACAGGCGCTGTCCTTGCAGGGACTGCCACTCCCATAAATGATAAGGAAAGCAATGTAGGGAGTGGCCTAATAATCTCACACATCTCTTCCTCCTGCGGGCGTCCAGGTGCCTCGGCTTGCATTTCCCGGGCTGACTCAATGTCAAGATTAAAATGTTAATTGATACCTATTGCCCTGAACCTGGGGCGCCTTCTGCTTGGAGTTGAGGTCAATTAACACCTATTGTTTGGGATTGTCTCTGCCTGGCCCTGGGCCTGGGGCGCTTCCTACTTGGGCCTGGGGGGTTGCTGCCAAGGTTAGCAAATATATATTCCAGCTTCTAAAAAATAAAGGCGGATTCAGATTCACTCACAGACTGGTGTGCAGTGTTTTCTGTCTCTCAATCGCCGACTCCCTGACCACCTTTGGGAAACCCTAGCCCTGCTGCAGCTGGACTCCGGCATAAAAGGATTGGCAGATAATATGTTAGACTGCATATACTGTATAAAACACAGTTTACACATTCATCTTTGCTATTATTGAGGACTGATAAAAATGTATACCAGTTAGTAGATTTACTGTTTTTTATTTATTTATTTATTTATTTATTTATTTATTTATGTAGCAGGAATCAAACTCAATACCTCACACTTGTCAGCCAGGTGCTATGCCATATCCCCAGTTCACTAGTTTTACTTTTAAATTTCACTTCCTTGGTAATTAACCATCAAAATATCCAAAGCAGTTTGATGACTGTGAAAGGCAATGTGCTTTCAAATTAAATTCTTCTAGAGTAAATAAAATTAAACTGTGAGCCAGCTACTTTTGATGTATATCAAATTACATACCTTTTCTTCTGAAAGTCATTTATAGTGAAATAGTGTGCCATCTCCCCTTGATCCTTTCTCATTGGCAATACTGAAAATGTAGCTAGTACCTGCAGTAGAGTATGTGCTGGAATAAAAAATAATAAAATGCCTTTATGGAAAAAACACAAATGATCAAGAATATGAGATATCTGAAGTGAAATTTTACAAAACATAATGAAAATAAAGATTTTATATATATTTAAGGAAATTAAGTTACTTATGATTACTGTAGCAAAATAACAAAAAAATCATTTAAAATAATATAAGAAAATGACTAATTGTAAAATGCACATACAAAACTAAAAGGTTGATGTATCAAATAACACCATAGCTATAGAGAATAAATTACAGTTGAAGATCTAGATGAGGGAGAGATAGTAAGATATAAATTAATAGGAAACAACTTTTTTTAAAGATTAATTAAATGCACAAGAAAATGAATACTTTTAGTAACAAAGAACCAAATGTGTCAAAATTTTAATGGCAGAAAAGAAACAGAAATTAAATAAATCAAAAAAGTAACATTTTTATGTATATGTAAATTTACAAATGAAAAATAAGGAAAATATATTTTAATTATGGTAAAATAAAATTCAAACATCAATTATAATTCAGACATATGTAGGTCTTCTACAGGAAAAGAAATGTTAAAATAAAAAAGGAAAACCTAAACAGATCAAGGGGTAAAGAATATGTGGTATTCATTACAATTGAGGACAACTGTAAAGATGAATAAATGTGAGTCATTTATAGGAAAATGAATGCACCTGGACACTATAAAGTGATGTGAAATAAATCAGACATGCAAACTTAAATATTGTGTGCTTCCTTTTGTATGAGAAACTGGAAAAATAAAAAAGCAAAATAAAAGATAATAAGAAATACAGAGATAGATTTTTGCAAAATGGTAGGGGAAGGGGTCAGAACGGGAGGGAAAATGGACAAAAGGAATTAAGATGTAGGATGAACATGTACCAATGTCCCATAAATTATATAATGATTATGTACTGCAAACATGTACTAATGAAAAATTAAAATAAAAATAATCTTTCAAAAATAGGAACGTCATCAGACTATGCCCAATTTTTAAAATTTTTTTCAATTTTATTTTAAAAATAATAAAACCTAACAAAACAAATCAGAATAAATCCAATTAAAACAAAGCAGTGAAATTGGTACAGAACTTCAAAACAAGACAATAGGAAAATAACATTGGCTACCATAATATATCTTGTTATCTACACAATAGCTGTCCATTCCATAAGATACAGCAAAATCAAAACAAAACAGAATAAAACCAAAGAACAATACTGAAGAAAGCAAAAATAATTAATCAGAACAAAACCAAACAATGAGAACAATATTGGATTTCAAAACAAGATAGAACAAAATCCCCCTTATTTTCTGTATTGCATACTGTTAGCCTCTCTACAGATGCTCAGACCATCAGTCTCAGGCCTGCAAAGTCAACTAAATATTACAAGCATTCAGCTGGTTTTTGTACCTTAGTTGCTATCAACTCGGCCTGTTCTCTGAACAAGCCAGTTGCATTTGGGGTAGGGAGAGTTGGTGATTCTCAGCCCAAACACTGATTGGCTCACCACAAGTGCTATCTCATTTTCTCTTCGGGGCCCTGCATGGCTTGCTACATTCAAATTTTTAAATTGAAATAAGAATGATGTAGAAATATCAGTATAATAATTTTAGTCTTATAGGAAAACAATTTGGAATAAGAATTCTACATTCTACTACCTTTAGTTCAATTTAATATGGCCTATAATATGCTATCAAGATTAATGTATTTTTATTAGGTTCTCAAAAAAAAAAAGAAGTAAGCCTTGAGGAACCTGCATGAAATAGGGAAAATAATGGAAATGTAATATAGCCTTAAAGTTTATCTTTTTAATCATTTCCACACACAGCATAGAAACACAAGTCAACAAAATAAAATATTTATCTAAAAAGTATCATATAATATATAATCTAAGTCATTATGAGATGATAAAATCTGAAGATGACAAGATGCTTGCAAAATTTGATGAACTGGAAAAAATTCATATTTTAAGGTATAAATAATGACTTTAGGAATTTTCTTTTAAGCAAACAATAACTCAATATTGCTGAAAACAGGAAAGGAATAGAATAATGGAAAAAATGGTATCATTTAGTAAATACAAATATGTAAATGAAATAAAATAGATATTTAATATATAGATTGTATTTACAAACACAAACTCAAAATAGTTACACAGAGATTTTAAAAAATTAAATTATATATGAACAGAAAATAAGTAATGGAAATAAAATAAATATAACATAAGTAGTAATATTTTGTGAACTAAAATTAATCCTGAAAAAATTAATAATATAACCTGTATGCATATATATTCATATATTCATAAATATTTACATGTCCATATATTTACATGTTTTATGTGTATAATTTTGAAGGCAATAATAAAGATCTGGAAAAGTTATTCCAGTAAAGTTTACTAAAGAATACAAAAATATATATACTATATAATTATAGCCCCCAATTTATGATGGCTTAACTTATAATTTTTGACTATATGATAGTGATAAAGGGATGCACATTCAACAGATACTCAAAGTGTGAAATTTTTTCTTTTGCCAAGTTCTTTCCATACAGTGCAATCTTCTCTTGAGATGATAGAAACCATGAAAGCACAAAAGTCAACAACTATACAATGTACTCTGTTGCAATCCCACAGCATTCAGAAGAATGAATGAATTTTTGACTTGCAATACTTTCAGTTTACATTGAATAACTGGGATGTCATTCCACCATAAGCTGAGAAACACCTGAGAGAAAAGTGGGAGACAACTAAAATACAATATTAAAATACAAGAACTATGGCTGCAAAAATTAAAACAATGTATACATTAACATTTGGAGCAGAATATTTTAAATCATCCCTCAAGTTAAAATTAAGAACTCTATGTATAACAACTAAGCAATGATGTTAAATATCTGAAACATAAGAGTTTAAAACTTGATAGATACCCTCAGAAACTAAAAATAGGGAGTCAAAAGAGAATACTTTTTCTTAAGGACTTTGAGGAAATAAAATTTATATTCTGGTCTTCTTCCAAATTAGAAATACTTTCCAAAAAGATAAGAGAAAAAGGAAAGACTTTTGGTATGGTAAAATTATATCATAATGTTATGTGCATTATAGAAATTCTCTAAGAGACTAGAGATATACGAGGAATTGTCACTTGTCATATATAATTTTTTTCAAATTTACTGGGCAATTGGTTAAACACCCGAATTAATAGATTTTATCCAGAAGAAAAACAAACATTCATAATTTAGCACCAGAAACTTGGAGCAAGGTATCAATAGAAATTAGGGTTCTACTTTCCCACAATAAAAAGAAATGGACACAAATTATATTTTGAATTTTTGATGATAACTATTTTTTTCTGGAATCAGATAGCATCTCAGTGCTGTTCTGATTTGTATTTTTCTAATGATCAAATATGCTGAGCATTTTCTCATTGTCCATTGGCCATGTACACTTCCTCTTTAGAGAAGAATTAATTGACTGTCCATTTTTATTGCTTCTTTTATTTGATGGGTTCTAATTTTCTTGAGTTCTTTATACAACCTAGATATTATTTCTGTCTGAGAAATGGCTGGCATTCTTCCCCCACTTTACAAGTTGTCTCTTCATGCTTATTGTTTCCCTAGTGTAGCAGCTGACATAATCTCATTTGTTGATTGTTAGTTTCCTATACAACTGGGACTCTCTTCAGAAAGCCTTGCCACTGCCTATGTCTTCAAAGGTTTTGTCTACTTCAGCTTCCAGCAGTTTAACCATTTCTGCTTTTAGTTATAGGTCTTCGAAACCTTTGGACGTGACTTTAGAGAGACAATGGATCCATATTCATTCTATTGAGTTTGGATAACCAGATTTTGCACCACCTTTTAGTAAGGAGTATATCTTCTTTCCAGACTGTTTTTGGCCATTTCTGAAATACCAGATGGTTGAAGGTGCCTGGGGTTCTGTTTCCTCAATTCTGTTCTATCAGTCATCATGTCTGTTTTTTATGCCAGTACTGAAATGCTTCTATGATTTTGCTTTTCTAATGTATTTTGAAATGTAGGATTATAATGCCCCTTGATTTGCTCTTTATTGTTCAAGGTTGTTTTGATTATTCTGGGGTTCTTCTGTTCCTATGTAAATATTAGAATTGAAGTTTGGAATTCTGTGAAGAATGCTTTTTCGTGTTTTGACTGGAATGGCATTAAATCTATATTATTTTGGGTAATCGGGCTATGCTAACAATATTGTTTCTGTCCATTCAAGAAAAGAGAATGTCTCCTTTTCTATTTTTCATGTTATTTTCTCTTTTTTCAAAAGCTGTAGTTTTCATTACAGACATCCTTCACTGCTTTATTCTATTAATTTCCAAGTGCATCTCATTGACAAATGGAACTGTAGCAATTGTATTTAGCATTACAATACTTTTTAGAAAACTTTGTTAGAAACAAGAGAGGTGACATATTTCTCTTGATTTTTTTACTAGGAGAATTAGGATTCTTATTTTAGGTTATTCTTATAACATAAAAATGTTTCTTACATGATCATATAGATTACATATGGAGACACAAACCCAGCCTCAAAAATGTTCATGTGATCTTATCTAGGCTAAGTTCTTTCAAAATAATGAAATGGATTAATAAATTGTCATCAAAGTGATATAATTGTTAAAATTTACCATATATCTCAAAATTGAAATCTATAAATTTAGTTAAAATTAAACATAACACATATAAATTTAAAGTAAATTAGCAAAAGCTCATAAATGATTAATAAGGAATAATATACATAGCAAAATTCATATGACACAGGTAAAGCAAAATGTGTACATGTTAGTTTAATTATGTTCTTAAGAAAAAAGAGCTTAAAATATTCAGAATTTAATTTTAAGAGATGAAAAGAGAAATAGAGCAATCCAAAAGGAAATGCTGTCATTACATATAAAGGACATAATCATAAGGACAATTAAAATAGTTGAAATAAAAATAAAATATAATTTATTTCAAAATAAAATAAGATTTCTGACAACACTAATTTTTATTATATTATATATGATATATCTGCACTGTTATCTATATAAAAGTATTGAAATAAAAAGTATAATTTTATACATTATAAAATGATAAATTATTAAGACATTAAAATACTTTGAATAATTTTATTAATAATTTTTAAAAATCCAGATAAAATAACTAAATTCATAGCAACATGGAAAATTACAAACTTTGGGCTGGATGTTTAGCTTAGTGGCATAAGCACCAGCCCTGGCAAGCGCGAGGTAGTGAGTTCTATCCCCGGTACAAAAACAAAAAACAAAAAAAATACAAACAATATAACAAGAAACAAAGAATTTGGAAATAAGTATTAAAATGAATTGATAGCAAGGCATTTAATATTAAATAAAAAAATAAATAGTTTAATCAAGGAATAGATTCAAATTTTCAAGAAATACTTTAACTGTTACACATTTTCCCTAAACTTGTGAATTCTAGAATAAATACGATCATAAAACTTTTTCAAAAATAGTTTAATCTTGATATTACTCAGACAAATATGCACATCACAAAGAAAAATAATTTTCTTTAAAAAATAATTTCTTTTTAAAGAAAATTATAAAATATTAAGTAGATTTTATTTTAAGAAAAAAAGATATCAAAACTAATTGAAAATTTGTAAAAACTATAAATATCTTACTCTCAATTTACATTTTGTCTCCCCTTAAGATATTTACTGCAATACCTGAATTTAATATAATCTGTAGTTAATAAAAAAGTTGCACTATCAAAAGTATATTTATATATTCATGTATATATACATATATTGATATTTAGTCAAGATTCTAAAATGTCATTATAAAATGTCTAAAATTCTAAAGTGTCTAAAATTCTAAAATGTCATTTATAGCTTCCTACATACTTGTGTAACCAAGTTGATCAAAACATTCCACTCATTCATTCATTAGTGAATATATAGTTCATAGTACACAGTTTACTTTTATCTTCAGGGAGTTTGTCTAGATCAATAGCAATTTTACATGTGCTTAATTTGGTATTGGTACCCACTTTAAAATAATTTGTATGAGATATATTAAGTTGTGCTCTGATACACTGAAATACTGCATAAGCCTGATATTGCACATTTATGTATAATGTTTATTGTCACTGTCCTCTGGGCAGGGGTATATATTCTACTTCCCAGAATTTTTTATACAACAAAAAGAAATCTTAGTATTTATAGTAAATGCATTGAGATTAACTATATCTTTGACAAACAACATAAAATTTAATATCGTGACTTTGAGGACTATATACTTTCACAAATTTATACATCTGCTAATGGTAGAAACTTTCCCTTCATTGTTTTCTGGTTCCATGCATTTCATACGATTGAAGCACATCCCACTTATAAATGTCAGGTCAAATGGGACTACATACAAGAAAACTATTCCCCAAGTAAGGTAACAACTCAGAGTTCAATTTAGAATCACAAAATTCACGTGTATTATTTAAGGATGTTACTTTAAAATTTTGACAAAAATTTTAAATATTTTATGAGGACCAAAGCTAAGCTCAACACTTAGTAGAAAACATATCCAAATAGATATCATTATGCCAAACTTGAAAATACACATCTGAATAAATCCATTCAAATCATAAGTTAGGAAAATTATTTTTACTTCTTCATTTACATATACTAACAAATCAATGTACTACATAAATATAATGCATCCAATTTATTCACTATAAAATAATTAAAAACTACATAAATACTTAAACTCAATATAACATTTTTGAATACTATACCAAACAACAAAAAAGACTTAAAATATTACTGTAATATTGTGACACTAGAGAAAAAAAAAATATTTTAACAGCTATGTGACTGGGTGTTGCAAATAAGGATGTTATATCAGTAAATAATCAAATATTGGTCATTTTTCCTTCTAATAATAGTACCTAAACAGGTTTATTATACAAAATTTTGCCTAGTGAGGTTTCCCACTGTCTTTCAGGCCTGTCATAGAAAGGGCCTACAGCGCTACACCTGTCCACCTCCACTTGGTGCCAGGATATGGTACAAAACCATATTAAGCCAAATCTAAAATTAGTTTTGTATGTTAATTTATATAAGAATGATTCTGATTAATACCCAGTCCCAAATAGGCCTCTCAGGTCATATGGTAACTCTGTTGCCCATGGTAAAGCAATCAGCATTTACTAAGCTCCAAAGTGGTTTCTACTGAGGTAAGCCAAGAGATAAGAGTATTGCTCAAAATGAGAATGTTTACTTGCTCGCAAGGTCTTGCTCCAAAGTCCTAAAGACTGTACTGTAATTCACCTACATGGCCTACCAAAGGGTTCAGTCAGCTTCCCTATCTGCCACTGTTACCAAGTGCCAGTGGAACTATTAAACTAAGTGAAGCAATCCTCAGAGCACCTTGCATGGCAGGTCAGAACTTTGGAGAATCTTATCCTATTCATATCTTCAAATAAAAGTGGAAGTCTTTTGAGTCACTTGGTAAACAAGCAAAAGCGACACATCCAAAAGATGAATGTGTGCTCTTAAACTTTAGTCATTTACTGATGTGATACTTTCTTTTTTGTAGGAGAGGAGAGAGCATTTTATCTTTCACTTTGGAGGGGATACTGTATTTCAAAATACTCTACAATACTGGAATCTGAGAAATTTCTCTAATATAGAAAGACCTTCACTGAAATAAATGTTTATTAAACAAAATATTATTAAATAAAATTTTACCTTAAAAAGTTTTATTTTATATTCATCGAAAGGTCTTATTAACATGTCCAGAATGTTTGCCACTTCACACTCAGTGGAACTAATCAGTGTAATATCATCAATGTAAAGGACAGGTATAGGATCACGTGAAAGGGACATAAGATTAAACTTGCTGTAAATTAAACTGAGATACCTGAGAGTTTAAATATCTGGTGGGTAGAACAGTGAGGCTGCATTGTAGAAAGCAAACTGCTTCAAGTGAACTTTGTTAAAGACACACACACACACATATAATTGAAAGAAATGCATGACATTAAAAGAATGATGAAATTAAATGCATTTTTGTATTAGAAAAAAAGTGCAAAGAGAAAAAGTGGTTGATTACTTTCTATTGTTCATCATATAAATTTACAAACATTTTTTCAACTAAAAATTGATCATTGTTTCCTTGATAGAAATTATTTTCTGTCTTTGGATAAATGATATAGATATTCCTATGGAACTTGATGAAAATGTCCTGAAATTATCTATTTGTGTGAGAGAGTACCAAAAAGAATAATTTTTAAAAAATGTGAATTGATATGCAAATTAATGAATAATAAAGTTGAAAAATGCTAAAGGTTATCAGCCTAGTAAAATATCTCCATAGAAATAGTTTTTTTTGTTCATCATTAGAAATTTGCAAACCACATAATGATATTTCAATCTGAAAAAATTAAATGAAAAACAAGAAATTCTGCAGAGTAGAACATGAGTGTATCAAAAGGTCACTTATATGATTACATTATATAATAATTTGAAATAAAGCTATAGAGTTGAAAAGCAGAGTTGTCATTTTCAGAGATTATCAGATTAGTTTCTTTCAAAACAAAGTTTCATTTAAAAATGTACTTTTCCCAAATAATTCTTAAAACATGTATTTTTTAGTGTAAACAACTCCTTGAAAGAAAAATTAAATATAAATGTATTTAATTAATACAAGTATATAATTTTAATTGATTTATCCATGGAAAACTTATATGAAATTTTTAAAGGAAAATGCTTGCAAAAATAAAGCATAAAGAACAAAATGATAAAATTTGGAATGATTGCATTTTTAATAAAAGGATTTATAATTTTTATCCTTCACTTTCACAAACATTATGGTTTCATGTGAGAACTATTCACAAAAATATGAGACAATATTTAAGGCATGTTTCTGTGAAAATCACTGAAACTGAATCCTTGATGTGAAATATGTATAAATTAATATGTTGTACAAGTTACAATCTACAGAAAAGAAATAAATATTTTTTATTTATGTAAATAAACATAACTCATGCCAATTATCTTAGTTCAATTTAGTGCATGAAACACTAATGTAAAATACGTTGTCTTCCATAACGAGTATTATTATTGCTCAGTAAATGATAAAATGCAGTGAAATTAACTATACTCATTTATCATAGAATAAATAAATAAATACCTAACACTGAGTCACATCCCCATCCCTAGATATCAGTGTGGTAAGGGAAATTAAGTTAATTGATAATTTTGTCATGGAAAAATGAAAATAATCACTATCTAATATTATATATCTGAATATAAAAAAAATTTAAATACTATTAGACACTATACTTAATTTTCCAATGTGAATATACAAAATCAATTGTTTTCTATACAATACTTATTAAGTAAGTCACAAGAAGGAATATTTTCATTATCAACAAGAATATAAATGTAAAACTACCCACCAGATAATTGGACAAGAATTATTCATATGTTTTTCTGAAATTGAATTTCTACTGGTTAGTAATTAAAAATCTTTATATTTACTGATTCATAAAATTATACTCATTATAATTCTTTATTTATTCAAACAATCATTGCAGTATTTTATTATACATCACAATTTTCCATCTCTTCATTTGTTTATTTGAGCAAAACAAAAAATGATCTAACATTTGTATGTTGTATTACTTTCCAGAAATTTTCAGAACTTCTAGACTTTATTGGATGTTTGTAGGTATTATTTCTCAATAAAACTGGTTAAGAAATAATTTAGTAATGAGATTAAATAAGGAGACAAGAAGAAAACATTAATAAACAACAAATTCTTTTATTTTTCTTGTGGTAAAAAAGTTCTTGTGGTAAAAGTGAAAAAGTTCAGTGAACATGCCAGAATAGAAGTGCCCTTATACTTCCTCCCACCACACACATACCCACACAGGCACACAAACTTACTTTATGCTTTTCTGATTTTTTTCAAATCGAATACCATTTTGTTCATTGATACTTTCAAGTATTACTTTGTGAATTGTACTTTCAAAAAGTGTTGTATTTTCATATCATTTGACTATTCACTTCCGTTTTATTTCACTCATTGATTGATTAAGAGGTTCTTATATTTTATTGATATATAAAATCAACAAAATGTTTATGTGCATTGTTTTAATCTGTATGTATTGCCATATTTTATATAGCCATCATTTGCCTTTTTAGTTGTTTATTGTGCTTTGAAAAATAACAGATGTAATATTAATAAACTAAGACAAAGATCTGCAGATAACACTCAAATTGTGATTGCATTACATTCTGGTAAAACTAACATAAAGTGAAAACACTGCAAATGAAAGATATCATTGAATGCATCTAATCTATGGAATATCAAATTATAGCACAACTGGACACTGTAAATATTGGCAATTTACCCTCATAATCACATGGCTTATTGGGAACTGTAGGTCACAACTGCATTGCAAGACATTGCAAGAGGTGACAGAACATATACCACCAGTCTCAGAAAACATCAACAATTCAAAACTCAAATTATAGCATTCACTGAATGTATATTATATGCCATTCTAAAGTCAAATATTCAGTTAAACTGTCACAAATCAAAGATTATCTCTCCACAATAAATTACTATTGAAAATATTATCATTACATTTTGAGAGAAATTTGGATTACTGCAACTATTACACTTTAAATTTATACACATGTCAATATTTTATATGCAAATACACTTTACACTTGTAATTTGAATGTTTATTAGTATATCAACTGTTGTTTCATGCATGATATAAAATGTAATATACTTTGTACAAAATTTCTCTATATTACATATTAACAGTAAAATTTTAAGAATTAAGTTTCAAAATGAAAATAGAAAACAGTATACAGCATGTGGTCCATTTACATAATAAAGAAAATTTCTTTTGCTGCATTGATTAGGTCTTTGTGGAAGGACAGACATTCCCTGCTTCGGCATCGGAAATCAAACTCAGGACCTTGTGTTTGCCAGGCATGTGTTGTACCACTGAGCCAATATTCCGAGTCCAGCAAGGACAGATTGAATGGAAGATGGATGATAGACAGATAAATGAAATCTCTTTCTCTATATTTATAGAGAATTTTACTAGTGTGGCTTACAGGATCAAGACTGAACAGCCCATGACAGCTGTCTGCAAACCTGAAATCCAGAGCATCCTCTATCACCAAGGTACAAAGAGCTGTAAATCACAACAAGACAGCAAGATATAGTGCCAGCCCAGCCAGACTGAAGGCCTGGAAGCTTCACTGGTGAGAATCCACACTGATGTGCTTAAGAATCTGGAGCCTGAACTTCAAAGGTGATGGTAGCAGGCAAAAATGCACTGGCTCTCTTGGATGATACTATTGAGTTTGGACAAATCTTTCCCCAGTTTGTGGGGCCTATATGTCACTCATCACTGTGAACACCTCCACAAACACACCCAGGTGTTTGTTTTAATAATCTTCTAGGCATTATTAATCTATCAAGTGGACACTGAAATTAACTGGCATAAATATGCATGAAATAGTATACATAATTGTACACAGACAGTCAGAATGACAGATAAGAAAGTGACAATAATTATGTAAATGAAGGGTAATTGGGTTTGGAGATAGTATGGTGCTAGGATTTGCACAATCAACAGCATTCTTACAAGTGTCTGAAATCTAAGAATCAGAAATGAAATATAAGAATATTCACATATAAATTATGGTTTTCACTTTTATACTAGATGCTATAAAATATAATTGAAGGGATTGCAAGATGGCCGACTGAGTGGCGGCAGGATAAGAGAGCCTCTCTGAGGAAAAAAAAAATAAAAACAACTCAGACACTGGAATCTGGCAAGATGGAGAAAGCCAGACAAAAGGAGAGGAATTCTCATTACCCAAGAAGAAACTGAGGAAAAAGAAAAAGAAAACAAAAAAAGAAAGAAGAAAAAGAAGCATGGACAGAGGGCTTGAGCTGGGCAAGACCTGATCACTGTACTGGCACATCTTAAAGTCAGGTGACTCACGATCAAGCTGAGATCGCGACCCTGCTGAGAGCCGGGGTTGGTGAGCTCCAGACCCTTGGCAGGAGGAGGTGCTGAGACAGGGAGTGGAAATAACCAGTCAAGCTGCAAGAACTTTTGTGAGTGATGGGAACTGGATTCCCCAAACCGGGAGGACTGGTTGGGTGACATTTTGGAGTTGGGCAGGGCTGGCTTGAATCAAAACCCGAGGCAGCCTCCGCTGATGACTCTTAGTCCAAAGCAGATTGGTGGGATCTGCTCAGGCAGGGCCATGCCCCTGGTTGAAACCCAATAGCCAGGGCTTTCCTGGGCCAGTGGCATCCCCAGGGAACAAACAAATTTGTTGAAGCATAAACTGGTTGACTGGCATAGGGGGAGGAGCCAGCTCTCAGCGTGCAACTCGCAGATCTACAGCAGACTAGGGGGCAGTACTTCCCTAGCAAGTGCCCTGCAGAAAAACAATACGAAAGGCCCAGAGACCTCCACCACCCACCTGTCTGAAGGGAGCCAAAAACATTACAAGACAGAGAGCAAAAGGTCCCCCACTGCGGAAACAGGGAAAGTGAGTTCAACAGAGCTAAATGCAGAAGAGGTTGAGAGCAGCAAACCTGTAATGTCAGAGACAGCCTCATCAGAAATAAAGAAATACATCCATGACCTCATCATCAAATTTAAATCTGAAATTCTAACTCAGGTGAAGCGAGATATAAGAAGATTAATAAAAGAAGTCCAGGGTAATCCTCAACTAGGCACAAATGAAAGAATAGAGGAACCCAGAGAAAGGAGAGAAGCCTTTGATGAAGAATATAAACAAAATCTAGAATATATGAAACAGATCCAAAGAGAATATCAGGAAATTAAAAACTCCATTCAAACCTGGCAAAACCTTTTAACAGAAACTAAAGACAAACTTTCAAAACTTGAAGATAGATTTGCAAAGTATGATTATGAAAGGAAGGATCTCTTAAAAATAACAAGGAACCAGGAAGCAATGGTACAAAGGCTAGAAGATGACAAGAGGATTTATAACCTAAGAATAAAATATGTGAATGAAGATGCAGCAACAAATACAAATGAAATAAAAAGTCTATTCACAGAAATAATTAAGGAAAACTTCCCAAACATAGGTAACGGAAGTGAAGTTCAGATAAATGAGGCACATAGAACTCCAGCCAGCTACAACCCAAACAGATCTACACCCAGACATATAATAATCAGGATCCCAGAAATCCATCACAAGAACAGAATATTAAAAGCGGTCAGAGAAAAGAAACAGATTACCTATAAAGGAAAACTCATCAAAATCACAGAAGACTTCTCAATGCAAACCATCAAATCAAGAAGAGCTTGGAGCGAAATATTCCAAGCCCTGAAAGAAAATAACCTCCAACCCAGAATGATTTACCCTGCAAAACTGTCTCTCAAAATTAATGGAGAGACAAGGTATTTCCACGACAAGGAGGAACTGGGGGAGTTTGTGACCACCAATCCAACCCTGCAAAGAATACTGAAGGACATTCTAGAGAGAGAGAAGAAAATCACCAGGGTTCCAGGAATAATGGCAGAAAGGCCTCAAAGAAAGGGGCAGACAGTGGAATGAAGGAGAAAAGTAAACAAATAACAACAGAAAAATAACATAGCAGAGATAAGACAGAAGATTGGTTATATCACTGTTTTATCTTGACTGATTTTATTTGAATCTAGTATACTTGAGAGTGTCAAGTCTGAGAGTAGGGGCAACTACTCTGAAGATGACAGGATTCAATAAGATACCCATTCTGGTTTGATTGTTAACTGCCTTTGTAGTCCTATAATGTCTCCAATGTTTAGATTTTATTAATAGTGTAAAGCAATGCTAAATTTATATTATATTTAATGATATAGACAATTTTATTGAAAATAACAAGAGGCATCATAGTGACTACCATAGATCACCTAGTGCTGTGTTTTAGTATGTTCTTTTCATTTTGTGTTTCTCTAGAAATTTGTATTGCTGACTTGTTTTGATTTGTTTCTCCCTCTAATACAGAAGGGCTAGGTATATGTGTAGACACTTATACATGTAGAACTTCTAAGTAGTTTATGAGAATGGATTATAGTTATTGTAAAGAAAAAAAAGGAAAAGAGTATTCTAAAGGATATAACTGCATGTATGTTTGAGTGTGTGGAATTAATAATCATGTTGCTAAAGTTTTAGTTGGATGGATGAGCAAAACTGACTGCAGTCTCAGTGTTTGGATGTCCACTTTGTGGACTTTAGTTTTGTAACTTGAACAACTGCATCTAAGAGGAAAGTATGTAATTATGAACTAGTGATTTTTTACTGGTTACTATTTTTGTTTTGTTTTGTTTTTGAGATTTTGTATTGTTTCTACCCTCTTTCTTTTTCAAAATTTTTTCTTTAAATAAAAAAATTTTTTTTTAAAAAAAGCCAGAGGAGGAAAAGAAAGTGCTCTAAAAGAGATAACTGTATGTATATTAAAGTGTGTAGGATTGATAACCATGCCTCTAAGTTTTTGTTGGATCAGTGAACAGAACTGTTTGCAGCCTCACTGTTTGAATGTCCACTTTGTATGCTTTAATTTTGTAACTTGAACAACTATATCCAAGAAGTCACTATGTAATGGATCAAATAATGATTTCTTACTGTTTATTTTTTTAAAATTCTTTATTGTTTCTACTCTTTTTTCTGTTTTGTTTCCCCCCTCTTTAAATAAAATTTAAAAAAATAATTGAGTTATTGGAATAATAATTACTACCTATTAAGTAGTGTTTTATAAATTAATTATATATCATGAAAATTTACATGAATTATTAAATAAAGAATAACATTTACTGTAAAATTAATTCCTGGTAGATACCATTATATTGATAGATCTTATGCATTTTGAACTTCTATTTTATTTATGAATAGTGCCATAAACTACTATAAATATTTTCTTTAATTTGCTGGCAATATGTATTTTATTTTAATGACCATGATAATTTGTCTATAAAATAGAAAAAATCATTCTATTTAAAATAAATAATAAAGCTAGGATTGAAATAAATGAATACATCAAAATGTCTATTTACTATATAGTTAGAGTGACTATAATCAAAATAATTGGTTATAAATTTTATTTGTGATGATAGGTAGCTGTGTGATCTCAAACAAGTTAGTTCAATTATCTATTTTATCTGTTTCTTAATTTCATTTTCATAATTTGGAAGAAATGCAAGCACTTTTTTATCAATTTTTGTAAAAGTAAATGTTAAAGCAAATAATAATGAATTAATAATGATATTAAAGACATAACTTTTCTACTATTCAGACACAGCTTTTCTAACATGTAGTCTTTTACTTTAAGCCTGCCAAGCTTTTTCACTGTGTTCATCAAATCTGAGGCTTCCCTGAAAGCTGGCCTTTTTCACCATACATAACCATTCATATTGTCCCCTTTCTTAAATATCTATTTCTTCCTTTCATTTTACAAAAATTTACCTATTCTTTAAATGTGATGAAATGTAATGTGTTGTTGAAAATTTTTTTTTATTTGTAAATAATACTTTATATTTCTGGAGATTAACTCAATGGCATAAGTGCCTGCCTGGCAAGCATGAGGTCCAGAGTTTGATCCTGGCTACCAAAATAATAATAATAATAATAATAATAATAATAATAATTTGCATTATGAAACTGGCAGTAATTTTTATAATTTCTATCAAAGACTAAACACCCAAGTCTTAAATTCCATACAGCTGCTGGGAATGGTGGCTCACACCTGTCATCCCAGCACTCGGGAAGCTGAGGTAGGAGGATTGTTATGAGTTGGAGACCAGTCTAGGCTACAAAGTGAGCTCAAGGCCAGCCTGAACTGCATAATGAGACCCTGTCTCAAAAAGACAAAAAAAAATTCCATACAGCTAATCAGTCGTATTAAATACACATAGTTTTCTGAACTCTCAGTGAACTTATTCATATACAAAACTATTGATGAAATATATACAGACTATCTAATATTAGTAAGATACTGAATGCTACAATTTCCTTTTATACTATTTAAACACCCAGAAATTTTATTTAACATGTATCCTTACTAAAATCTTGAAAAAATATAGATAGACATGTATGTTAAACAGAAATCACAAACCATCTAAAGATTCAAAGCTGTATGAAAATAACCCATTTAACTTACTGTTATGCAGCAAATATATTGGAAACCAATGTGCTGAGGGAAATTAAATTGATAATTTTTGTTAAAAAAATTGAAAATAATCACTATCTGATATTATATATATGAATATTCTAGAGAAGATAACTTGAAAAAATGTTGGGTTCAATAGAAGAGAGGGTGAGTATATGTTACTTCTATTCCATACACTTAAAAGTGACTAAGACAGAAGTAGATAACACAATGTAGAACATAAGTAATATAAATGATATTGAAAGAGGTGAATATATATGTATTACTTTTGACTATTTGTAAGATTTGGGGTTATTGTTCAATGAATAACACTGTACCTTTGGAGTCCTTAATACTAGTCTCAGTATTAACTTTCACATTGATTGTGGAATGGTAGGGTTAATAACATATTTGTTTCAAAAGAATTTTCTTCCCTGGGGGTAACATTTACTTAAATTCAGGTAAATTCATATTTTGGTCTTTGATCAGGAAAAAGTCTTCTTGTATGATAACATGATTTTGTGTGGTTTGATTAAACAATAGAAGATATTTAGTGTTTTTTTCTTTTTGGTTCACTATATAATGAAGAATGGTGTGGGAATATATTTATATTTTAATTTTTCAGCAATTTTACAAAATAGTACTCTTATGTTCCATATTATCAATTATGTCATTTATTTAAGTCATTATTATTATTTATGTGTTTTTAGACTGTTGCTTCTCACTTTAAAAGAAAACCTGAAAAGCTTATGTATTTTGTTTAGTAGGTAAAAATATATTAATATGATAAATATGTTCCTTTTAGAGGAAAGGAATACAAATCATAAGAATCAGATATATTTCCTATGTGTAACAGTTATTTTTGTCTACAATTTTGTCTGTCAAACCAGCCATTGTACATAACCTTGGAGAGTAGAAAAGGTTAAATAGTAAACCAGGATCTTTAACTAAGGCTCATGAATTTTATCATGCTTGGCATTCTTCTCTACTTGCTGTCATAACAAAAGAAAATTTTGAATCGGAACATTTAATTCTGAGAAACATGATACTTGAACAATAATTTTTCTGTGCTATTTCTAAAGTGAATGCATTTTAATTTTAAAATAAAATTGTGCTGATTTCTGCAGATTATTTTGTCCTCAAAGAATCTATAATGAGTTTCTGTCACTGCTTATTTCATTTTCATCTTAGTATAAATTAACACTTCATTAAAAAGTATTCATCCACTTAAAACAATGTTTTCCTTGGAGAAGTAAACATTAGCAACTACAATTAACAGCAAAATATGAAGGCTTGGTGAGTCTTCTGAATATATCATTTAATTCTTGCATTATAGGTTTTGTAAATAAAGCTGATGTCACAATTAATAATTTCCACACCACAAAAATCATGTTAAGAATTGAAAAATCAAGAATATACATGAATATGTATTCTTGAAAATATATATTAATACATAGTATTCTTGAAAAATATATATTAATTCTACACAAGTGAATTCCTGAAAAATATGGTCAAAAAGAAATTTCATTACAGATGCTAAAAGTGCATGTCTTCAGATACTAAAAATGCATGATAATGACTAGTCAGAGTAAATTTTAAAATAGATTATGTGCTTAAAATAGATTGATGCATATATAACATACATGACAATGAATATTCAGTCATGTATAAAAATAGATACTTATAGCTAGCAATATATAGATAGATTGACATATGCATACATATGTGGATATGCAGATAGTTTCATTTGTTTCTGACACTTTTAAAATTCTTTTGTTAATATTGCTGACCTAATTATCCAGTGTATGCATCTTTATTCTTTACTAATTTGTACCCATATATAAGTTACAATACTTAGAACATTACTAGATATTTAGTGAATTTTTTGCAATTGTTTTTAAGTTGAATTTCTCAGCAACCAGAAACTGAGAAGGTAATTAGCTTCAAGAATCTTATTAGATATTTATATCTGTGCAATAAAAGAGTATAGAAGCAGAACTGGGCAGTGCATCGATGCATGTGCCTTAATAATGTGACTGGTACAATGGGGTGGTCCTATCAGCATTGTTCCAGTTTGAGATCAGAGGTCTAATGTGCACAGATGAGCTCTGAATGAAACATCAGGAAGGAGGCATGTCCTTTGGCAATAGTTTTTTTGTTTTGGTTTGTTTTATTTTGTTTTTAATTCAGGAAAACTTAAAAAGAGTATGGTTCAATGAAAACAATGATATATAAATATATACACCATATAAATCAGAACAGACAAACTGCTTATACTTTTTGGAACCTTATTAAGAATTAATTGATAGACATAAGTCACAAATATAAGAAAATGATTTACACATCATAAAACTGATGGAATGCATATTTTAAAATGTAATATCTAATTCATTAAATTCACAAAAATACTAAAAAATATTATTGCTCAAAGGCAAATGTCATAAAGGAGTCATTGATTCACAAACATATAGAGAACACAATTTTTAAAAAAGATATAGTTAAACAATTGCATAGTGATTTCAAAGTCATCAAAAGGATATACAGATAGCAAAAATCTTCTCATTACTCCTACCAATTTTATGTCAAGGCCTGCCAAATACCATTTTATGGAAATTTCAAACATGCTTTGGTCAAACTCAGTGAGTAATTAGTGCCTCTTCCTAAAAGGATTTGAATACTGTATTGAGTGAAATAAAATTATACAAGCTAACCTCAACTATTAAAAAATCAAGTTACAAAGAATAGTAGATAAAAAAAATTTATTTTTCAAAATAAAAAATCTGGAAATTATGCCAAAAAAACTACATAATCAACTGTTTTGGAAACTATTAATTCCTGAGCAACAAGCAAATATTATTCATTATATTAATGGAGAATGTAAAAATAGGTCTGCACTATGTATAAGTCTGTGTATACACATACTTATTTGTATATACATGTAAATAAATAAAATTGCAGATACATATAGATAAATTTGGAATATCCATGCATACATGTATAAATAAATAGATTTTATAAGTTGTTAGGTATTTTTTTTCAAAAGATCTTTTAAAACTGATAAGTAAAAAACAAAATTTGAATATACTAATTGGGGAACATGTAATATTTCAACATGTATACACTGAATAATGTTTAAATAAGTTAAACATGAATATTTCCTCAAATATTTATCATACATTGATGGTAGAAAAATTAGACTTCTTTCTTATATTTCAAATATGTGATACCTATTTGTTAACACGCAATCATCCTAATGTTCAATAGCACCACAGAACATCATACACATAACTCACCATAGGTTTGTACCCATCAATAACCTTTATTCATTCCTCTACCTCCTTGTATAATTCAAACTGTTTAGATGATAAAAAGTTTAATGACATCTTCATGGTTTTCCTTAGTTTTGTCTTGTATAGAAAATAAACTGAATATTCTATTTTATTAATTCTGTTTTACAAAAGATAGTTCTCATGTAAAATAACATTCACCTTTAGTAACATACACCCTTCCCATAATTAGTGCACAATCTGTAATCACTCCATTTAATAGGACCTATTTGAATGATGTACCGAATGATGTAACTATCCTGCTTTCAAATTATACGTTGCACTTACAGGTAACTAAAATAATTTGGCTTTCATCTATTGACAAAATTACTTCATGACTGTAACAGAACTATTCAAAGAAATTATCTTGCCTATCTCTTACTTAATCCTTCATCTTAAAAGATCAGTTCTTGTAACATTCATATATTTCCATGGTCAAAAATATTCTAATTCATGTAAATAATGTATTATTTTTGCAAACATATTTTGATCATCAAATGGTCTTCTCAAATGGCTTTGTTATATCAAACATTTCTGTATCATTTTGATTACTAAAAATTATGTTCTCATTAAGATGAGGAAAGTGTCATCAAGATTTTCTAAAATAAAACAGAAAGTAAAATGTGATTAAGCAACTTTGTGATTGAAACAATTATTATATCTACTTTGGTTGATTAGAATCCATTATTAGTTCATTTCTGATGGAAATAACCATACTCCCTAGATTAAAATAAGTATCTCCCTCACTCTGCCCCCAAGAACTGAAACATGGATAATTTTCTTTATGAAGAACAAAAATCCCCTACCTTTGTGCAAAACAAAAATTATACTTCTTTAATGCTGAGCCATGTAGTTAAAATAAGCAATCTGTTCCTTTAAAGTCATAATTGTATCCCAAATTATTGTGAATGTAATGAAAAGAATTTGCATGGAAGGACAAAATCAAGGGGGCACATAGATAGTGAAGCCCTAAAATGAGAGAATAAAAGGGAAAGGTTACTTTGAAGCACATGCTAAACCATCTATTCAAATAAGACCGTTGAAAAGGTCTTGATTCTGAGCACATGTACTGTGGTGGCTCATCTTTGCCTTACTGAAAAACATTTTATCACCTCTACCAGGGCTCAAAACAGTAAATTTTCTAGTCTTCATGTGGAGGTAATAATTATTGCCTAGTATTTAACAAAATTTATGTTTCTTTACCATGTGCATGTAATGTGAAAATGTATCTCTGAATCACCTTTAAAAGACAGTAGAAAATTTTCTTCTCTACCATCATTACTACGGCAAGAAAATTTCCACATGTTGGACTTAGCTATGCACAGTTATTAGGTAAGAAAGTTTTCTTTTGCAAGACAAATTTCAGTAAATTGTTGATAAATACAAGTGCAAATTGGAATTCAAAGGTAGTCTGTAACATAGAGTATATATGTTTAAACAACTGTTTGAAAGTATTGTAGATAATCACTACAGTATCTTTAACCTACTCTATTTTCCTCTTTTGACTTTTCTATTTTTCATTTAGTTAAATATTTACTCATTATAAATCAATGAGGCTTTCACTAACACATTATATATAACTTCTGATATTTTTGTATTTTTCTTTACAATCAGATATCTCCTATTGCAAAAAAAAAATTCAACTTACTCTCTAAAATGTGTACAGAATATTGAAGTTTTATTTTATTGAATTAATGTGTTTTTGCGTGCTTTCTTTTTCAGCTATCCAATTCCTGCATTGTTTGCTACCTGTCTTCCATTTTTGGTCCACTGGGTCTTGAGGCACTGAGGTAATTGTGTTTGAACTCCATAAGGTGAGTAATCTTGCTTTATATTCTTATAAAAGTAGGTAGTCTTTTAACTTATTAAGTGGAATGAGTCAGAATAATGCAACTATATGGTATATTTTATTTTCAAAATTGAGAGTATCCCAATTTTGAGTTTCTTTTTTAGTTTTAGTGGGTGATGAAGCTATAGTCTGTTTCAGTTTGGAAGGAATATCTTAACATTTTACACACACACACACACACGTGTGCACACACACAACACTCACCACACACTGACTCTAGAAACTTAAAAAAAGTGGTTTTTTGGTTTTATTTATTTATTTATTTATTTATTTTTTTGTGCCAGGGATTGTACTGAAGACCTCACACTTACCAGGTAGATGCTTACACCACTGAGCTAAATCCCCAGCCCTCCTAGAGACTTTCTTTAGAGGAAACATACCTTAATTTTCGTGAGCTTTCAGATAAACATATGACTTAGCAACCCATTTAAAGAATCTGATCCTTTCTTTTTGCTAGTTTTTGATTCTATAAAAATTATAGCCCATTACGTTGTATTTTGAGATAAGGAAATTTTGATTACTGTTAATATGCAGAAGCAATATCCTGTTCACAAAGTGAATACACATCTGACTTTCTTCCAACTATCTCGATAATGTAACTTGCCTTCCCATATTAATGAGTGCTATTAAAAATTAATGATATAATTAGTTTATTAGACAGCATACAAGTGAGAACAAAATGCATTGCAGGTTGCATAATGATGAGGAATTTATCTCATAGTGTTAGGTAGCTTACTGAATTATTTAAGTATTTGAAAAACTTACTTTGACCTCTCTGAAGTCTAAAACCACAGTATTAAAATGGGGTCTCTTAGAAGTCACTATTTGTCACAATTGAAAATCTGTAAAATCAGTAATTGGAAAAAAAAGGTAAATATTCTGACAGTGTTTTCATGTCCATGTCTGAGCTGTGGTATAAATGTCAGCCTGCTCCAGAATTCATGCTGGAACTTGGACCCTAATATGATAGTATTAAGAGGTGATGCCTCAAGAGGTCATTAAATTATGAGGGAAGAGCTCTCATAAATAATGGGATTAGTGATTTTATGAAAAGGACAGAGGGAGTAAGCTAGGCCCTTTCTTGCCCTTATAGTTTTGTCCTGAAGATACAGCAAGAATCCCACAGACAATGAGTGTTGATATCTTGATCTTGACCTTGCCAGTCTAGAACTTTATGAAATAAATTTATTTTTGCTTGTATAGTGCAGAGGTCTTAGATACTTTATTGTAGCATCATAAATGGATAAGACTGTCTGTCTTCATGATGAGAACTTGTTTTTGGCTTAACTAGAAAACTCTCAGAATCTTATCCCTTCTGTTTCAATGTGCTGCAAAATAAACATACAGTTTCCCCACTTTTGTTCTATTTGTCATAGTTTCACAGTTAGATTTACTGTGATTATACCTTGCTAATAAAATTGATGAGGTTCACTAATTGAGACCTGAAAAATATATTTTTTAGTGTTTATCCTCTTCAGATTTTGATAAAGTGTATGTTTGTTAAGTGAGACAACACTATCAGCCAGATTTTAAAATTTTACATCTATTCATGGAGTCCCTCAAATTTCACCCCTATGATAAGCTTATATGTTTTATTTCTTTTAAATTATTTTGAAAATATTCTGTATGTTTTTGGATAGAGGTAAGATTAATATAAGTGATCCATTTAGTGGATTCTTGCAGGATAATTCTAGGATTGAAAAGCTAGCAAAAATGATGACCTTAAATTTCTGAAAATCATTTCTGAGCATTTTTTATTTGTAGTATGTGCCTTAGTTATTACACTAAAACTTGCTGCCCTAAAGTACTGTTGGGAAGGAATTATGACAAACTTCAGTATGTCAAACTATGATTAATCAACTTTGTTCACCAAAGTATTAAATTATTACAGCAAAAGGTCAATAAATGCTAATGATTGTTATCTGACTTTAAAGCTATGAACAGAATCCTTAAGACGACTTTTTAAAAAAGAAATTCATTTTGGAATAAATGATTGAAAAAGTTGACTAAATTTGATACTTTTGTCGGAAAAACATTTTCTAACTTATGATTCAACAGATCAATTCTGAATGTCTCTTCTTCATGGAATATTGTACTAAGGGAACAAAACCAGTCATATGAAATAGTGTTCTTTATTCACATGAAAAAAGAACGGAAAGAAAATGAAATTTCACTCTTATCAACAATATTCATTAAATACCTAGTATATGCAGTAAGTGGGAAGCATTTGTAAACATTCTAGAAAGTATATATAACAAAGACTAGAAATCTCCCTGGAGTTTAAATGCAGTAGACTTTTTCAAACACTCCTGTTATGAAATCTATAGATTATTTTATCTCAGTGAAGGTTATGTATTTATCATAGCACAAATAAAATGAAAGCCAAACACATTTTCACAGTTACTGTGTGTATTTTTATATTAAAAAACCACGTATTGTATGTACATAGTACTGTTATAGGCAGATGAGTTAGATAGAGATACACAGGCAGTCAGACAGGGCTAGGTCCTCAAAGGAGCCGGTGCAGAAAACCAGATACCTTGCAACTGTGGGAGAGACAAACACTTCCTGCAGTGGGCCAGGCCTCAAGACAAAAGATCAAACAAATGTACCCATGTCCTAAGGACTGATACTCTAAATAGTTCTCTGTCAGCCTGAGGAATTCAGGAGTCACCATCCCAAACCAATACAGAAGAGTCACTGCTGTTAAGCATGCTTGCTTACTATGTGACTTGCTTCCCCATTTGTCCCTGATTTAATCAATTTTACCTGAGCAATTAATCTATTGGTTAACCTCAGTTCTGTCTCACCTTATGTTCACCTTGCAAGTTCCCAGAACTTCCTCATCTCAGACTCGTCTCACCTGGTGGTTTTACTCTATAAAAGTCTCTAGAAAAGACAAAGTCTTTGGTAACCCACTTGGGACCCTTGCTGTCTCTCTCAGACAGAAGCTTTCTCTCTCAATAAATATATTCTGCTCTTAACCTCCACTTCTCCTAAACTTCATTCTTTGATTTTAGAGAGCACAAACTCATACTGGGACATCTAGTAGGTCACGAGTTTCAGTCACCTATATCAGTACCATATTCAGTACCATATTTTGCAAAATCCAGAAGGGCTGCTAGAAATATGAACTAGATTTACAGTCATGATTACAGTTATAAATATATTAGTACAAATACAAAATATTTCCTATTGTTATAGAAGAGAATCATCTGTTTGGAATAGAAAGAGTAAACAATTCATGAAGTAAGATGGGAATTATAATGTGATTAAATCATTTTCATTAAATGGAAACTTAGAGGTCAGCAAATGCCAAGACATAAAAATGCAGATACATTATGTTACAAGAGTAGTTCTGTTAGAGTCTGCCCTTAGGAAGGGAAGAATATAACATCACTGGAGAATATAGTTTCTTAATCAGTATGGATGCTCAGTGTAGTGAAAAGATACTCACCCAGTATTAGCAGATGGGTGGTCACTGAGTATGAAATTTCATGATAGCATCCTATGTATAGATAAATAATACAGTTCTTCACTTTGTCAAGCTACACCCAAATTATCATTTTATAAGAGTCAACATATGCTGCCAAACATGCAAAAATTACTTTTTTTTACTTAGGATCAAGTAAAACTTTTATCTTCAGATGAAAAAAGTGCTGAGTTGATACATCCTGCCAAATTATAACCTATGCTGAATGTAGCTTCATTGATATCATTTGTATGTTTAATATAATTTGTAATACCATGCATTTGTCCCAAGCTTCCCCAAGTGACACAGACTGTGAGATGCTTAAATAGAAAGATATAAACAACCCAGATATTTGTTGATAAGAAACATCACTATTGCCCAAAAAACATAATAAGACATAGAACAGCAGCAAGAAGGCCAGTGAACCTATCTCATAAGCAGGGACACAGAGAGAAAGAAACAAAGCACAGCAGAAGACAAGCACCTTGCAAAAAACTGTATGAGTAACAATATGACATCCAAGTATGAGACAGTAAAATAACAAGGGGAAATCTGCCCATAGAAGTTTGTAAATAATAAATGTGTGTGTTTTAATTTGCTAGGGCTGCCATGAAAGAGTACCACACTTTGATGGCTTTAAAAAGAGAAATTATTTTCTCACAACTCTAGAAGCAAGAAATCTAGACTCAATGTGTCAGTAGGACTGGCTTCTTATGAGGCTTTTGTCTTTGTACATGCTTGTCTTCTTCCTATATCTTCATGTGGTTTTCCCTCTACTCATCTGTGTCTAAGTTTTTTGTCTTCTTATGAAGATATCTATCATATTGGATTAGTTTCTATCATAAAGACTTCACTTTAATGATCTTTAAAAAAAACCTTCTAAGTAGTACATTAATATTTTGATGTTCTGGGTCTTAGAATTTCAACAGGTAAATTTTGAAGAGACAGAATTTATACCTTAACAGTGGTGATGCATACAGGATAGCATCAATAGACTCTTAGCAGTTCAGAATGCTTGGAGTCTTGGGTCTATGCACAGGTATACACTGGATATCAAAACATAAATGAAAATTTAAAATATATTTTATATCTAAATGTTATGTGTATATATATATATATATATATATATATATATATATATATATAATGTTATCCATGTAATACCAACATAGTATATTATCTCTATTGGTACACTGTGGATTTTTTTTTCTTGAAGGCAAAATACATGATGAAAATTGTTGAGCAGGATATAAAAACCTGTAAAAGTTGGTACATTTAAATACTACCTGAGAATTCATTTAGAGAAAACTTGAACAGAAACTCATTAAAAGCCCATTGATAGCTCATATGAAGGAATATTAAAGGAAATAGGATAAAAATAACAATGTCACAAGATCGTTAGGTGAGATCCAGGAATATATGCAATTCAACTGAACATTATATGCAAATAAAAACATGTTAAATAAAAAGTGAAAGTAAAATTAGTTCTTACATTTTTAGTGTATATTACTGAAAATGTTTTAGTGATGATACAGAAAAGATAGAAGAAAAACATGGAGAAAAAGAAGAAAAAATTTTAAAAATCCAATTTGTTTCTACAGATAAAGATATTATGCAAATAAGCCAAAAGTCATTCAAATCTTAAGATCATGTAATCAGAATGAAACTTCAGACTTAGGAAATACACAGACAGAAAAAAACTATGATGGTTGTATGAATGAAGAAATACTATGTAGAAAATCTTCAGAAGGTGCTGAAAAGAAAATTTGATAAAATTAAAAATCAGATATGGTAAAGATTTATTTAGGAAAATATGATTAAAGAAGAAAGAACACAGTAGAGTATACTTACAATTAAACATTAAATGTTTAAGAAATGTCACTTTCTTTTCTAAATATGATGAAGAATTCATAGAAAAGAGTTTAAATTGCAAAGTTCAAGGTCATAGATTTGTTAGAGCACTGTGATATTTTTCTCCACGGTGCATTTTCTACAATAATAGACCCCCAACTTGTTACACATGCATCTCAAAGGACATATTCAAATGATCAGGGGAAAAGTTATAACCTATATACATTATGGGCAATTCCCAATACATTTTATGTGCATCGTATACCTTACTATGATGATTTCCAAGTCATGAGTATGCTTTGAAAAACTCTGAAGTAGAGAAACTATGTTGAATTTTCCTTTACATAAAATGTTTAGAAATTCATGTGACAGCAGAGTCCATTTATGTAATCTTTTTTAAAAAGTATCTTTTAATTCACAATTACTGGGCAAAAAATGAGAAGGAGAAAACAGGATTCTAAATGTAATTGTTATGTGTCAGGGAAAAGTGAAGAAGTATTGCAACTTGATATTTGTGAAAGATGTACAGTGTTTGAAAACACACACACACAAACACACAAAATCTATGTGCCTGTTCTAGTAGCACAGTTCGGTAAGCTCATATGCTTTAGGCCCAGATGAGAGAAATAAAGCTTATAGACCAGCCATTCAAGTACATCTTGACAAATTAGCTTAAGGTGAAAACACTCAGTTCAGTTGAAGAAATGCAAAGCAGAACAAAGTAAAGCAAAGTGAAAAGAAAAAAGAAAAGAAAAGAAGGAAAAAAAGAAAAAGGGAAAGGGGAAAGGAGAGGAGAGGAGAGGAGAGGAGAGGAGAGGAGAGGAGAGGAAAGGAAAGGAAAGGAAAGGAAAGGAAAGGAAAGGAAAGGAAAGGAAAGGAAAGGAAAGGAAAGGAAAGGAAAGGAAGTAGGTAATGTAGACTTCACGATGAATATTTTTCACTAACATAGTAAGCAAGAAAATTTGTTTAAAGGGTAATACAGGAAATTTTGTAGTGAGTCTCATGTTCCCTAGGAAATTTGTTTTGCTGATTTTCTGCATAAATCTAATTTGCCCAACATTTCTCTCTCTATTTAAGGGAACTATTACCTCCCATTCTTAGGGCCAAGAGTTAGAAGGAGGAGATAGAGATAGGGGGATTAGAGGACCAAAAACAAACAAACAAACAAAAAAAGAATTGAAGTGTATTGTATACTCGTATGAATGCTCCATGATAAATGTAATTATTCTGTATTGCAAACATATAGAAATTTTAAAGAGAGAATAAAAAGTGAGAAAGGAAAAAAGTTAAAAGAAATACTACTTTGATTAATGCAAGTTATTAATAGGAAACTCATAAATAGGAATTAATGTAAAGACATATGTGATATAAAGTTGCCTTCATTTTGTTTAGTATGTCACCCCATATATTTTTTATGCAAGAAAAAGAAGGTGTGTTTCACGTGTACAAAAGAGTAACTAGAAACAGTGACAGTTACTGTGGATCACAGTGATCTGTATATTTGCTATATATTAAAAATATAGAGGGCTGGGCATTTAGCTCAGTGGAATAAGAGCCTGCCTGGCAAGTGCAAGGTTGAGTTCAATCCCTAGTCAAAAAAAAAAAAAAAAAAAAATATATATATATATATATATATATATATATATATATAGTCCTTGCTTTATACTTAGGAATATTAGTGCAACATTTTAGAAGGCAAATTGCTAACATATGAAAATTTTGGGGTTTTTTTTGTTTGTTTGTTTCTTAACCATACTTTATGGTATGTGTTGTTTTCCAACTGTTTTGGTCAATATTAGGTTGTCCCTTGCCTCCTCAGTTTATCTACATCACAGCATCACATGCCAAGTTAAAAAAAAAAAAAAACACATTGGCCCCATCCATCCTCACTATTTCACTGCTTAGAATGTAGTGTCACCAACAACTCTTGCCTAGACCTCCGTGCTTGTCTCCTAAATGCCACTTTTCTACCCTACATTTTAAAGGCAGTAGCTGTGATGAATTTTTAAAATGAAGTATTGGGCTCAGAATCTCTAGTAATTTCCCATTTTTTCTAAAAGAAGTTTGTAATGTGCTTACAGTAGGCTAAAAACCCCTTTTTAATTCATACTCAAGTGATGGTCATTTTACCTGGGAACATTTCACAATGTCTAAAGAACCATTTCAATGTTACTCCATCCACAGGTTTATTCTACTGACATGTAGTAAGCGAATTGCAGAACAGAATCAAAAAAACTAAATAAATTAGGTTCTGCATAACAAAACATTGTGCAGTCCAATAGTGTGAAGTAGGAGAAACCCTGATCAGATGACATGATTTTTCAGATGTTACTTTAATCTATCACCCCACTGCTCATCCATTCCATGCAGTCCTGCTGGTCTACTCTCTTCCCTCAAACACACCAGACACATTCCTTCAGACCTTTCCTCAGTTTTTGTGTCTATTTAAAATTCTTAACACTTTCACATTTAAGTACCCAAGTACTTGTTTTACTCAAGTGATTGTCAAAATGCCATTTTCTCACTCAGGATGTTAATTCTCGTCTTCTTTAGAATTGCAAACTATCCCCTAGTTACATCTATATACTATTTTGTTTTTCATAGCTTTTAACATTGTCTTGCATACTATGCATAACACACAGTCTTTGTGATTAGTGCTAATTTTCTTTGCTACTCAAATGTAAGCTTCCTGAAAATAGACATCTGTGTTTGCTTTGCTTCATAATTTACATTAAATACATGGCAAAACTAAACAGTCAATACATCCTTGTAAACTTTCTTAGATTTCATTTATGTATTTCTTTCCAAGAACATTTGGAGTGTATTTTTTGCTGGTTTATATGAAAAGTGTGGCAATTTTTATTTTCCATCTAAGTTAGTGTGATATTATACATATATACTTCTTTTGTTTGCTTTGACTTTTGCTTGCAGTAGATAGCTTCATTTCCTAAAAAGATACACAGTGGGAAAGCTGTGTGGAAGAAACTGGAAAAAATAAAACAAGAGTTCATTATTTTCTTAGTGTCAGAAAGATGAGAACCTGGAACAGTGTTATCCATTCATTACTAATCTTATACAGTACCTTTAAAAGTAATCCCTTGTGTGATGTCCTAATATAATTGTCTGAAATTTCTCTATTTACATATCTATATCTTATTAAAACAGTACATCATAATGACAAAAGAGACATTACATTTGGAAATTGGAAACTGGTTACTAAGCTGTGCTTGTTACATGGAGACCCTTGAGTGAAGATTATATTTACATATTGCTTTTCTTGTCTCAGGTGACACACATTTCTCTTTTGCCTGTCTCATTTGATTATCATGTTTGAATATTTTTGTCCTGGGAATTAATTTTTCACAGACCTTTTTCTGTTTTATTCTACTTCTTCATTTTATCTTTGATAATTTTAAAATTTATGTAATATAATTCTGTCATTAGTTAATTGTTGAAAATAGCACTGTCTTTGATTTTTAATATTTTTCCCTTTAGGATTAAATCATTTTAATGTTAAGATTTGAGTGTAGGATACAGTGCTGTTTCAATATTTATTTGCTTTCTTATCTCTGCTTCTTTTTATATAGAATGATTATTACCCTCACCATATTAAGTCATTTTTTATTTATCCCTGACCGTCTATGCTTTCTTTCCTACTCAGAAAATTTAATCATACAACTCTAATCAAATATGATGCATGTTAATGTCACATACTCCATACATAATTATTACACAAAAATACAGGAACTAAGTCCAAACAAGAAATGTGGATCTAAATATGTTTGAGATATAAAATTGAAGACTTACATTTTAATGATAAAATTTTCAAAGAAAGAGGAGGAAGTAAAAATGAAAATTAAAAAAGCAAATGAGGAAAACAGAAAACAAAATATTTTAAAGGAAATAATAAATACAGGAATATAAAATGATTTAATGGACTCTAATGGAATAAGATTCATTCCAATATATTATTTCTCTTCCTAACATTTAACAACAATAAAAAATAACAGTGAAAACAAGAAATCATATGCTCTCTGAAAAAATAGATTGTTATTTTTACCCAGATTATTAGAAACTCAGTAAGTGTGAAGTATATCAAACTTTTGCTCTGGATCTTGGTAATTTTAAAAAAATTCTTACAGGTCTAAATACACTAAAAATGTCCCATATCCAAAGACTATTTCCAAGGGTAAAAAAGACTAAAAAATTTTTCTGTTCATTAATATGTAGTGTAGATAAAGAGTTCTCAAAAATTGAATAGTACTTCTAGAAGTAATGAAATGATGGAGTTTCAGAAATCACTACAACCCAGAATGCACAACTCCAATCCAAATAATAAAGGTCGAATACCATACCAATATAAATAAATAAACTATGTTAAGCTATATGATAACTATGAATCATCAAGGATACATAGAGCATTTTAAAGGCTACAGAGAGGAAAAACACAGTTGCCTCCAAAGAACAATATTAGCAGGTTATTTTTAATATTAACAGCACATGCCAGGAAAAATAGAGTTGAATTTACTTTTAGAGGAAATAGCTCTGTTGAATTCCACAGCCCCGTGATTTTCTTGCTTTTTTACTTACATAGCAGTGATCACAAAGTATTTGTTTACGTTATCAATGCTGTGCACAAAATTAAGTTTCGAGAATTTGAAAAATTACACTGGTGTTATAATTTAATTAGATATAAATGTGACTGTTTAAAAGAGAGCTGCACTTACAAGTGAAACCTGCAAATGGCGGGAAGCAGCTACCTGTGAAATTGCGCAGCAGTTGTTCCATTGCTCTTGCTAATCCTTTAATGATGAATAAAAGTTTGATTACCGAGACTTATCACTAAAATCAGTTAAGGCATAAAAAAAAACACCTAGGTTATGTTATAATTTCCACATGCTATGGAACAAGTAAATGAATACTGTATCTTTTATGAAGAAAGCAATAATTATGTGGAAAAGTCATTTGAAGTAATATATATATATATATATATGTGTGTGTGTGTGTGTGTGTGTGTGTGTGTGTGCACAAGACATATGTTTGTTTTTTTTCTTGATAATCTGTTGCATTGTCTCAGGAAATAAACTATTTCTGTGTTTGTAAACCTGATTTATTGGAAATGCAATAGAGAAAATTCATAAATCTTTTACTCTTAAAGTCTAGTCTCTAAATTACTCCTGAAACTGCAGATTCAAAGTCTGAGTCAACCCACCAAACAAAATGCCATTGAACAGATAAGAAGCTTATTTACAAAAGAATCTGGAACAGAGAGTAGAGTACAAAAGTTATAAATACCAGATAAGACTCTGCCAGTTCTAGGATCAAGGACTCCAATGACTAAATGCATTATGCATCATTTCTATGTGAATATATCCCTATACATATTATGAGCTGTTTCTCTCTTTTCTCAATTCCTTGCTATCTCTCTAATGCAATATATCTTAATAATACTTGATTGTATATCTTAGTGAATAATATATTGAGAATATTAAAAGGAAATGTTGCAGCACAAAAATGAACAATATTAAGGTACAAACAAATGGCATATATTCCTGTGATAATTTTTACCAGAGAATCTGTAAAAATTAATTTTGATACAAAAACATTATTTAAAATATTATTTGAAATAATAAAATAATCCAAGAAAAGTCCACATAACAAAACTTGAATACAAAACAAAGCTAATAAAAACACTAGAAACAAATGACAAACCACAATTATAAATGTTTTATCTAAACACTCTTTCATAAGACAAAACTGATAGTTTAACTGACAGAGAAAAGCAGTAAATATAGGAAAGACTGGAAAACAAATAGCCTAAAAATAATCTATAACTAACAATCACTATATGTTCAATATTTAACTCAAAAAAGAGAAATAAGATCTTTCAGAAGACATGAAATTTCTGAAAATATAAATACACATTTATATGAATGTTTCCATTTTTTTTTCTGAAAACACTAGCATGTGAGCTTACTTTCAAGTAGACCACAAAAGGAAGAACATTTTATGAATTTTAAAAGATTAATTTATCATAAAAATCTATAATGTGAAATATCTATTTTCTGTGAAATTTACAAAACCGAACAGTAAAAATGTTTTGAAGGTCACATAAGACCTGATTCATATGGGCTGGGGATTTAGCTTAGTGGATGAAGAACTTGCTTGGTGGGGCTGGGGATTTAGCTCAGCAGCATAAATCCCTGCCTTGCAAGCACATGGTCATGAGTTTGATCTCTGGTACCGATAAAAACTTAAAAAAAGAAAAAAAAGAAGAAGAAGAAGAACTTGCTTGGTAAGCACAAGGTAGTGAGTTTGATCCCAGCTACAAAATAAAAGAGAAAAGACTTGACGCAAATTTAGAGCTATAAATATTTTTAATCTTAAATGAAAGCTAAAAGTAAATGAATTCAAATTTCAATTATAATATAGAAAAAATAAATAAAAATATAGATACATTGATACATTACATGATAATTAGAGTAATAGCTATCTTTTTAGATAATAAAACCTCTTCAGTTCAAAATTTATTTAAATTCCAATATAAAATTCAAAAAAATAAAACTTTCAGCAAATGTATAATTAATAATTTTTATTTATTGATTTTTATACTACATAAAATGTTTATATAATCATATGTTAGATTTTACTTATTTGGCAGTAAACTGGATATTACTGAACAAAATAGGCTTTTAAGGTATATATGCTGCCAAAGCAGAATGAGTTTTTCAGCATACAACATTTATTAATAAAAGTTTTGGAAGAAGCCTAGAGCAAATTGACATGACAAGGAGGTGGTGATGTTGAGGAAGATGTGCTTAGAAATGGCCTGGGTTACTGCAGGAATGGTAGCAGAGGTGTAATTGTGAGATAGAGAGGGTAATGATGATACAGGAGAAGGAATCGGGTAGAAAATATTTCAGATAGTTGTAAAGGTTTTGGTGATAGTAGGAAAGGAAATATTTCCTCGCATTTATATAGATTCACAAAAAGAAAACAAAAAGTGGAAACATTTCTAAATCATGGAAAGAGAATATTTAAAAGAAAATGTGCTTATGCAACAATTGAAGAGTGAATCCCAGAAGAGAGAGAGAGCAATGAAGAAAGGAGAGGGTTTGCAAACAGACAGATGGACAAAACAGCTTGCTAAGAGAAAGAACCTGGAAGAAGCAAAGATTGCCATTAAAAAGGATCAAAGTCTGCCAGGGACCAAATGTATTAAGATCTGTGCATTTGAAGAATATAGTGATAAAGGAGTAAAGACATCTGACTTGCTCTCCAGAATGCATAGGCAAGAAATAAACTGAAGGTTTCTAGTGTTGCAGGGTGGTACAGGTTGTCTTCAGTGTGTCTTGTGACATGATTTGTGTCAGTGTTACAATGGAGTAGTCTTGTCCATGGAAACAGTGGCAGTATATGGAATAGTAAATATTACCCCAAAGGACAAGCTGATCGAGGATAATGAGCTGAGTTGTGACCTCTGGGAAAGGTTGACTCCTGCTGGAAGAACAGACAAACAGATTGGCAAAGTGTCTGACATTGACATCCAGCTCAGCAAAAGGGATATGATGATCTGAAGGATAAAACAGGTCCAAAATTCTAAAAGCACAGGTGCTACAGAGATCATATCTTTGACAGGGGGCACTATGAAGTTATGCTGTCAAACTTATTGCATATTGAACAGGGGACAATATACTTCAAGCTTGACTATTTTGCAGAAGAAGCATTTTTGACCCAGACCTCTGAGTTTTACCCCAAATCCTGCCTTTTGGCACCAGGAGATAAGCATTGTGTAATAATACAAGTCAGACTGATCAAGAACATGAAAGCATCTACACAAATACATTCTAACAGAAGATAAGTGACAGTTTATGACATTTGAAAAATTCCTAAACCAGTTGAGGACTTTGAGACATCATAGATAGAATTTTAAAGTGACTGGAAGCAAGCATAGTATATGACCTTAACACAAACTTTAAGCACCAAAATTCTTTCAAATGGATTAACTACTAAGATGCTAGTGAGTCACTAAAAGAACATAATGTGTACTCCATGGGACAGGAATCCAAAAGAAAGTAGGGATAGCTATTCTTTCTGCAGGCAAAGTGGATTTCAAGCCAAGATGGATGAAAACAAAGAAAGACACTATATCTATTTAAAAGAAAAATCAAAAGGAAAGAGATAACAAATATATATAACACCAGAGCACCCAACTGTATAAAACAAATATTAACAGACATGAAAAATCAAATAACTAATAACACAGCTGTAATTTTGAACCTCAAAATCCAACTGTCACAAAAAGATCAGCTAGATAAAAAATCAACAAGGAAATTTCACAATTAAACTAAATTTTTGAACAAATGGATTTAATAGAATTGTATAGAATTTTCCACTCCACAACCTCAGAATACATATTCTCACTGCACATGAATGTTCTGCAAAACAGATCACATACTAACTCATAAAACAAGTTTAAATAAATGCAAAGGAATCAACATTGTCTCATCTATATTATCAGACTGTAGTATAATGAAATTGGAGAACAACAGCAGAAGAAACCACAGGAACTTCATTAACAGATGGAAATTAGATAATACCTTCCCAAACAACCAATGAGTAACAGATGAAACTAAAGAAAAAATTAGACAGTATCTACAATTAAATGGTAATTCCTATAAAATATACTGGAATTTATGGGACATGATGAAAGCGATCCTAAGAAGAAAACTTATAGCATTGAATACTCACATCAGAAAACCAGTGTCAGCTCCAGGGAGGCAATTATAAAGATTAGAGAAGAAATAAATGCAATGAAGTCTAATAAAATGATAACAATTATCATTGAAATAGTTGTTTTTTAGAAATTAAATAAAATTGACAAACTCTTAGTCAAGATTATCAAAAAAAGACTCAAACCATGCAATTAGAAATAAAAAATGAAATTAACTACAGATACTGCACAGATTTGTAATTTTAATTCTAAAAAGATGGAAAATACAGAAGAAATGAACAGATTCCTAGATACATTTGAATAGCTGAATCAATAAAATATAAAAATAATAAATAAACCGACATCAGTAAATGAAATTGAATATGTAACTAAAAACCTACCAACAAAGAAAAGCCCAGGCTGTGATGGATTCCCTACTGAATTCTACAAAAGATTTAAAGAAGACTTATTGCCACTACTTCTCAAACTCATTAATGAAATTGAAAGGGAACCAGTACTCCCAAATTTATTACTGGAAGCAAACATGACCCTGATCCCAAAAGCAGAGAAGGATCTAACCAAAAAATAACTACAAGCCAATCTGCCTAATGAACATAGACAGAAAATTCTCAATAAGATACTGGCAAACAGAATGCAGCAAATAAAGGACATTACATATCATGACCAACTAGACTTCATTCCAGAGATGTAAGGACAGTTTGTCTTGGCATACACAAGTCAGTAAATGTAATACACCATATTAACAGAGCCAAGGACATAAAACTCGTGATCATCTCAATAGATGCAGAAAAAAACATGAGACCAATTTCAGCACACATTCATGATAAAAACTCTATGAAAAATTGGAATAGATGCTCTTTATCTCAAATTTAAAAAGCCATTAATAACAAGCCAACAACCTACATCATACTAAATGGACAAACATTGAAAACTTTCATCCTAAAATCCAGTACCATCACTCTTTATTCAATCCAGTTTTGTATACATTATCCAGAGCAATTAGACACAAGAAAGAGATAAATGGAATAAGGACAGGAAAGGAAAAATTAAATGATCATTATTTGGGGATGACAAGATACTCTACAAAGGAGAACCCCAAAATTCCAACAAAAGACTTCTGGATTTAATAACAAAATTGCATACTGTAACTGGACACAAAGTCAATACGAAAAAAAGTCAGTAACTTTTCTGTACACCAATAACAAATTCCCTGAGAGAGAAATTAGGAAAACAACATCTTTTACAATAGGATCCAAAAATATGAAATGTCTAGAAGTCAATCTAATGAAGGAAGTAAAGGACCTTTACATTGGAAACTACAGTACTTTGAAAAAGGAGGTTGAGGAGGATATCAGAAAATGGAAAGGTATCTGTTATTCTTGGGTAGAAGGAACCAATACGGTGAAAATCACCTACTTCCAAAAACACATTCTCCATCCAAACCCCAACCACATACCTCACAGAATTAGATAAAATAATTCTAAAATTTATTTTAAACATAAAAGACTTAGAATAGTAAAAGCAATTCTGGCAACAAAGGCAAGGCAAGGGGCATAAAAATCCTTGACTTGAAATTACACCACTAAACTACTGTGATTAAAAACAACATGGATTGAGGAAAAAAATACAGACACAAAAATCAATGAAACAGGTGAAAAAATGCAGAAACAACTCTAGACATACTCAACTACCATATCGTTACAAAAGGACCAAACACCATCACCGAAAGAAAGATAGCCTCTCTAATAAATAGTGCTGAGAAAACTGGCATTCCAAAGGCCAAGGATTAAAACAAGACATATAACTTTCATCATGCTGTGAACTAAAATCAAAGATCTAAGTATTAAAACTGAAACACCATTTATATCTAAATTCATAACTACATTTTCTGAGGTATAACTCTTGAAGACATTGGTATAGGCAAAAATTTTATGAACAAAATCTGAATTGCACAGAAATTATCAAAAAGAATCAATAACTTGGATCTCACTTTTTTTATTTAAAGAGAAAAAAACATGTAAAGGGTAGAGATAATACAGAATTTAAAAATAAAAGATAAACAGTAAGAAATCACTAGTTCATAAATTACATATTGTCCTCTTAGAAATAGTTGTTCAAGTTACAAAATTCAAGCATACAAAGTAGATATTCAAACAGTGAGACTGTAAACAGCTATGCATGCATGAGTCTCTACATGTACTTCTATAAACTTAAAGCTTTAAAATCTTACTGAGATAAAGTAAATAATACCTAAATAAATATCATGTCTGAGGATTTGAAGACTCATTTTTTTTTTTATTTAAAGAGAAACAAAAGCATGTAAAGGGTAGAGGTAATACAGAATTCCAAAAATTAAATAAATAATAAGAAATCACTAGTTGATAAATTACATCTTGTCCTCTTAGAAATAGTTGCTCAAGTTACAAAATTAAAGCATACAAAGTAGATAGTCAAACAGTGAGAGTGTAAACAGCTGCACATTCATGAATCTCTGCATGTATTTCTATACTTTCTGTATTAGAGGGAAAAATAAAACTTAGCAAGACAAAACAAAACAAATTCCTATAAAAACATGAAATCAAAAAGTCATATAAAACCATAGTACAAGGTGATCTACAATGATTACTGTTTTGTTTCTTATCATCTTTGGTAGAATGTCTATATCATCAGGCATAATTGAATATAGCAGTATAATTGAGTATAGCAGTTAATAATAATAGTAGTAAAAATAAAACACCATAGACAGTATAAAACTTCAAAGGCAGGTAATAATCAAACCATAGTGGATATTCTAGTGAATCTTGTCATCTTAAGTACAGTTGCCTATACTCTCAGATTTGATACTATCAATCATAACAGCTTTGAATAAAATCTATCAATGCAAAACTGTGATCCAACAAACCAGATTCGATTATGATCACTCATCGTAAACCAGTGTAGGTTTTACAGAGCTTTAGATTAAGTTAATAGGAAATTACCATATTATATCCTGTTATTTTTCAGGATTTCTGTCTGTGCCCTCAAATCTAGTACAGGTAGAATGACTGGAACAGAATATAATACATCTAAGCAGAGTAGTGTAAGTAATGTGGGTTTTAAACCCTGGTGCACTACTAACAATATAGCATATCAAGGCCATCTATGTTAGAGTTTCTAGCCATCCTTCTCTGCCTCATTTCTGCCATGCCATTTTCCTGCCTTTGTTTGTCTACTTTTCTCCTCCATTCTACTGCCTGCCCCACTCATTGAGGCTTTTCTGCCACTGTTCCTAAAATCCTAGTATTTTTTTCTCTCTCTAGAATGTCCTTCAGTATTCTCTGTAGGGTTGGATTGGTGGTCACAAACTTGCCCAGTTCCTCTTTGTCATGGAAGCATCTTGTTTCTCCATAAACTTCTAGTGACAGTTTTGCAGGGTACATCAATCTGGGCTGGAGGTTATTCTCTTTCAGGGCTTTGAATACTTCACTCCAAGCTCCTCTTGATCTGATGGTCTGTGTCTAGAAGTCAGCCATGATTCTGATGAGCTTACCTTTATAGGTAATCTGCTCTTTTCTCTGACAGCTTTTAATATTCTTTTTTATATTGAATTTCTGGCATCTTGATTATTATATGTCTGGGTATAGATCTGTTTTGGTTGTTGGTGGCTGGGGTTCTGTATGCCTCACATAACCAAATGTCATTTTCTTTTCCCATGGTTGGGAAGTTCTCATTAATTATTTCCATGAATAGCCTTTGTAATTTGCCTGTATGTATTTCTGCTTCTTTGTTCATGTTTCTTATTCTTAAATTGTAGATTCTCTTGTCATCTTCTAGCCTTTGTATTGTTACTGCCTGTTTCCTTGTTATTTTTCAGAGATCTTTCCTTTCATGATCACACATTGCAAACTTGTCTTCAAGTTTTGATAGTCTATCCTTAGTTTCTTTTAAGGAGTTTTGCCAGCTTTCAATGGAGTTTTTAATTTCCTCATAGTCTCTTTGAATCAGCTTCATGTATTCTATATTTTCTTTATATTCTTTATCAAATGTTTCTCTCCTTTTTTTGTGTTCCTCCCTTCTTCTGTCTGTATCATCCTGAGAGATGCTTCCTGAGAGCATTTCTTTTATTACTCTACTCATATCCTGCTTCACCTGATTTAATATTTCAGTTTTGAGCTCATCTACAAAGTCCCGAAGATATCTCTTAAAGTCCATTGAAGCCATATCTGATGTTGTGTGTTTGCCACCTTCAGTCACCCTTGTTTTTCCCTCTCCTGGATCAGGGCTCTCAGGGTTTTGGGCTGGGGGCCTCCTCCTGCCCCTCTCCTGTCATGGCCTTGGCTTCCTCCACACTGGTTGCAGAGTAGGTCCCAGCCCCCTTCCCTGTTGGCCTCGGTTCCTCCGAAGCATGTTGGTGAGGGACCTCTGCCCTTCCTGCCTGCCCCTCCCCACCAGGCCAACCAAACTTCAGGGGCCTTTCACCTAGTTAGTGCTTGCTAGGTGCAGGGAATCAATTTGGGATGGCTCATTGGGTCCTGGCCAGGGGCGAGGCCCAGTCCAAGCAAATCCCACAAATCTGCTCTGGGGAGGGAGCAACCAACTGAAGTCACTGTCACTCCTAGTTCAGGCTCCTCCTGCCTGATTCCAACATGTCGTCCATTTGGTCATGCCCTTCCCATGTTGGGGGGGGGTCTCATTCCCAGCACTGACTGTGAATTAATGAAGGTCCCTTCGCTGGCTCTGCTCTCCACTGGGCTCACCAACTCCCGACTTCAGTGCTGCTGTGCATCCTGTGAGTGGCAGTGGGAATGACTTTGGGTGGCTCTGCTGGCTGGCACAGATTCAAGCTGGTGCACACTTGGTGGGTCACCATGAAAACACTGTGTCCCATAATTTTCAGCTGTTTCAGTTGTAGTCTCGAAGTATTTGATGAGATTTTTTATGTTTTAATTTCTTCCTGTGTCAAGAGGATCCATCTCCCTCTGTCTGGGTCTCCCCAAGGTGTTTTATTCTAGCTTATGAGTTGTTTCTCCTGGGAGGCTTTGTATTTTGTTGCTCACAGATCAGCCTCTTGTCTTCTGTCTGGATCCCACTTTTTAAAAAGCTTTTGAACAGCAAGAGAAACAACCAACAGAGTAAATAGACAACCTAATGTGGAGAAAATTTTAGCTAGCTGTTCCTTAGACAAAGTATTAATATCTACAACATACAAATAGAAAAATTTCAGACCTCCCCCAAATTTAAAGATCCAACCCAAAAACGAGCATCTGAGATGAATACAACACTTCTCAGATGAAGAAATATAAATGAAAAATAAACAGATAAAAATATTCAACATCTTTGCTCATGTGAAAGATGCAAATTAAAACAACACTGAAACTCCATCTCACTACTGAAAGAATGGCTGTTGTCAAGTAATCAACTGATAGCAGATGGTAGTATGGCTACTGACAAAAAAAGAGACATTTTCCTTCTATTGGTGGGAGTGTAGACTGCTAAGACTTCTGTAGAAATCAGTGTGGAGATAAAAAAATAATAAAATGAGAAGTTCCTTTTGACCAAAGAGTCTCAAAATAATTAAAAGCCTAATACCACAGAGATATATGCACACTCACATTTATAGCAACAATTTTTAATAGCCAAATTTTGGAAATATTCCAAATGTCCATCAACCAAGGAATGAACAAAGTAGATGTAAGGGTTTTTTTTAATATAATGGAATACTTCTCTTCCATAAAGCATAAGCTCCTGACATTTCTATCTAAATGGATGCACCTTGAGATCATACTGATAAGTGAAATAAATCAACACAAATGTAAATATCACACTCTTTCTCAGGTGTGAGGGACAGAAAGTGTAAGTAAGGAGCAAAATGTGTTATATATATTGAGAAATAAGAAAATATTCAAATAAGAAGGGAAAGAGGAAGGGGAGAATGAAAGAAGAGCCAGAAATAAAGAATAAATGGAAAAAAATGAAGCAATGATTTTGTAAATGCAGAGGGAAAGTGGGGCAGAATGGAGGAGAGAGGAATGAAAACAATGAAGCAGGATATACCACAGGTAGAAATTCCCTAATGAGGAATGTGATCACCATGTGTATCTAAAATTTACCAATAAATAAGAGTAAAAAAGAACACAATGTAAAGAGATGAGACTTTTTCTTTATTGAGAGAAGATTCCAGAAGCTCCTAAGACTCTGATGACAAATATTATTTATGAGTCAGTCCTGCTATGTTAATTTCTTGTGCAGATTCAGGGCTACATGTAGCCATGTCCTGTGAATCCATGCCTTACTGAATCAGTCTACGTGTTGATGCCAAGTGTCATTGAGATTAGAGGAGGCTCAGTGACAACTGAAGTAATGAAGAAACATTGGCAGGTTGTAAAAGAAAAGGTGTTAACTCCACACCCTATTAGTGATATACAGAACAGAGAAAATATGGTACGTGTCCTCATGGAGGATATGGTTTAGACTTCGTAAGCTTCCTAAATTAGATGCTAAACAGAAATCACATCAGATGTGTGCTCAGTCCCTCAAGTTGTCCAGAATTACAAAACAAAACTGGTTCATTGATATGTGAAGGAAAGAATGCAATTCAAGAAAAGGACTGATTGTCTCCCCACAAAAAAACACAAGGCCAAAATCTTATCCTTCATGTTCTGTTAGTGTATAATTGTTTCTATTTTCTCTTTTTTTTATTTCCACTACCATAAAAAGCAGTCCACATTATCAAGCAACAGTGGTGTCATTGTAAGCAAAAACATACATTACATATAACAATGCATGTAACTCAGAAGTTTTGGCAGATTTCAACATTTTAGCCAATTGTAGGTTATAATCATTATGTTTAATATACCATCCATAAGTAAATAGCTTTAAATGATGATCTAGGACAGTCCAGTGACTGAATCTTTTTGTCCTTTTAACATAATTGAAATTCTTTAACATATATCTTTCTATTGTATCAGTGAGTTAAAACAAACATCTGGGAGAGAAATTGGAAAATACAGCATTAAAAATCTGTTAGTATTAGAGGATTAGTCAGCAGTACATACTCCCATCTAATGAATACAGTGTTCTGAATCAGTTATTAAGCCTTTCTAAGTTTGTGTGTAGCTGCTTATAATTTGCAGGCATGCAAATTGATAGGGAAGAATCTCCAAGGTGAAATTTTGTTAAAATTTAAAAAGCATAATAGGGGCATATTTAGATGATTCACTGCTTTTATTTTAGCATTAAAGAGGTAGAGTCTGCTTCCTTCTTTCCTGGAGATTCTTAAGTAATTAGGTATAAATAAGTTACAAACAAACTTGCAGCTAGGATCTTAAAAACTTGTATGAGGCTGTTTGAGTCATCCTATTATGTCCTTATCTCTCATCTATGCTGCTTTATAGGCTCATAACTTTTTATTTATTAAAATGTGTTTGCCATTCATACAGTTTACAATCATCTTGAGCAATGTTTGCATTTAAATATTACAGCTTTTTTTGTTTAATCTCCTTCATCTTCTCTCCCCTTCCCAACTCATTGTTCAGCTTTACTATCTCTTTTTTCATATTTGTTGATATTATTTGTCTTAGCTCAAGTTATGGCATATAGGTTTTACATTACATATAGTCATGTATGTAATGCAACCACTGAGTAAAGTTTTCTTTGTGGGAATTTTCTTTACTCTCTGGAAGATTACACCTACAACAAGGTTCTCTACATGAATTCTGTAAAATACATTTCACTTACATATTAAATAATGAAAAAGATTGTATTTATTTTTTGAGTGTTACGTGATGCATAGTGTGTGTACCCATGGTGAAATGTCTAAATCAAGCTAATATCTACACTGTGTCACATAGTGATATTTTCATGCCATGAGAACACAAAATCTACTCTCTTAGGATTTTCAGCTAACAATACATTGTTACAAACTATAGTCACATAATGGATCTCTAGAATTTAATACTCCTGGAAAGTTGAAATATAGGGTCTTTTAACCAATATCACCATACTCTCAATGTTTTAAACAGTTCAGATAATTATTTTGAGATGTTGCATAACTCATTTCTTAACTATTAATAGGTTAATAAAATAAAATCTTAACTGAGTTAAACTTTCAATCCTATAAAATAGGTGGAATCATTAGACAAGTGATGATAAATAGATTAGCCATCACAGTTTCAGAGAAAGTAGTACATTTAAAAAGTGGGTCACCTTTCATCAAATTTGGATGAATATATTATTTTATGGAACTCACTAAAAAATTTCTTTTTTGAAAAGCTTACAATTATGATGGCTCAACCTGTAAGGAGATGTATATATGCTCTTTATCTATTTAGTTGAGTTAAACTGACATGAAATTTGGAATATAGATGAGATTATTTTAGTGAATTCTCAATTATTTAGTGAAAAAAATCTTTATTCTTACACTATATTCAGGAATCAAAACATTTATTTCAATAATAATTTATTTCTTGGCAAATGCATCAGTTAGTGTTAAGTATGAATTCAGAAATCACTTCTGAAATTCCAAATAAAAGGAATATAATGTAGAAAATCAGTCAGAATTAAAGAAGGACTGCAGAAGTTTGGGGAAATTGATTTATCATCAGCTTAGAAGCCATTTCAACCTGGTCTAAATAGTATGCAAACTTTGCAGCTCTAAATACCACTTGAAACCATGCACGGGCTTCTGGTAGAAGTTACAAAGAGGATCTGGTCCTCTTGGGGGCTGCATTAAAACTATTAAAGGTTAAGGTTGGGGCCACTCACTTGTGACACCTCAGGAAATCCAGGAGCTACTCTTCTTTTTTTACAATAGAACTTTCCTAATCCTCCCCTTGGGTTCTCTACTTCATTCCTCAGTGTGGTAAGACCACAAGGTTGGTACAACTGGTAACACTGACATCATGGCTGCAGCAGTCTCACAAGATCCCCATTACAAGACACAGGCAGAATGTAGGCAAATTTTCTGCCAGACCATGCACACATGGCTTCAAACGCAACTGCCAATGAAGTTCTTATTCCATCTGAAACCTCTTGACCGTGTCCTTTACTGCTTGGATTTCTAACAGCATTCCAGTCTCCTGAATATTCAATTGCATCTCCTGTTAAGCTGAATTTACAACGTTCCAGAACATTTTTACTGGGCCTCTTAAAGCTCCTGCTTCAAACCAGTTCCAAAGGCTTCCATGTGGTCAAGTACAATTATAACAATGACCCCACTTTTCTGGTACCAAAATCTGCTGTAGTCACTTTCTCTTCACTGACACATAATACCCAACACCCACAACTCAAAAACTAAAAAGTATTTTGGATCAACATTGTTAGAGAATGCATTCTACAGTTAGCTGGCTCCAAGGCAAAAAAGACATAGTAGAAGGGTCCACTATGCCAGCAAGCATGGTAAAGGGAAGATTAAGAGAAGGAGGTGCACCCTTCCAAGTCATGCTCCCCATGACATTTGCTCCTGACCAGGTATCCCATCTCTTAACAGCACATTTATGCTTGAACCCATGGACAGATTAATTCGCTGATGAGTGTAGTGCAGCTATGATCCCACTGTCTTCTAAAACCACACCACAAAACACATGATGCTTTGAGAAGACATTATAGACTCAAACACATATTCCCTGCTAGTATTCTAGTACAAGCATTATCAGACCATAAACAACATAATGGCTTTCCTACAACTTCAAGCTTTTTTTTCCTTCCATAGTATTTTTTTAATAATCTCTAAAGATAATTATTAAGTTTAAATGAAAATTCCTAGTTATCTATTGGACCTTAGACCTTGAAAATATATTGAATATTGTTCAGAATTGATTCAATTTCAAAATTTAAAGAAAGATAGCACAGTAAATGAGCAAGTAAATGGAAGAATACATATTGAATTGATTCAACACATGTATATAATATCTGCAAAATACTAAGTTTGGAACAGGAATTAGGATTCTGTATGTAATGAATTCAGAATCATCACTCATTTTCTATGTATGTTCTGCATTAGACACTACATGTTTTGAAAGCAACAAAGAGTCTTTTGGTTTTATTCCCATTGTCATTTAATAGCTATCCTTTGAAAAAACGAACAAGTGAAATTATTTATGCAGTTACTCACTGAATTTATAGAGTGCTGCAAATTTTGTGTAAAAGACCTATGTTCTTTCCAATATTAGATGTTACCCTATAATCTAATTCAGATTTTTTCAGGTATTTCAAGTAGTTCTGTATCCATGTATCAGAGGTAGTCTTAATAGTCTATGGTTTTCTAGGGCTTAAAACTTTAATGAAAAAAATTATAAATAGCTATGAGTAAATGAATGTAGATTGAAGATAATCTTTCATTATAAAAGGTAAGGTGTTGAAAAGTATTTGGTATGCATTTTCTTGGATTTAAGGAAACATAATAATGTGGCTGTTTTCTACAATATCAGAGGAATAGTGTATACTTTAATGGTAGTGAATGAAATATAATCTCATTAGCTCTATTGCCCAGATTTTTTTTAGGTGTTTAGAATTCAAAATATTTCAGAATTACATAGTTTAAATAACTTAGAGAAAATGCATAGGACTCAGAAAATATAAGAAGGATATCAACTTAGCAAACAAAATATGTTTACAGAAGATATACTGTCATTTCTTTTCAGTAAATAGTTTATGTCTATACCACATACATGGTAAATACATGAATCTAGATACTAGATTGCAAACTTTTGAAGTTTGAAAATTGAAAGTTATTTGTTTTCAAATTAAAAGAAAAAAGCTTATTTGAACATCTACTGCAGTTTCACTCAACATTTTTCTGATGCCAAATAGATTGAAGAGTAAAGGCACGCTTATTTATTTACTGAATAAAGTGTGTTTAATTACAAAATTTAGTTACTGACCTCAAAATAATTATAGCACTCAGTTGAACAAAATTTTCTTTCTAATTACCTAAATAAATTGCTATGTGCACTCCATACTGCTTTTTTATTTCATTTTGTCTATTGTTTGCTCTCAAACCTGACTGTCACCACTCTGAGGATGCTTTTCACTACAGGCATTTCAATTTCTTTGATGGAAATGAATCATTTGAAGTGATTTCTTTGTTTTCTGACAAGCGATACAAAAGAAAATGACCATTCCATTCTGCAGACCATTTTTTTTTATTTTTTAGAAACATCCTGACATGATAAAAGAAAAAAATAAAAGAGTACATTTTGGTTTTAGCATCAGAAAAAACATATGAATTCATTTTCATTTGGACTCTTCTAAGTTGCCTTTATGGTTGGTATACAGGCACAAATATTTGGGTTATTGAAGGAAAATATTTTTATTTGCATACATTTGATTGCAGTACAGAATGATTACAGTTGTTGTGGAGAGTCAATACATGTACATAACACACCTTAACTATTTTTTTGTTTTTCTTTTTTGAAATCTTTTTCTTTCCCCTCCTTCCTTAGTCCTTCCAACTCCTGGTCTAATGCTCAGTTTCAATATTTTCCCTTCTATTCTTTTTATTACCTCATACCTTTTCTGTCTCCCTTTCATTTCTCTCCATCTCTTTTCCCCTTCATATATTTTAAAAAGACCTCTCTACTTCATGTTCATCTTTCATCTATTTGGTATGCGATCTTAACTGTTGAATGGTTTCTCTTATTTGATAAAAGATACATACATATATATATATCTTACTTTATATGTCTTTATACTTTAAAATATTTAACAAATAATTTTTAACAAGTAATTTAGCAGAGATTTTAAAACTATATTTCTTTATAAGGGTGTTCACTGGAGATCTTATTATTGACTCCATACTTCTGCAAGATCCCTGATGCAAAAGAAAAAATATTATTTTTAGCAATAGAGGTTACTAACTAATCATCTGCTAATTATTACATAACTGATAAGAGAAGGAAATAAAGTCTCAATCTTTTACTGAATGCTCCCACATAAACTATTTGTAATATTTACAACAGGTGGCAAGATAAATTAAATGTATAGTAAATATCTTTAAAGTTAGATGGTGAATGTTCAACATAGAATACCTTTTTTATGTTTGTTTGCTTGTTTGTTTGTTTTTTTAAACCAAGTGTGGTGGCACATACCTGTAATCCCAGCACTCAGGAGGCTGAGGCAGGAGGATTGTCATGAGTTTGAGACCAGCCTGGGCTACACAGTGAGTTCAGGATCAGCCTGAATTACATAGCAAGACCCTGTCTCAAAAAACAAAACAAAACAAAAAAGAATAGTTCTTAACTGATTGAGATAACTTGATTATAAAATTTATGGTATTTCTTTTTATCAGTGTTGCTAACATTTTTACACTAAATTGCATGAAAGAATGTATTTTCCTACATTTTTAAAAAGTATTTTAGAAGAAAATAGACAAATATCATTGACTCTCAAGGATGAAAAAAATTTAATTCAAAACTAAACCATTAATACAAAATCAAAGACACATTTATATATAGTTATTTGCCAAAAGATTATTAATTTTAAAAAGTATGAAAACAATCCAAATGACCAGCAGTGGATGATAATCAGTAACAGGGTGCTGACAGAATGTGGGAATGTACTCAGGGTAGTATCCATGAGGCTGGAGGTCACTCCCTCTCCACACAACTGTACCTGGGCAACACTTCAGAGCCAATTGTTTTTCCATTGTTTTTAAAGAAGTATAAATAAATAAATACCTATCTAACACCTAGGAAATCTGTAAAGTCCCTGACAGAGCACATGCATGCTAGATCTTGTGGTCTGACTTTAGTAGCATTTCCCACTCAAACCTCATTAAAGATACACACACATTGACTGTATATCATGTATATAATTCAGTCAGAGTGAATGCTCACACAAGTGTACCTGTTGAAAGCCCACGATGTGACTCATGATTAATATGACTCAGCACACTATCAGTCCTACCCATAGAGTCAGTGAGAGGCATCTGGACTGTAGTGCATACCTTTTAAAATCTGAAATCCTGATTAATCTGTGTGCTTTTATTTTCCTGTAGTCACTTTTCTGTTTCAGTGTCATTTTTGTGTCTGTTGACACAGAGCTACCCTGAACACATCTTTCCAATAACCTCAAGAAATGTAGCTGCTTTTTACTTTTACCATTGGATGCATGTTTGGAATTCTTTGTTTGCTGCATACAAGAGCCTATAAGCTATCTTTTGGATCCATCATTGTAGTATCATGGTTAATTGTGTATCTTTGTTGTTTTTATACATCATGTTGTCATTGCCTTAGTAATCATTTTAGTTCAGTTGGTTCTACAGTAAAGTTAAATGAATTAGTTATTTTGTTAGGCTATTTTAGTCTGGTGTAGTTCATAGGCTGCAACCAAAACCACATTTCTATGTTTTGTTATATAATTCCATCTATTACCTGAGGTACTTAAATATATTATTGCTGTTTCTTTCAGTTAGAGTATAATGTTACCTGAATGACTATTGAGATGAAAATGTTAGGCATTGACATTAATCTGCCAAAGCATAATATGTTTCACTGTGACTAATCCTTAAAGTCGCTCACAAAAGACATGGAGCACATAATCAAAGACAAATTGTACAAGATACGGTATAGAGTTAGAAGAAACAACTCAGACAAAGACAGAAACTTAGGAACACAGACACAGAACAGAGAGAAAATCTATTTCTCTACAATAGGAAATAAAAGTATAAATTCAGCCCAGCATCAGAATGATGAATCTGAAACAGAGTATTTCAATTGAAAACTTTGCAAAGTTGTCTATTCTGAGGTTGATAGGTATTCAATGTGCAGTGGAATCTCTAAAATTTTTAAAGCAAAAATTTTACTAAAATCAATTTTTAGTAGTCAAACTTTAATGAGTCACCATAATTATAGAATGTCAAAATACATAGATGAATCATGTCACCTTATTAAATGTATGCTACTTGTTAATTGAATAAATGAAATCACTCTTTATATTATCTTAAATGCCAATTATGAAATAGCTTATATGACTAATAATTCATATGTCTATTTATATTATTATTTCCAAGTTATATTTTTCTTTCTACATTTTTTCCTCCTTAGTCTGGAATTTTTGCCATATTGCAATTATGGAAAATAAAAATAACGTTTAAGATACAACATATAGGATCAAGAAAAATGAATATGTGGAAAAATGAATATGTTTTCTTTTCCTTTTCTTTCTTACTTTAAGATAAGCTTCCTTACAGCTTCTGTTTTAGTATTTAATAGCCCAGCACCAAGTCCCTAAAGTAAAATTAAACAAAACACAAACTGAGGATCTGATTCTTTTTAGTTGTATCAAAAGGTATTTATTGTGCACTTAATATGTACAATTGGTTGCTGTAACTCTGGGTATAAAGCTAAATAAAACATTGTTTCTAACACAAAGCAACCTACAGCCTAAAGGGAAGAGGAAATAGGCTTGTACTTCTCCTTGACATTTTCATTCATCTTTTTCCTCATTATGAGATCCCCTTGATAACTCCCTGCAGTGTGTTTGTTCTTAGAAGTATTCCAGAAGGCATTTAAATTGCCAAAGGCTCATATTTTGTTGTTCTTTGTGATATCACTCTTACTGCTGGTCAGAATTGAACCTAACAGTCCAATTTCAATGACTGAGCTCCCGTTTTGCACCTGAATTCTAGTTTTTCTAATGTATCTGAGATATTGACTGAGTCTTGTAACTTGACACTACTTAATGTGTTCTTGTACCAATAACCTACTCTGTACTCCAAACCTCTATAAAAGCTGTTCTACCCCCTTCCTTTTACTAGTATCTTGGAGTTTCTCTTCCTTACTTTGCCCTTCCAATTCTTCAGCCTTCCATTTAGGAGTCATTTCCCTGATAACCTGGGAACTTACTGCAGAGAATATCTGTTTTTGCTGTTTTATATAGCATCTGAATTTAGCATAGATCCTACCAAAACATTAATTATCAATTATCTTTGCAAATATTCACATTAATCTATCTTTTTATTGCTTATTCTGTTTGCTAGATACCCAGGACATATTGTTGCAAAATTTGGATAGCAGAACAGTTTGTTAACCAAATGTTTTTAACATTTCTTCACCTTTCAACTTTTTCTAGATTTTCTTTCCTTGATTAAATATGGACTTTTAGATTTTCACACTCTTGAATTTCCCTTTCTGTAAACCCCTGTTCTCCTTTAATATAACAGACTAAGAAATTACATGAGCCCATTATTATTATGTTAATAAAGGGATTGAAAATTGATACTTCTAATTATAATAATGCAAAATAGTAATGCCTGAAGAAGTGAAAGATAATATCTGTCATAAAAAGACAATATTTTTAGTGTTTAAGTGTTTAAGATGTTAAACACAGCTACAGCAAGAGACAGAAGTGACAAAAATACTTGTTCATATGGTATGTAATTTCTGGCAGATGAAGCAAGCATTAAAATATATGGAAAAAACACAATGTGCAAAGTTAAAAAACTGTGATAAGTACTATAAAGCAAACTAGAAGGGTTCAAAAGAAAGTAGTAGTTTTCACTGCAAGCTCTTTGCAAGACCTGAAATTGAAAGGAGTCGCACAGATCCTGGGGAAAGATATCCCTGGCAGGGGACAGTTAGGTGCAAAATTGGATGAATAGAGTAAATAAGCAGAGAGTCATGATAAATGAAGTCAGAGGGTGAAGAAATGTACAAAAATTGTCTTTATGTAGTCTATAGAGTGCCTTTCATTAAGTTATAGAATCAAACATATATATCTAAATTCTATGTGTAGTTTTTGTGTAGAGTTTTATACAGATTTACATGGCCTGCAGGAAATCACAGAGAAAGGGAAGGTTATAAATGGTAGCTCAGAAGGCAAATAGACCAAATTTACAAAGCAAGGGGAACTACCTGACAAGTTTAAAGAATCTGTCCTAAAATTAGAAAATGCATGGGCTGATTCAAAAGGAAAAAAATTTTTCAAAACATTTGATTGTAAAAAAGTTGGAAATGCTCAGAGGAAGTCTTGTAAGTGAAAATTGAGAAGGTCATCCTATTTGGCTATTAGGTCAGTGTTAGCAACTAAACTGGAGCACTTTGAATGAATTAAGAGGGAAAAAAATTAAACATACTAGTAAGTAGGAGGTGTAAAAGTGGTAACAGTAAAAAAAGATTAATGATTGAGGATTTGGGGTTGTGAATGGGTAGAGAAAAATCAATGTGTTGTTTGCTCATCCTTTTAAACCTTTTTTTTATGTAGGAGTTTTGTGTCATTTTGAACTTGTAATCCCTATATGTCATTCTCGTATCAAATTTACACTGACCATCAAGGACCTTGTAAAATAGATTTATTATTCTGCTTGAAACAATTATTTGATTAATTGAATACTATACAAGTATCATGTAAAACTCAAAGAACATACAATTACAAGTTTTAAAAGACCTGGATGGAAAACCAGATTTTAGCACATAATTTTATATAATGTGTCCAAATTCCTTGACCTTAGTTTTCTTATTAAACAAAAATGTTAATATTTAACTTGAAAAATTATTAGAAGTGTTAAATGAGTGAAATATATATTATATATATATATATATTATATATATTTTACACTTCCAAGTATTATTACTTTTTATGGTCCTCCACAGTAATAGAGAGAAATTGGTGCCTCAGATTTCTGTGAATATCTCCCTATAATTTCAGGTAAGTTATACATTCTGAATCTCAAATAGTTTCTGTAAGAAGGCATTAAAAACATAAATATCAGCCAACCTAAAAGTGTACATTTTTTCTCACCTTTGTCCAACTTTATTGTTTTAAATTTCTTTTGATTTTTGCTTTGAACGTTCTTGTGCAGAAAAATTTTTCCACAGTGTCAAATTCTACTTACTTCTGAGGTTTCATATATTTTATCTGGTTTCATTACAGTGACATTTTATTTATTAGATTATCTGTATATTAATTGTGCATATATTTTATTGCAAATATAGCAACTTTTGATATTTTAATAGAATCTTACTTCATCACCTTTGAATTAAATGTCTATCACTTTTAAGTTACTGTTCTTTGAAACTCTCTTTCTGATCTCTGTGACATCAAATAGCCAAAGGAATACACTAAATCACCATCACAGTATAGCTGTAGGTGACTCTGGGATAAAGCCCCATGGGACTGTATGGTAACCTGTCAGTTACTTGGATACTTATTTGACTTCTGCTCAAAAAGTGTCGGATTCATATTGCAAATATTTCAAAGCATATGGATTTTAAGTATTTGCCCATCACTCTTATGATGAGATTATTTTTCAAATGCATTCATTCACCTTTTCTGGAGAATATCACTCACATTGTCTATCCACCTTTTACTCAGAAGACAAACAGCATTTTTTTTTCTGAGCTTAAGTCAACAAAGTACTTCTTAAGAAGTATAAGTACTTGTACATATTTTTCCAAATATTTCAAATTTATGGCATCCTAAGCTTCTCCTATCAAAATTTTACATGAGAAAATAAATGTTCAAAGGAAGATGTGTTCTAAGTAAACCTGGAAAAGATAATAAATTACAGGACTTCCACCAGTTTCTTTGATACTAGTTTTAGATTCTCAAATGCTCAGAATTAAATTTTACACTATGTTATTAGTGAGTTCCCAGTTGGATTTTTTTCTGTTTTGGTGTATATATATTTTTTTTCATAGAAATTAACTCAAATATTTTCACTTTCTGATATCATTTTAATGTACATTGCCTTAAATTATACTAGAAGAGTGGATATAGCATTAATAAATGTATATTTATTACCAAAATCTGCTCAAGGTGTATGGGAACCTGGCTGTGATTAAAAAATACTGTTCCATAAGTAAACTACTATAAAACATTGCTATCAATAAATTTGCTGTTTCTTTAACAGATTCATTATTGATTTTAATTCTGATTTTATTATTTATTTGAGCAAATTTCATTTGTAAAAAAATAAGGTAAAGTTAAATTATAATAGAAATATATACGTTGGTAATATGAAGTCTTTGAAAAATATATTTTATTTATAAATATTTTGCTGGGCATTATACACATAATTTTCAAGAAAAATTATTCACAATTTGGACAATTTTTATTGAACATTTTTATTAACAACACATCTGTACTTGTTAATTATGATGTTCTAAACTGCATTTCAATTTGTTTGCTATCATATGTATTTGCTGTCAAGAAAGTATTCTCAAAATAAAATATTATGGAAGCTCAATTATCTCAGAAATTGGGAGATGTACATAAGATATAATTTTGTTTCTAAATGTTTATCAGTACTCCAATTAATATGTATAAACGGAAAAACAATAGTCATTTTTGTAGTGAAATATTTAAATGCATTCACTAATAGACAACTTCTGAATGAATTATCCACTTTGGCTATCATTCACTTCATTATAAATGGATAAGTAAAATTTAAAAAATCTTTAAAGCTATCTAATGATAAATGATTTCTAAGTATTTTATAGAAAATGGTGTTTTTCAAATGCAGTGAAGGTTCTGAACATATAAAAAATCAGCAGACATATGGAGTTAACCTATTAAACAATGTTCTAAAGAGCATTACAAAGAATAAGAAGTAGAAGAAATTGAGTAGTATGCAGTTTTAGAAAAAATACCAGTATAAAAACTTTTAAAAATTTAAGTATCATCCTTATATATAGTAATTTTATTTTAATTGAATTAATCTGTAATCAAAATATTTACACATTTTGAATTGACTAAATATCCTCTTATGATGATTTTTATTTTAGTACATTTAGAATAAACAACTTTGGAAGATTTTCAAATGTTTTTTACATTATTTGAAAATATGTTGGCAGTTCTCATGACTGGTGTAACTCAGAAATATAGATAATTACATACATATTTAGGAACGATATAAATTACTGAGTAAATATTTTATACTTTATTTAAAAATTGAATCATTTTGTGACACAAATATAGATACATAGATATCATGGAAACAAAACCATGTATGGGGGAGTTACATATCACACACTAGGGTTTCAATTCTCAGTGTGGAAAACACTGGAGTTCTTTTAATGACACTTCACTACTACTGTCTCCCTTCCAGATATGTATCTCTTCTTGGTTTTATTTTTAGAGTTGTATACTTATTTGGAGTATTTCCTAAAATGCATAGCTAAGAAAAAATTTCATATCTGAATATATCATTCTTTTACTTATATTGTCACATGACATCTGGTTATAAACTTAATATTGACTAGTAAGTTTAGTTTGCTTTTCCTAATAGAAAAATATTTGGGAATTGCATTATTGTTGGGAGCCATTGAAACTGGAAATTGAACACACATGCAGGACTGCTGCATCGCTAGGACAAGATAAGATGAAGGTTGAGGACACCTGGCTCCAAATCCAATTAATTAAATAGACTGTAGACACAGGCATTTCACCCCTGTAGTGAAACGCAACATGGAGATCTTCTCCTAAGATACTTCTTTTTATTAACATAATTTGTTACTTGCAAAGTCTATGAGCTGCTCCCAATGTCTATTCAATTTCCTGCATTTTCTACTCTAACCCCTAAATAATACAAGGACTCCAAAAACATCCTGTCTTAGTCATCATAGTCCCTGAACTCTGCAGAGGGTTTTGATCCTCCTGGAGCCCTAAAGTCATACCACTGATCTCATTTACTGAAGCCTTCACCATACACTCACTTGGGAAATTAGGGATCTAGGCCAGGTCCCCAATAAATTATTTTTGCCACAATTACCTTTTGTTACAGTAAGCATTTTATTAAGGCCTGGAAAAGAGTACAGAAGGCAGGCATTAATAAGTAGGAACAAATGAAAATGTCCCTCTTGTGCACTAGACTTGGAGAAATATCCCTGTGAAGGTGCTCATGAGTTGCATAAGAGGCTAGGTTGTGCAACTGTCTCTCACTTATAAAATGGAAATTTGTTTTCTTTAAAAAGTATGCTCCCTTCAGCCCAGCCCACCTATGATGGTTGAGCGCTACCCAAGTGCCCCGCCAAACTGCCCACTGCCCTAAGTCAGCCCTTCCCTTGGCCCAGCCCACCTACATTGCCAGTGCACTTTCTGCACATCCTGCCACATAGCCCGCTGCTCTTGGAGGGACCTCCCTTTGGCTGGGCCAACCTAAGATGCCAGCATGCTTCTTGCATGCCCCACCACATGGCCTGCCATCAGGCTGATGCCCTCAGGAATGCCCACTGATGCCCCCTGATCAACTGCTGTTTATCTTTGGCTCCTACCCCTTCTCCCAGAACCTTGGACTGCAATAGACTAATCATGCTGGGTTTGTGGGAAATGCAGTAACCCCTCATCCAAACAGAAGATCTCAGCAGGCTCCACTCAGTGTGATGAATTTGACCCTAAAATAGAGGTCTTCAGTGGATAAATAGGAGCAGGAGTGAATCTCCCTCCAACCATAAGACCTTGGTGAGCTTGGCAAGATGTGAGTGATTCCCTTCTCCACAAAGAGAACATCAAGCAGGTTAAGGAGTGTGCCAATAAGGCCTCCCTCAACTTGGAGAAAATCAAAAGGGCTTACAAGACACCCAGTGATACAACAGGGCCTCAGTTAACACAAACACTCTAGACAGGGAGATCTAGTGACCTGAAACAACCTGAAGACATAGTAACAGCAGGAACTAAGGGGAGATCTACATCAATACTTCTAGGCTAGTCAGCCCAGGAAGAATATAGTACTCATCCAACAGGCCCTGCAGGGGAAATATAGGTGACTGGCTCTCTCTACATTGTGGTACTTAACAACTGGACAAATATCAACCACACAGTAGGACTCTAAAACACACACTACTGACAAGTTGAGACTATTGGGATTGAAAGACCAAATATTAGCCCAAAAGGTTAAAATGATAAAAAGAAAAAGCAAAATGTAATGCCAAATATCTAGCCCATTAGGAGCAAGTACAGGCAGCATTGAAATACAGGTCTTTAAAGTCAAACACCAATAATCTCTGAAGAGAAAGCAAATGAAATAAAGAAACAAATCTATGAGCCTATACAGGAAATCAAATTACGAATAATTTCCCATGTAATGAGAAATGACAACCTTAGTAAAGGAGTTGCTCAACATAGATAGAGAAAAAATAGATTAAAAAAATACAGAAGCATGGGAAATTGATTGAAACTTTGAATAAACAATGCAGAAAACAAGCAGAATCCATAAAAAAATTCAAAGAGATATCCAAGAAACAAAGTATTCTATTGAAAGGTGGCAAACCCATTTAAATGAAGCTGAGGATAGAATTTTGGACCTTGAGGACAAGATTGCAGTTAGTGATCATGAAAGGGTAGAACTTTTAAAAACAACAAAGCAGCATGAAATGACAATCTAGCAGCTTCAAGATGATGTCAAGAGAAACAATATAATACTAATAGGCATCAATGAAAATGCAGGAGTCAACACAAATGACATAGGTAAACTATTCACAGAAGTAATAGGAGAAAATTTTCCAAACATGGGGCAGAAAAATCCGATATATAGATAAGTGAGGCATACATAATGCCAAACAGCCACAAACATAAATCTACACCCAGACATATAATAATTAGGATTCAGACATAAAGCATAAAAACAGAATACTAAAAGCTGTTAGAGAAAAGACACAACTCATTTATCAAGGAAAGACCATCAAAATCCCGGCAGACTTTTTAGCACAAAACCTCAAGTTAAGATGAGCTTGAAGTGAAGAATTTCAAGCCCTGAAGAAAACAACTTTTAACCCACACTGATGTACCCAGCAAAACTTTCATTCAAATTTAATGGAGAAACAAGATACTTCCATGACAAAGAACAACTGAAGAAATTCATGTCCACTAAACCAACTCTAGAAAGAATATTGCAAGACATACTAGATAGAGATAAACATGACCACAATATCCAGAACAATAACAGAAAGAAACCAGCAGGCAGAGCAAGCAATTAAACAAGGGCAAAAATCAGAAAACAAACAACAGGAACATAAGATGACAAAATTGAGCCAGTACATACCAGTTATATTCATAAATGTAAATGGCCTGGATTCACCTAAGCTAAAATCAAAATGGATCAGTGATCTAAATATTAAAAAACAGAAACACTAAATCTACTGGAAGACAAGGTAGGTAGAAATCTTAGAGACATAGGGGTAGGCAGAGAATTCAAGAACAAAATGCATAACCACATGCGATAGATATACTTCAAAGAATCAACAACTGGGATCTCTTATTAAAAAGTTTTGCACTTCAAAAGAAATCACCAACAGAGTGAAAGGAAAACCCACAGAATGGGAAAGAATTTGAGCTGACAATCCCTCAGACAAAGGACTTATATACGGAATATATCAAGCCCCTCAAATTCAAAGACCCTCTCCAAAAATGGGTGTCTGACATGAACACACATTTCTCAGATAAATATATACAAATGGAAAGAAAATAAATACATGAATAAATGTTCACCATCACTGGTCATTTGAGAAATGCAAATTAAAACAGCATTGAGATTTCATCTCACTTAGGAAAGAATGGATGCCATCAAGAATTCAACTGATAACAAATATTGGTGAGGCTGTGGAGGAAAAGGAACACTTCTAGAATGTTGGTGGGAGTGTAGACTGGTACAGCCACTATGGAGATCAGTATGGAGATTCCCCCCAAAAAACTAGGATTAGAAATTGCATTCAATCCAGGCCTTCATAGGTAAATGGAGGCAACTTGAGACTATCCTCATAAGTGAAATAAATAAGACTCACATTTGTAAATATCACATTGTCTCTCTAGTGTAAAAAATAAAAACTGAAAGAGTAATAAGATCCAAAATTTATAAGAGATATTGTAAAAATGAAAGGGAAGGAAAGTACTCTAAAGAATATAACTGTATGATAAGTGTATAAGATAGATGACCATATTACTAAGTTTTAATTGGATCATTGAACATAATGGTTTGCTATGTCAATGTTTGAGTGTTTATCCACATTTTATGCTTTGATTTTATAAGTTTATTGTTTTTAAGAGGGCAATATGTTACTTATCAACTAGTCATTTCTTAGTGTTGATTTCTTTCTGAAATTCTGTATTATTTATACCCTTTTTTCTGTTGTTTTTTTTTCTTTGTTGTTTAAAAAATAAAAAGTATGTATGTATCCACAGTTATATGATATATATGATCAAAATAAAATGATAATAACTGTGATAGTAATTACAACCTTACTTTTACTTTTGAAACTATAAATTGACCTCAACCACCTATTTTTCAAATAATGCTCAAAGAAACTTCCTTATTTGATATTTTAATAGTCACTGGCACATATGAATAGAAAATCACTTTTGGATATAAGAAACTTTTATTCTATGAGATTTTTTAGTCATATGGCGATGCCACTTTTTTTGCCACAATATCATTTCATATGCATCTACTTTTACTTTTTTTTTGTTTGTTTTGCTTTATCTAATGAAGTTCCTCTGTACACATTCATTAGGATGCCATCATTTGGAACATAATTTCTTACAGCTTTGCATTGACATCTTCTGGGGGAATTTTGTGAGGCAGAAAGACTGATAGATGTAGACAGTTAAGATGTGTACTTATTTCCTAATATACATGTGATCTTTTACACATTCAGTGACATTACCTGGTACATGTAACAGCAGTATCAATAATATATAATTTATCTGAGGCAATATTAACTTGAACATTCATTTATCTATAACAGCTGACTGAGAAGCAATCTTTATATGTAGTGTGTACTTGATAATCGCAGCATTCTTCAACAAAAAAATGTTAACCAGAAAATTAAATCTTCAAAGTAATTTACCAGTAATACTCATTGTGGTTAGTATGTTTGAGTATTTCAGGCATGAGGAAACAATTGAAATGAGTAATTTTGGTCAAATATAATGAATAAACAACTATTATTACCATATTTATTTAAAAATATCTATTGAATATGTAATTTGAAGAACAGCTAACAGCTAACACATTAGAGTTACTGTGCTAAATCCTTTGCAGACATGTATTTAAAAACCTTTGCTCCTTCTATTAATAGGGCTTCAACAGGGTCTTGTCACAAAAGTCTTTTGGAACAAGACACAGAAGATATATATTCATGCTATAAAATATGGACGAATTAGTGTTGCATGGTTATGTAGCTCTTTAATCCTAGTATTTCTACCTAAACACTTTTTCATTTATTATGAAAAATGAAACAAAATTTCACAACAGAGTAACAGAAAACAGTTAATACACTGTACAGCACTATCTTAAGAGTATTTATTCAGAGACAAAAAATTGCTCTTGCAAAGTTCATAAAAAAGAAAGTTTTGTGCAAAACACTTTTATGAAAGAACTAAAAACATTATATCTTTGAAGAATAACATTTCTATGAATTGCTTTTTAAATAATCATTCCAAAACTCTGAGTATGATGAAGTCACAAATTGATAATTTAAATGCTAGTTATAAACAGAAAAAATATTTCATGGTGACATGATCTTATTTATTTATTTATTTACTTAAACTATCATAAATTTATGATGGGAATGAGAATATTTTTTGCCAAGAAATATGCTGTACTATCAGTAACACAAAGATTACTTTCTATAGCAAACCTTTCTTTAAAAAAAAAAAACACCTGCTATCCTATCTTTCACATTCAAGGTGAGCATTAGTTCTTCTAATATTAGTTATAGATTAGTTCTAATCAATAACTTCTGCCAACAGAAGTTTCTGTAACTCTTTATCAGTCCTACTCTCTGACATAGCATTACTTGTTCTAGGTGTTGATTAATGGACATTTCATTCTATCAGCAAGCCACTTGTATCTTTTCAGGTTAAATTGGAACTTGTCTGCAATATAGCCTTAATGAATATTTTTTGTTCATTATACTCAAATATGAATTGTGTCATATTTTACTAAAATATGACTACATATACATTAAATATATGTAGTCATATTTTAGTAAAATAATATTTGATTCCAATTGATAGTAATACATTTTATATGTGTAAGTGTAGAAAAGTGTTCACATTATTATAACACATGTAAAATTCTAGCTGGTCTAAAATTCTAGCTAGTCATTGACATGAAATACTGTATTATTCCATATATTAATTGTATGGTTTCCCTTGGAATCTATTTCATAAAATAAAGCATCTGCATTCCTTAGTTATCAAATATATAAATTACATTAAGCAAAATAAATTAAAGCAAATTTACAAGCAAATAGTATATGATGGGTTAATTTAGTAATTCAGGAAAAATAGAAGATAAGGAAATCGAAAAGATGGCATTCTGTAAATCTCAGATTGAGCATAGCAAAAGAGGAAGGGGAGAAGTATTATTATGAGCAAAGAATTTTATGTTTGAGTTTTCCATGTGCTTTAGCCAAACCTGGTCAGAGAGCATGAGAACTGGGTACCAAGGATAGGTTTCCCTAATGCCAAAGAAAAAAGCAGAAAGCTTTAAGAGTATACAAATTGCAAGTCACTGGGGACTTATGGACAGAAAAATGTCTTAGGAAGAACCAAGATAGGAGAATATCTATCACCAAAGGCAGGAAGAAAGGAGTTATGTACTGAGATAGACTACAAGAATGTAGCTGGTCTCCCTCAAAAACTACTAACATGTCCATCATCAGTTAAGAAACAGTTTGGTCATCAGGGATTGGCACATGTGCTTGGCAGACTATTGCAATAAAGTTGTTTAGTCTACATCATTTGAATACATGCTACTCTTAACTGATGAGCAAAATTGCAATCACCACTAAGATGACTACAGTCATATCAACCTGGATCTTCTCATCATCAAAGGTAGAGTAAATATTTTATTTCTGCCAGAGCAAAAGAAAGTATACTATAAATAACTTATTCTCAATTGTTAAATGGTCACTTGATGCTAAGGTATCATACTTGATTTATTTCCTATAAAAATAGAGTCTAGAGATATGTTTTCTTATAAAAATAGATAGTAAAGATACTTTGCCTTTGCTTGATTTTTTTATTTATGTAGTAATTTCAAAATCAAGCTGAACATTTATATATGGGTCCATCCTCCAGGAAAAGAAGCTGGAAAAACATAAAAAAAAAGAATACCTGGTGAGATACTAGAACTTAAGAATTCTTTTTTTTTTATTTTTTTTTATTTAAACAGAAACAAGAGCATGTAAAGGGTAGAGATAATACAGAATTCCCCCCCAAAAAAAGATAAACAATAAGAAATCACTAGTTAATAAATTACATATTGTCTTCTTAGAAATAGTTGTTCAAATTACAAAAGTAAAGCATACAAAGTAGATAGTCAAACAGTGAGAGTGTAACCAGCTATGCATACATGAATCTCTACATGTATTTCTATACTTTCTGTATTAGAGGGAAAAACAAAACATAGCAAGACAAAACAAAACAAATTACTATAAAAACATGAAACCAAAAAGTCATATAAAACCACAGTACAAGATGATCTACTATGATTACTGTGTTGTTTTTTATTATCTTCAATAGAACGTCTATATCATCAGGCACAATTGAATATAGCAACATAAATGAATATAGCAGTAAATAGCAGTATTAGTAAAATAAAATATTATAGACAGTATAAAACTTTTTTAAGGCAGGTAATAATCAAACCAGAGTGGATATTTTAGTGAATCTTGTCATCTTAAGTGCCATTGCCTATACTCTCAGACTTGATACTATCAATCATAACAGCTTTGAATAAAATCTATCAATACAAAACAGTGATCCAACAAACTAGATTCAATTACGATCAGTCATGGTAAAACAGTGTAGGTTTTACAGAGCTTTAGATTAAGTTAATAGGAAATTAAGGATGATTAGTATACTATATCCTGTTATTTTTGGGATTACTGTCTGTGCCCTCAAATCTAGTACAGGTAGAATGACTGGAACAGAATATAATACATCTAAGCAGAGTAATGTGAGTAATGCGGGTTTCAAATCCTGGTGCACTATTAACAATATAGCGTATCAAGGCCATCTATGTTAGAGTTTCTAGTTATCCTTCTCTGCCTCATTTCTGCTATACTATTTTTCTGCCTTTGTTTAGTTTTCTAAGAATTCTTGATAAATACATTGAATAGATGACTACATTGAACAGATAGATTGCAAACATATTTTAGTTACTGATGTTAGAATAATTAGAAATTAGAACTTTAATGTATTCTTAACAATGTAGGCCTTTATTACTATTGGCAACATATGAAGAACTCAAAAAAATCAATCATCCCAAATTTAAAGACCCAGTCCAGAAATGGGCGGCTGAGTTGAATACACACTACTCAGATGAAGAAATACAAATAGCAAATAAATATATGAAAAATACAGAACATCACTGATCATTCTAGAGATGAAAATTAAAACAACATTGAGATTCTACTTCACCCTGCAAAGAATGACCATTATCAAGAAATCAACCAATAATAAATGGTGAAAAGAATGTGGGGAAAAGGAACCCTTCTCCACTGTTGGTGGAAGTGTAGACTGGTGCTGCTACTGTGGAAATCAGTGTGGAGATTCCTCAGAAAAATAGGGTTGGTGCTCCCATTTGACCTGGCTATTCCCCTTCAGGTTATCTTCACAGAACAACTGCAAACATCATACCACAGCAATGTATGTACACCCATGTTCATAGCAGCACAATTTGTAATAGTATGATCTGGGGAACAAGCTAAATACCCATCAACTGAGGAATGGATAAAAAAGATGTGACATTTTTATAGAATGGAGTGCTATTCAGCCATAAGGAAGGATAAGCTTGAGGCTTTTATAGGTAAATGGATGCAAATTAAGGCCATACTCATAAGTGAAATAAATCAAAGATGTATGCGTAAACATTGTATGGTCTCACTAGTGTGAGAAGCTGAAAGAAACTATATATATGTATAGTTAAGATAATAATATTGCTGATTTCTCTGAGCTCATTGAAGAGGAAGGTTTGTGCTAGTATTGTTTGGACAATTAAATGCAGATAATTTATACTCTGAATAGCTGATCTGAAGATAACAATACATAATGTATATATCATTGTTACCCCCTAATGATCATGTTTTGAAATTTTAATATTTTTCTTTTTAGAATAAAATTTTAAAAAACAGTGTAAGCCTTTCAAATTCAGAAGTTTTTATGTTATTTTTAAAAAACAGGAGCAAGAGATCCAGGAAAGGTAGCAAAAAGATGACTTCCTCCTGGTGACACTTTTGGAATGAGAGAAGAAAGTTAAGCATTTCATTGAAAATGACAGAAAATGCTAACAAATGAAGGAAACATAGGTAACAACAGTGTTTAAAAGGCAGCAATATTTTCAAGAGTAATTCAGTGACTGTGTTGTGTTCCCTCTCAGGACCCTTTACCAGCTTATTAACCCTTCATTGGTGTCATAGTCTATCCATCCACATAAAACTGCTAAGGATTTGCTCTTTTCATGGCAGGAAAAGCCCACTTATGCAAGATTTTCTCTTACCTCCTTAGTTTAAATGTCTGTCCACAATATGGGCCATACTAAAGGAACTTTAGATTCTGTGGTCTTTCTGAGTTTTTTACAGGCATTTTAATATTGTGTTAACATTCTGAACCTGGAACCACAGCTGATTTTATGTGACAATCATCCTGTCCAATATTGGTTATTGATATTTAACTTTTAATAAAGTCTGAGATCCTTATTTATTTTTCCAATACAATAAAATTTGATTATAATGAATACATGAAAAATACATTTATGTTTAACACATTCCTACTTTTTGATACTAACCTAGTGATGGAGCTTTGTGTACTATAAATGATTTTGTTGTTTAAATTAATTTTATGAGTGTTTCTAATTTGCAAATAAACTAAATGTCAAATTAAATGTTTGAATAACTTGCTCAAAATAGCATGAGATAATTGAAGCGAACGCGGTACCAGGAACATTCAGAAAGATTCAAAATTGAAAATGCTGACTCAAATTATATTTCATTCTATGTTCATTTACACAATCCTTTGATTTACATATTAACCACCTGTAAAATTAAATTTTTAAATGTCAAAATGCTACTGGTAAATTTAATTATTAATCTTAGATAATTTTATATGATGAACAATATATTAGCAATTAAATATTGAAATCACAAATAAACACAATCAGGAATTCCATGAGGTTCAATAGATTCTTTCTCAAAATAAAGTGAAATGTTTTAGGACAAATTTCTATTTAAATTGTTTTTGAGATTTTATATGGTGTTATTCCAACATTTTTTAGAATATGAATAGGATACGTTAAAATATTAGTAAATTTTATATACATAATTTTAATTTCAAAGAAACTTTCAGAGCTGATCCAATTGCAACACTTAGAAATTTACATCAACACTTTCTTAATCACAATTTCTAAAAGGTCAATAATGTTATTTGTGTATTACATAGATGTCAATATAATTATTTTCTTTTCCTCACAGGGTAATAAGCCTTGAGATTTACTAGTCATAAAGTTAAAGAAAAACTATCAGTATTGACTTGAATAAATTCTAAAATATAAAATCCATTGATTGTAAATCTTTCATAAGTAGGCAAAAAGCAAACATGTTTATTACCAATAGTATCTACTTTAGAATGAAAAATTGTATATGATTTAATTACTTATTTTTTACATTTTTCTCATTTCCTATAAGGATTTATTATTTTAATGAGGAAAACAACTGAAATTTAAATGATTATATTTCATTATCATTAAAAAATGAATAATTCCATTTCATAATTACATGAATAGATGGATTTAAATCAAAGTGAGCGACAATTGAAAGATGAAGGATTTTAGTATGTTAGTTTAGGGAAACTTTTGAAATTATTTCTATTAAAATATAAGATTGGACTATGTGTGACAGAATCAATATATGCAAATGAATATTTTTCAATTTTTATTTCTACTTGAGAGCCAATTGAAATCATCTGTGACATGTCATTTTACTGTTTCTGAAACATCTCATCTTAGTTTTAGCTTCTATAGGGGCTCTGTAACTGTTCCTACTATTTGAAATCAATGTTTTCCTTATTTCTATGTGAAGACTTCTTTTCCATCCTGTGCCCATGTTTCTTCTTCTGAGGCAAGTTCTTTAATAAGACCTGTACTGAATTTTGACCACTTTTTTTTTTTTTGAGTCAAAATCTCACTTTATAGCTCAGGTTGGCTGTGAATGCACTATATAGCTCAAGATTGCCTTAAAGTTGAAGCAGTATTGCTGCATGAGGCTTCAGAGTACTGGATTTACAGGCTCACACTCTTATATTCTGCCAGTTTCTATCTTATAAAAGCTCACTGCAGCTTCCAGGTTCAAAATATATATTCAAATCTTCAAAATTGCTTATCTGTTTGCTTAGGAATCTGATGATTTCTATAGTTGTTTATAAAGCTAAACCCAATTTAGCAAATTAAAAAATGCATCTTGACAAATATTAGTAGAAAGAGCACCGTTTAACTCTATTTATAGGACAATAAATTGATATACATGACTACATAATCAATTGGAAAAGAAAATGACACTATAAAACAATAGGTTTGTATATTTAAGCCTATAGATAATTTACAATTTACAAATGAAAGATGAATTCTAATGGACATGTATTCATATAGATATATAATTTCTGAAGGATGGAATCATAGGCAAATATTAAAAGACACTACAAGACTAACACTGCTGTAATAGAATTATATGAGATGGGTTGGTACCTCACCAAACTTAGTACATCAGTGAAGGAATATTTTAAGAGGAGAATTATGAACCAAAGATAGAAAGAATATTTGAATATTGAGATCAGTCTTCAGATACTGCCAGATATCACAGCAGGAAGGAATTTTGTATCTGGTCTATAGGCCTGACTTTTCTTTTCTTTTTTTTCTTTTTTTAAATTTTCTTTTCTTTTCTTTTCCCTTCTTTTCTTTTTTTCTTTTTGCACTGTATTTTTACTAGTTGATGATAATCTTTGGAGTATTTTAAAACAAAAATATAAAATAATATATTTTAAACTGCTCTCAGCACATATGGAGATTGGATTAGCTTTAGAGTTTCATGAGATCTGTGAGTGCTAATTAAACAGCTGTGGTTATGATCAAGGGTATATATAAAAAGCCTTTTATCAAAAAATTGAGGGAGGGTAAGACTAGAATTACGGCCCAGTTTGGAGATGTACTTAAGAAATTAATGTCAACAAATTTAATGTCTTTTTAAGATATCAAAATGTAGGTTATATGAGAAGTATCAGTCATTTGAGTATCACAAGACACAAAGCAAATACTATTTTGCAAGACATTTGGGATATCTATATATTTTTTTTTAATGGAATTCTTCACAAATTTGTATGTCATCCTTGCACAGAGGCCGTACTAATCTCAGTATTGTCCCAATTTTAGTATATGTGCTACCAAAATGAACACTATATACTATTATTTTTGACAATAAATTGAAAAAAGAGGGAGATAAGCAATATATGTCCACACTTATAACCTACTAGCTCTCAACATAATGGAGGCCACTGTTCTGTATTACTTCTGGATTTCTACTAACATAACAAGGAATTAGTGACATTATCTTCAAATGCACATTTTGAAGGCAGTGATAATTGATGAGCAGTTTCGAACAAGATGAGCAAATGAAAAAGCAGATAGCACTTAGTTAGAAATTTTGCTCCACATTTCAGAAAAGGACAGAGATTTGAGGATTATCAATCTTTAGGCATTAGCTAAAAACCATGAGTATGTATAAGATAACAACAGAAGCAAATTAATTGAATGAGTGTATGTCAGTATAAGAATCCAAGAAACATGAAAGTTTACATAATGCATTTGAGTGATTTTATTGAGTCAATACTAACAATAAATATGAAAAATAACAGAGAAAGATAAAATATGAGTGATTAAGATTACTAAATGCTTCAAAGAAATCAAATAGTTTAAATTAACAACTACAACGACATTACTGAAATTAGAAACTAAAATATCTTTGATAACATTGAGAGTAATAGTGGAATGAGAGGCAAGGTGCTAAAGAATAAATAAATATGATGCTGCAAATTGGAAACTCTAAGCTACCATATGAGGCTCTTATGTTATTTGGAAAAGCAGAATCCATCAGTAAGTGCATATGGTAAACCAGGTCTGTGTCTTTGTTTTATTTTATGTAAAATAGAGAGGTAAAGGTAAGGGAGTAAGCTCAAAGCAGAGAGAAAGAATGCCCAAAATGAAAACACACACAAAAGAAAGAAAGAAAGAAAGAAAGAAAGAAAGAAAGAAAGAAAGAAAGAAAGAAAGAAAGAGAAAATAACTAAAGCAACAGAACTCCAGGAGTAAGAATGTACAAGTTGTGGAGCAGAAAATTATACTTTTCCAAGATATCAGTATTACCTTCTTCTCAAATATTTGACTTAGACATACATGATGTTACAATGGAGATATTTTCTAGGTTGAGATTGTACAGTATTAATGGAGTTTGCAAATCACTAAATCTATTAATTTGTGAGTTAGAAGCAAAGAGTTATGTGATAAGTGGTATATAAAGTGAAAACTTAAAAGAATCAAGGAGGTTTATGAGTCAAAACCCTTTAAGAACAGCTGGATATGATGAAAAATATTTATGAGTTTAGAATACAAAATTATATTCAGAAGAATGGAAAACACCAAAGTTTGGTTTAAATATTCAGGCTCAAGGAACTTAAAAGTCAGACATCCAGAGAGTAGGAGGCTACCATTTGGGCAAAAGAATGTTGTGAATGAGAAAAATATTATCAGAGGAAGACTGTTTCTTATAAATATAAAAGAAAATGCTCCAAAATTATAAAGTCCCAGGAACATACTCAGAAATGTTATCAAAACATGTCAGCATCTAGATATAATGTATGATATATTAATACACAAATTTATATCAGTGTTATAGTAATTAAAATAACTTAAAATAACTTATATTAAAATATTTTTATACATGAAATTCAAATTTAAACTACAATTTAAAATAATTATCTATAAATTATATAAAGTATTTAATCTCAGGATCTTACAATATATACATTCCATTTTTGTGAGAAAACTGAGAAAAAACCAGAAACTACAATGTTAAATCTTACTCCCTCAGAGATTGTGATTTATATAAAATTTCAAGTCAAAAATAATCATAGCATACAAACAAAGCAAGGAGAAGCTCAAGATTACCATATTATTTTATCATACTGTTTTCTTTTCTGCATAATAATATAGGATACTCTAATGAGATGTGTGCAAAATCCCAAACAACAGTGTATTTTCAGTTATATTTCAGTGTGTTTCAGTGGAAATGTTTCTAAGATTGCTACATCCCCATTTCATTCTCTACTGTTTCCATAACATCCTGGATTTGAAATGAGAAATTGTGCTTTTAAATCTATATAATTTTAATTTGTTTATGCTACTTGATTCAAACAGACACATCATGCTAAGATCATTCTTAAGTGTGTAGACAAGGGGTCTTCTACCAGCAAATACCATTGATATGCTTATAAAATATTTTACATTCAAGTCTTTAGAAGGACATTTGTCTAACCTGTCTTTTTTGCTTCCTGAAGACATTCCTCAGCAGGCTGATTGCTATTCATTTTTTCCAGAAACATAGTTTAATATTGGAGGATCTATGATTCTTCAACTTTCACTTAACTTTATAGTTTCTCGTGAGAATTACTATATATATATTAGCAATATATATATTAGCAATGGTAATTTCCAAATAATTATATTAAGTAGTTGCTTTTTAAATTTGCAAATATTATATCCATATAGTTGGGCTACCTTGCTGATAGCTCTGCCATTTTTACTTACTTAAGAGATCGCTCTAAAAAGTACTTGACTTAGAGGATTCTTTGTTCTCTATTTGCTAGCCTACTAACACTTTTGTATGTGCATAATGTTCAATCACTTCTTGTAAATAACATATTTAAAAGCTAGAGATGTGTAAATGAGCAAACCCTGGGGAGAGAATGTAGCAATTTGCCAGTACAACAGTGTATTTCAGTGATAAACACAGATTACTAATTTTTTAACCTGAGATGTTGAAAAACCATGTATTTATTTTACAATATCACAAAATACTCAATTATTAAATAAAAAGTACATATGTGCAGATATAAGTAGGAAAGCAAGAAAAGAAAAGCATTTTTGGTCTTCTGGCCTACTACAATGGTAATCAAAAGAATTTACCGAACCTACATTTAAATATATCACTGAGAGATAACACTTTGAATTGGTTTTATTTTTATTTGAGAAAATTCTACCAGAGTCTGTAAACCAACCAATAAAATGCCATGATGAACAGCATCAAATGCTGCCAAAAGTTCCAACAAAATCATGAAAGACAACATCGCTTGTCGCAATCAAAAGGTCATTATTTTCCTTCAATACAGCAGTCTCAGCACTATGATGAGGATGAAATCCTGATTGAAATTGCTCAAATGAGTCAAATTGCATCATGTGTTAATGTAATTGATTACAGCCTCCAACACTTTAAGCACAGCCTAAATTAAAAAATGAATGATGGTGTTACATTTTATTCACCAGTAATGAAGCTTTCTTCAGCACTTCTGGCTCAATATAAATTCATGGTCATTTGAAGAGCTGACCCAGTGCCCAAAAAGAATTAAAAAAATTTAAAAAACACTATTTTAGCATTCATCAATGACATTAGAGGTACCAGTTTCCAGGTGCAAGACAGTATTCATCTCTAACGCTTGGATTGCCAGAGCTTGCTAATATAGAACAAAAAAACTGATGAAAAAAATGAAGCTTATAAATTTATTTACATATCTGTATTTAAAAACTAATATTTGTCAATGAAAATATCTTCCAATTTGCAAAAGAACAATTAAAATATAAGGAAAAATGATTACACTAACTCACTCATATAAGTATAAAATTGAAATTGAAATAAAATTTTGGCTTGAGGCTGTTCCATGGTCTTCTAACATTGATGCGTCATATTTTCTCATGTTTCCTCATATTTATATGGTAAATGGAGCTGGACAATATACTTCAAGTTTTATTCTATGATCTAGAATGTGTTACAGTACTTTCGTGGTACAAAACATTCATCTGTCTATCTTCACATGCTTGCATAAAAGGGCATCAAAATCCTACAAGATAAATCCCTAAGTACCATTAAAAAGGTACATAAGTTTTATGTGCATACATGTCAAATGTATTCACTCATAACTAGATAAACATTTTAAAATTTTCTTAAGAAATAAACTAAGAAATATATTTTGTCTTTGTATTAAATTTTCTTTTAGTACTCGGTGTAAAAGTGTTACTCAATAGCATTGAGTAATATGGAGAAAACTTTTGGTCACACTAAATGTGAAGTATGATAAAAAGGAACTATAAAATACTTGAACATAAGTAACAACATAAGAATTTCCATAAAATCATCTCTAAGTTTATTAAGTACATAAGCTATCTCATCAACTGATTTTTGAAGTGGCAGAATGACCTAGCAAATCACATCTAATGACAAAGAATGAATGTAATTAAAATCCAACCTAGAGCAAAAGCTAATAACTGACAAATGAAGAGAAAGTATTAAAGTTATGTTAAAAGGTGAATTAATAACCTTGAATGAAATCATAACACTCTAATGACTGCATTTCACTGACAGCTTTCCAAATTCTGAAGTCAATCACTTTTAAATTGAGTGTCCAATGTCCCAGGACTGATTAAGAAATGTTAACTTCTTTTTTTCTAAGCAATTTCAGTATTTCTATGGTTTTTAACTTTTAATTTCTTTCCCGCACTTATTACAGATTCTATTTTCTGATTTTTGTTCATGTTTCATGACTGATTTCTCATTTAGACACCTCATAAGTTACGAAAATGTTTGTTTGGAAGTCTACAAAACTTAGCCAGTTAATTAAGGAACACTGAACTAGAAAGGTTATGATTGGATTTTTATTTTACTACTTACTAGAAGGGTAATATTTAAATTTTCCTCCTGAATATCTTTTTTCTTCACTATGCAATGAATTTTGAAATAATTCCATTTGAAGATTCCATATAAAGAAAAAATGTGCTAATTTGAAAAACTCTTTCAATTGCAATTATCAACTATTACTTTTAGTTTTGACAGGTCAATAATACCGAGGGAAAAATTAGGAGGATAAAAAATAGCTGCATTAACCACAGGTTTTGAGAAGTATAAAGTAATATACTACGTTCGGAAAAAATTCAATTTTTTATTTTACTAATATGAATAACTCATTGCTACAGATTTTATATTTGGATAAAATCTCTTCCTTTGTGTCTCCATTTAAGGAAGAATCCTCTGGATATGTACTTACATGAATAAAAAAATGAGATTTGGTTTTAAATAGCACAATACTTATTTAGAAAGATTGTAAAGATCAAATATAAAAGAGACAGGTTTTCTGCTTTATCTTTGAATGTGTGACAATGGAAAAAGCACAAGTTCATTTTCCTCCATTTTCTTCATTGAAAAAATGAATAGGACAGAATCTAAAATGCCCTAAATTCAGTGACCCATCTTCATAACAATGTCTATTGCCTGAACTATACAAGGCTTAGAAATACGGCTATGTGATGAAAGATCAATTATTTTAATCCTGGTTTAACCAGTTGGTCTTTGGACATTGCAGTGCTTACTTGGCTTAAACTTTCTGTCCTCTAAAATAAAGACTTTATTTCATGATTAACTGTTATAATAGAGTGAGAATGCTTTGTAGATTGAAAGCATATAGTCAATGTAATGTGTTATTATTTATTATTATTTATTATTAGCTGACATAGAAACAAGATCTCTCACTACTTTATAATAATCAATTCTTACTGACTCTCTTTAATCACTCTTCCCAGAGGAACTGTGGTGCAATCATGTCAAAGTCTCCTTTTGCTTGTTAGTTTGCTTTATGGATTCTCTGACCTTTCCTTTATGTGGTATTAAATATGTTTGGTCTCTTACAAGGTCATATGGGAAAAATCTCTTCCTTTCTGAAGTATCTTTATGTCTTTTTATAGCTAAATAAAGTAGATATCTCTCTTCCAATGGCTTATTGTATTCATATAAGTGTGTGTATATATGTATATGTGGAGATATTTCTCTTCCATAAGCATAAATTTATTTATTCCATAGGAATAAGCTTTCAGGTCACAAATTCTGGAACTTCTTTGTTTTGTTAACTTGGAGACAGCTGAATTACATGCTAAAAAAGGTTCCTGGAAAAGATTTATTAAATTTATGAAATATTAGCATATTATACAGTCATTTTAATTTTTATTATAATCTCTCAATTAATTTTAGCAAAACTCATTTAAAAATTCTTAAACTATATAACTACTTTATACCTTATATATGCCATATAAATAGAACGAGTTTCCTATATATTTTTATTTGAATATTTTTATTACTCTGAAATTCTTCTTGTGGAAACAAACTGTTCCCTTTTCTCTGTTATTCCTCCCCCAAAAATGGTTTCTCTGAATATTCACAATGTCCTTTCCATTCCCTCCCTTTATCTGTGGGAATGTCACTTTTCCCCAGATAACTCCCTTGCTTATCACTCCTTTTGTGTCTATTTTCCCATTTTTATTCTTCTCTTATTTGTCTTGGCCTAATAGTATATAACTTTGAGGCTAGTGACTTTTTATACTTTGTTCAAATCTATATTCCATGTGCCACATGTAGAAGCACAAAAAGTACTTCTTAAATGTGTGAATAAATAAGTAAATAAATAAATAAAAATTGAAAGCAGAGTAAAAGGAAGGAAAATTGAATTTAAAAGATATACATTCAGTGAAATGTAATAACTGTACTAAAAGAAATTTATTGCTATGAAGTTTACAAACTAATAATCATGAGCATGAAATGGATAATTGCAGCCAATGTACACTAATAATAGTTATCAATGCTGTATTATGAAGTACACAGAAATTAAAATTGATATTTTATCAAGATGAAGAATGCACATTATATACCTTCTAAAACATGTATATAATCTGAGCTAATATCCACTACTATGTTTCTATTAATCAACTGAATTCTGTATATATTTTATTGTTTAGAAAGAATATTGAAAGAGATGATATACAGTTATGTGTGTTCATTCTAACTACAAACCAAAATATTTGCATAAAGAGCAGAGAGTATAATGAAGAAGAAAATGGGATCAGAGTCAGTACTATGTCACTGTAGATTCAGACAAAATAGTAAGTTATCAAGATGAAAGATTCAAATAAAAAGAAGGAAGAAGGGCACAAATTTCAGGTTAACTTAAAAGGTTTTTTTGTGGTTGTTAACAACACATTAACATCATTAAAGCAATCTTGCAGTTGGGATTGTTTGTACATATCATTGATGTTCACATTTTGACGTCATATTGTATACTACACTTAATGTAGGAGGATTTTATTTTTTCATTGTTTGAAATCTAAACATGGATGAAATTTATGGTTTCAGGGATATTAGTCATTGTGTCTCTGTTTAACAGTGTGTGTGGCTTTATGTATGTATATCAAGCTTCTAATTATGAGGTGTAATTGAAAACCATAGTCTATGTTTAAATTTAGAGAAAAACATTATTATATATAATAAAAGCCATCAATATCCCCAAAGCTACTTACTTTGATTTATGACACATCTATCCTATCACGTGTGGCAGTTTCTGAAGTAATTCTGGAAGTCCACTTTTATGAGTATCTTTATTGTGCTGCTGTGACTGTGTCGATGTCCTGAATCAATTCAAAACATTTATTTTTTATAGTCTTTTTGTCTCTGAAGAAGAGCTCAAAATACCATAGCACCAGTTCTACTGAATATGGTGGATGAAGATATAGCTTAATACTTTTATTTAATTGAAATTGCCACACCAGAAGAGATGTATAAAACAGTGTGTTCTCATGATGGAGAATAAAGCTGTTTCCCCATTTTAACATGTCTTTCTATATGCATCCTTTCTTAAATACTCTAGGAAGCCCTTACAAGATACAAAATTCTTCCCATGTTCCTTAATGAAGTTCGATTTGTATGTTTCCGAACAAGGTGAAAAAATACAATCAACACCTTTTTGCTGTTGAATCTTGGTTCTTTTTTCTAAAGCAAAGATCTGCATGATTTACATTTGGAGCTCTGAACATTGATCTCAAAATTATAACCATAACCTCAAGCTGATCTCACTGGCAACATCTCTTGCAAAGCTAGAATCTGAAGCAGCATGATAGCACAACTCAGATGAAATGCATTGCTTGTGGACTATTATTTAATTCACACTTTAAAACACACTTTCTCCCAGCAGTAGTTCATATCTGACTAACTGGAACGAATGAGTTGAAATTTGCCACACACTAAGGTTCCATGCACATTTCTCATATAGGAGACTCCTGCCTTTCTATTGAATGTCCTTAGCAGAAGCTTTAACTGTATGTTTTGATGATCAGACTTCATAGCAAAATAATTAAAATGGCTATTGTTGATACTTTATTCAAATTTTAATTTTAAAAACCCATACAAAAGGAACCATAAAGTTACTACAAGTTAATCAAACCATAAAACATCATTGTTAACCAAATTTGAAATACTTTTCATAGGGATGCAAATATTATGTTTGTTAAATTTTTTAAAGCAACTTACCAAATAAAATTGCATAATTCTAAACATCTTCACAGAAAAAAATATTCCAACATACTAAAGTTACTGCTTCAATTCACCCCTCCCATGAGCCAGAGGCAGATATGCAGGGCCCCGGAGGAGAAACATAAAGCCAATTCATCCTTCCTGTGAGCCAGCCAGCACATGGGCTGGGAGACAAGAAGCACCCCAACTCTGGAAGCAACCAGCTGATTTGGAATAACACACAACTAAGGTACAAAAAAACTTAATGTTTTTATTGTTTGATGGACTTTGTGGGCCTAAGGTTCGTAGTCTGAGCATCTATTAAGAGAATAACAGTATGCAATATAGTAATTATGGGGGATTTCCTTCTGTCTGGTTTTTGAAATCTAACACTGTTCTCACTGTTTTGTTTTGTTCTATTTTATTGTTTTGTTTTATTCAATGTTCTGGGGTTTTTTTTCATGAAGAAGTAGACACCAAGTCTTTTCTTTCTCTCTCTCTCTCTCTCTCTCTCTCTCTCTCTCTCTCTCTCTCTCTCTCTCTCTCTGTCTTTCTCTCTCTCTCTCTTGGTACTGGGGATCGAACTCACAACCACGTGCTTGCAAGGCAGGCACTTATACCACTGAGCTAAATCCTCAGCCCTTCAATGTTCTGTTTTGGTTGGTTTTATTCTGTTCTATTTTGTTTGATTTTATTATGTCTGATGGTGTGGACAGCAAGCAATTCAGAAGATAATGAGAGGCATTATGGTAACCACTGTTGATTTCCTATCCTCCTGTTTTGAAGTCCTGTGTCAATTTTTTTTGAATGGTTTTATTCTATTTTGTTTGGTTTTATACTCTTTAAAATAAAACAAAATAATAAATAAATAATAAAAAGATACTATTTCAAAAAATAGAATTTTACAGTAAATGCATGAATTTACATATTTTCTTGGGAACAGTAAAACATGAGACACTTAGAAAACACCCTTTTAAATCAGGCTTTAAAAAGTATTATAGAATAAAGAATAAAAACAATTGTTTCTGAATTTCTTGCCTAGCATGAAAAATCCTGTCTCAGGACCTACCAGAGAACAATGTTAACCAGCCATAGTAGTGTGTGCCTGTAATACCAGCACTAGAGAAGCAGAGGCAGAAAGAGCTAGGAGAGGTTGAGGCCAGCTTTGAATACATAGTGAGACACTGTCTCAAAAAAAAAAAAGATGAAAGAAAGAAAGAAAGAAAGAAAGAAAGAAAGAAAGAAAGAAAGAAAGAAAGAAGAGCTAAATTTAAAAATGGAACAAATCTGTCAAAAACTGTAACTTCAGTAACATTGTCATTGCCCCCCCCACCTACAAAGGCTAAAGTTTTCTCAGACAAGCTAAGTTGCCCAAGGTCACCTCACTTGTATGTGTCTGGCAAGAGCATGTGTCACATTCGGTTTCACATTAAAGCACCATGCTCTGTTGTTCCCTGTGATTCTATTTTCTATCTCCATGTATGTACAGAAATGGGCAAATAGAAATTATTTCATGAATGGGTCAACTGTGTATAACTTGGAAAGAAATACATTTTGCTTTGTCACAACAAAATGTTTCTACATTTGCAAGGTGACTGTTCACATTTCACTTACATTTTTGAACTTAATTTGGAATTCTGTGGTTTTTGCTTTTTTTTTTCCTACAGTCTTTGTTTTTCAAACTATCTGTTTAGTTTGAGTATCTGTAATAGTTTGTAGCTTTTTTGGTGGGGAGGGACATTTCAGTTTTTTCCCCCTCGCCCACTGCTTTCATATAATGTTGCATATTTCTGGGAGGCATTATATCTTAGAGAATTTTACTCAACTAGAAATCAGTTTTCTGTTTATTAAAAATTATTATAATTGACATACTCACCTTACTGTTTTCTTGATCACAAGCTGCATATTATGATGAACACTGAACTTCACATTTAAGTAAACTAAACAATAAATTAAAAGATTACAGTTCTCTCTTACCTGATATGCTTTTGCATAATTCAGACAAAACTACAATGCTATTATATGCATGAAAATTTTAAGCACCAATTCTCCATAACCTTATTTTGCTTTAATACTCCATTGAGTAATAACTGAAACAAAATTATTACTCAATAGGGCACTCATGTCCTAATTTTACAACAAAACAGTTTCTTGATCTATTTAAAAATATGTCCCAAATTAATTACTAAAATAAATCCTTAACTTCCTATACCAGCAAAATATTACATTGATAAATAAATATATATATATACACATATATATATATATAATACTCAAATTGTCATGTGAATGAGTATTCATTGTACAAATGCCTCCTTTTTATGTATTTATACTTACAAATATGTGTGTATCTATCTAAATGTGTTTGTGTATGTGTGCGGAAAGGTAGCAGGAAAAAGAGGAAAGAAGTATCAGTTTGTACAAAATGATGAACAGTACAAGAGTGCCACCTCCTGGATCTAGCAGACAAGGTGACTTTTGTAATAATGACCTTGTTTATCAAAAAGATGTTATGAGTACAAAATTTTATTGCTAGCATTCCTGACATTTTGGCAAGCATATTGAAGTAGTGTTTTTAATATTCCTTTTAAAATCCCTTATAACTTTTATACACAAAGATTGTAGAGAAAATATGAATTTTAAAATCTATCAGTGATGTTAACAAAGGAAAACCACATGTGAACAATGTAATAAAAACATATATTTGATAAGTGATTTTATTTGTTTGTTTTCTAACTTTGACAACTGGTAAATTAGGAAGAAATACAATTTTCTAAACTCTTGCACAAAAAATAATGAATAGGAAAACAGTTTCCTAGTAAATCAAACTACTCTGATATTCTGAATTTTTATACACTTAGGTTTCCTATAAAACATAGTGAATTAAAACAAGAAAATTCAGAATATTAGCAATATACAACTTCTACAATACCTACACTATCACATGCATGTAGTAAACACATCTGGGATTTCTAGTTGGTAGCTATAGCTTTCTCCTTTCCTATCAGAGTTTTTCTCAAGAAATAGAATCATTATGTTGTCCGTCTAAGAATTCATATATCATAATCAAAACTTTATCAAAAGTTTAACAGTGTTCTAACTCATGTAGAATATTAATCAATTTCTGTAATAAATTTATCCTTTTCTGTCAAAGAAAAATAGGAACCTTGAGAATAAATATGATTAGTTAGGGTTCTAGAGACAATTGCCAACTTTCTTGGCTTTTTTCCTTTTCTTGATTTGAGGTATGAAATCTGGAGGCACTGAGAAATTTCTCTGAGCCTATAAACATTGTACCTTAATTAAATTGTTTGACTTTGCAAATGAATTCAGAATCTAAACTTATCAAAATCTTAAATATGTGAAGAGATATACTACTTTTTCCAGCAGATGATATTTTGTAACAGTATTTTGAAATTTAATTTTATTTAGGTTATTTTTTCAAGTTTTAAAGCACCTTGTAAATCACACTTTTTTGGGGGAGAACTACTTCTTCAAGAAGCATAATACCTCTCCATTATCTTTACCAAATTGTGATAAGGTTTTATTTTAAACATGGAGTAACAGCCTTATACTGTATCACAATATGTTGTCCAGATCTTGTCCATCAATTATTATTCATCACCCTCAAAACCCTAAAAGATAACTTCTCAAGTGGAAATATGGAGTATACTGAAACAAAATGAAAAAATGTATAACAAGTAAAAGAGTATTGTGAAGGACAATTTTGCTGTCCTATTACTATAGCAGCAGGGAGCTATTTTGAGATTCTTGCACCAGTTTCTATCATCACAATTCCCATTGACATCAGCATTTGTCCCAAATACAAGATGAGTAAATTTGTTTATTAGGGATTTCTAAAACTTTGTTCTTTATTTTTCCCTTCTCTCTCTCTCTCTCTCTCTCTCTCTCTCTATATATATATATATATATATATATATATATATATATATATACATATATATATATTGAAGTTTAAACATTCTTGAAACTTAATAATAAACTTCAAAAACATGTGTGGTATGATTATTTTAGATGTACATGCAATCACCAAGAAAATCAATCAGTTAGATATGTAATAGAATGTATGACACATTAGAAACTGCAGAACAGTATTGATAAGGTACTATGTATTTCAGAGATAGAATAAGATTTGCATATATTTTACACCAGAAATAATCACACTCACCTGAAGAATTCTTATTGTAATTTCACTAACAGCTTATGGTTCTTTTTTTCAGCCTAGGTTTTGTAGATAATTAGTACTCTCTTAGTAAGAATTTCCTCCCAATGGAAAATGGAGGCGAGCATATCAACTTGATGAAAATATCAAAGCCAACTATGGAAGAGGAACAGAACTTGTTTGCTTTTTTTTGTTTTGTTTTATTTTTGGTACTGAAAATCAAACTCAGGACCTCGTGTGTGCCAGGCGGGTGCAGTGATGCTGAGTTATATCCTCAGCCAAGGACCAGAACTTGTAAATGCAGCTCAATGTAAGGTATGCACTACCATTATCTTAGACTTTTCAGATTCCTGCCAAAAGTTCAAAGGTATGGTGCTATGCTAAAAGTATTCCTAAATAAATAAAAGAACATCAACATGAAATATGCTTAAGGTTCTAAAAGACAGACACTGGGTAACTTGGTAAATTTGTATCAAAATTTTGTATGAAACATTTATTCCAGTTAAATGTGATGATGTTTTATTGCTTAAAATATATGGCAGCTTGTTAATTTTTGGAATGTTAGGGAAATCTCCATAGCAACTAGGATTCAATGGCTCCATAAAACAATGCCTGCCACAAGCAGAAGAGGAGGAAATGACAGATACTGAGAAACAGTACAAGTGACTGATCATTGGTACATGAGAAAATCCCCTGGAGAATATAAATTGGCTATAGTATTCAAAATCCTGTGGGTGGTATTGAACAAGGAAATGTGGTTTTAGTTGTCTTTATTGTAAGTCTTTATAGCCTAAAAAACCATCAGACAAGTGAAAACATGATGCATTTTGTAAAGATTATGTTATTTCTCTGAAGGTGATCATTTTTCTAGAACATAATCTGAGTTCCTGAAGTTGGAATAATGATAGAAGGCAAGGTGATGGATTAATATTTTTTTGGTCTGGGCTTGTCATTGGAGAACAGAAGAAAATGGTTCTATTGAGGACTAAGGTCAAAGATACAAATACATGGCTGAAACCATCACCATTTCTTGGTGTTCATAAATTTATACCTAATCTCCAAAGAAAGTGAGGTCAAATCCCCAACCCCAAACTCCCTGAAAATCAGTACCTGTGCACTCATCATTTGATTGGTTGATAGATACTGTGGGAATACTTTAGCCAAAAATTTTTTTTAAATAAATAAATAAGGGTTTGCTTGTTTTTAAGACCAGGAAATTAAACCAAATCTGAATATGGTCTTTTATGTTTAGACCAGAAACTGGGAAGGGGGATGAGTGACTCATTTTTCTTCATTTTTTTGAACATTTTATATCTTTAACCATCTTAACTGTAGTAAAGAAATTACAGCTTTAATTAAGTGAATAAAAATTTTTGAATGACCAACATGTTTTAAATGATCTGGTTCTCATTTGTCCTTAGATTGCAAACCTAAAACTTAATAAATTTCACAATTGATGGGTATTTATATCACCATAATGAAAGGAAGAAAATGATGAAAGATTCAAACTTGTGATAAAATACCTAACATAAGTTTCTTTCAAGGAGAAAAGATTTTATTTTGTCTCACAGTTTCAGAGGTTTTAGTCTACCGCTGTCAGCTCCGTATTTTCTGGGTCTACAGTGAGGTAGAATATAATGGTGGAAAGATGCAGTAGAGGAATGCTGCTTACCTCATAGAAACATGGGGAGAGCCAGAAAGGAAAGGGCCATGGACAATATGTAGTCCCCTAAGATCACAGTTCCATGACCCTCTCTTTATCTGTCTTCTAATTCCATCACCTCCAAGTATGCTATGATGACCTCTCAGTGGTTAAATGCACTGATGAAGTTTGATTCCCTCTGATACTATCACTTCCCAAAAGCCCACAAGCACTTAAGCCTTCAACACAATGAGAATTGTGGATCTCAATCATAACAAGCCAGAAGACAAAGACATAGCAAAAAGAGGAAACTGCATTGCCTTCCCTACTACGAGAAAGAGCTTAACCCTACTGTGTTGGAATCCCTGTGAGTGCATGTTTTACACTGGAATGTCCTAAGCTAACTTTCCCTAAACTCAGAGTTCATTGATTAATCTTAGCAGTCTAACACATGTACAACATAATTATATCACTTGTTTATTTTTTGTTGCTATAACAGAATAGTTGAAACTATATAATAAGGAAGAGAAGATCAGTTAATTTATGATTCTCAAGGCTGGAGATGCTATATCAGGCATGAATCTGAGAGAGCCTTATACTGTATCACAATATGTTAAAAAGAAACAAACAAACAAAAATGACAATAAAACAGAAGAATCAAAGAATGCCTGAAAACACATAAAACACAGTGAGTGATCTTGCTGTATAACAAATTGCTTTCTCACTAATCAATTCAGGTTTTTCAAAGCAAAAACTCACAACTCAGTGAGAGTGTGAATTCTTGCTGAGTGCACTTGCATCTCAATGTGAACACCTTTAAAGATCTCAACACCACTACATGGGGACCAAGCCACTGATTTATGATGGCGACAAGTCACAGTAAGTATGACATGAAACAGGAATGCTCTGGGGAGAAATTGGAGAAACATAGAAAAATTGATTTTTAAAATAATTATACTGATCATTATATTTTTGGTTACATAAAATATTTTAATTAAAGCAAGATAAAATATAAAATATTGATCTAACTGCATACTAAATTTTTTAAATTAAAATGATATAGACAGTTTTGTTTAAACTTCTTGTGTGATAATCTTTTCAAATTATTCAGTAACTTAAAATGACAAATGTTTACCCTGAAATTGTCTTTAAGGAGAGCAAAAGGTAAACTCAGACTGTATCAAGACAGGGTCTCTAGTGGTTTCAATTCTTTTACTAGTGTGTTTGCAATGTAAGCATTTGGTAGTCTCTAATTTCCACTATGGGAGTGGTTTCAGTATTCATCAATTCCTTTAACTAGCTATAGAAAAAAGAAAGAGTTGTACTAAGTCCTGCTGAATTTTAAAAACTTCTCTGCGAAATATATACTACTGGTGTCATGAAATTTGAGTTGCCAAATTTGTCTCTCTCTTGGTTAAAAAGAGAATGCTATACTTAGCTATCTTCTATCCTAAAAGACACATTTTTTTGTTTTGATCATTCTTCTAGTTCCTTATAGCATATTGTCAAACAGGAACATTACTCCACTTTAAAGGAAAAATGAGTTTGGGATGAAAGAATTCCTTTAACTGTTATGAACAGACTTGCTCTTGCCATGGCTTCTTACTGATCTTTCAGGAAAGAATAAGATAATTAGTATATCACATCAATCAAACAATTCACAAAATTCCCCTTTATTATTGTCCCCAGAAATTCAGTGAGGATGAAGTTAATGATGTTGGAGGATAACAGTAAAAAATATTTTTTATGCATCATTTCTCATCTTGAAACATACCCAGGTATCTAATTGACCATTTATTTTGATGACCTTAGGAACTGAAAGTGACATTGAAAACAACACAAGAACATAAAACTCAACTTTTCTTATTTGATGGGTGGTTGGTGAAGTAATTGAACAAATTTATTGCAGTAGAAAACAAGATAATAAGTATATAATTTATATTTTAAGATCAATGCATCAATAATAATTATCTAATTAAAAATCTTTTGTGGAGTACTATTCTCAGAATATGTTTCTTTCAGTTTCTTACATTTTAAAAAAGAAGATAGAAGTTTTAAAAACCTGCAAAATTATTCCGAATATAGAATCCTTCTATATAACTTACATTGTATCCCTGGATCTTTTAAAGCTTATTTTATTAAAACCAGTTTGACAGCAATTTCTTTTTAATGATTTCCCTTAAGGGAGTATCTCCAAATATTGCATTTAGTACATAGAGAACAAAATAAATCTGTTTTCTCTATGCCCAAGCATCATCTTTTGCATGTTACTGAATTAAGTTAAATAAATGAAGCACATGCTGAAAACAGCATACAATCAAAGGAATAGCACAACTCATTCTTGGTAAGCATAAATATACAGCAAATAACTCAATTTTCATAGCTATTGGAGAGAATGTGAAACACTGGTTAATAAGTTATGTCTGTCATGTAGAAGTAAATTAAAAATGATTCTACTCTGTTGTAAGCAATTAATCAGTGTGCAAATACATAACTTTCATAACATTCCTAAGTAAACCTCTTATTCTTACAGTGGAATTAGTCTCATAAATAGATTTTCTTTCCTCTTTCCAAAACTGTGCTTTCAAAAATAAGTGCCACATGCATATCTTTATTCAGCTAGGTCCCAGCTATACCAATACTCATGTGCTTAAGGAGAGCTTAAATTTTTTCTCCAGCTGTACTCATCTGAGTCATTCTCAGTAGCAATTAAACTAGAATCATGAAGCTTCTGCAAAGCTGGTTATGAAAACTTCAGTCAGACTTGTGTTCCTACAGTTATGACATACCAGCTGGTCAGTATGACACATGAGGTTATTTTAGCATTGATACAGCTTATGTGGTATTTAGAAAATAAATCAACTCTCTAAAAATAAATATAAACAGTTGCTACTTTTTAACTTTGACAAATATTCCCTTAAATACATTATTTATTTATATATATATATTATTTATTATATTATATATTATTATATATTGAAATGCTCAAAATCTATGTATATGACAATCATATTTTAGGGAGTTCACACTGAAATTGCAGAAGTAACTTCTAAAAGACATGCACATGCAGACACTTCCTTTCAATATATTTGATTCTAAGTACCTGGTTGATGGCTGTAATTGATGTTTTTTGAGTTTCACAAGTGATCCCCAGAAGTCCATCTCCTCTTGTGAACTGCTTGCCCACATTTGTCGACTACACACTCCAGGAGAAACAAACTCTAGGAGAGTAATTGCTTCAAGTAAATTAACAGAAAAGAAGTGTAGGCAAAATTCAAAAAATAATTTTTGTGTTCATAATAACTAAGAAGTTATTTCATTGCAACGCGATTTAGATTCCAAACATACATGAAATAAAATTGTTACTAGCAAAACTCTTCTAGCAGGTGATTAACTGGGGCACCATCCTCCCACTACTGGAGAAAAATGAGCGTTTCCCTCAGCTTCTAACATCTGAAACACATATTTGTTTTTTGTTTTGGGTTTTTTGTTTTGTTTTGTTTTTTTGTACGGGTGACTGAACTCACGACCTTGCGCTTGCCAGGCAGGCGCTTATGCCGCTGAGCTAAATCCTGCCCCGTGAAACATGTTTATTCTTGAAAAATTGTCTCAACCTTTTTCCTTGTTCTTATATTTATATATATTTGTTTGTTGACACATATGCTTCTCCTACTTCACTGCTGAATTAATGAGGATTCTCAGTGTGAGAGACACCGTCAGTCTTTCTCCACTATCACAGGAATGAGTCACACATGTTCTTCCATTTCTTGCTATTGGTAATGACCTTAAAAATTGTCAGATATTATTGTTGTTATTTTTTAATATTCATTGTTTTACATTTATTATTTTTAAAATATCTCTGGTTTATAACCTGTGTTCTCTTCAAGCCACGTATAATATTGAGCTCTTCTTTCCATTCAGGAACACCACTTGACCTGTATTCCTGTTATCTATCTATCATACGTTACATACTGTAACATTAAAACTGTCAGATGTAAGGTGAAATTTTAAAACATTTCTTACTCACTTTCTAGCATGTTAAAGATGAATGATGTTTCTTGAATTAAAATATTTTTGTTTCATTTTAAAAATGACTTTCTTAAGAGAGTTTTAAGAATGCTCACTTTATTCCATGAACTGCTCTTGTATCCATTTGAAATTCCCAATTTTTTTCATTGTTAACATAGCAGGCTATGAGATGTTCTTGTGCTTTTTTTTTTTTCTTTTTCTTTTGGTACCAGGAATTGAACTCACAACTTTGCGTTTGCCAAGCAGGCACTTACACCGCTGAACTAAACCCCCCACCAAGGTGTTCTTAGCTGCCACTACTTTAAAGCAAAATTATTTTCTGAATAAGTTAGTTTCCAGCACATATTGTTTAACAGTCAATATTAGCCATACATTCATTATTTTTCTTCCCTCTCCAATTCAATAAGTTAACTCCAGTCCTGTAAAAGTCCATTTATCTTTATTCATTCCTGTAGTTAAATATAAAATTTATTTTGAATTTAACCTCAACAACTCCAAAACATATAACTATAATCAAAAGTTATTTTATCAACCATCCAAGTCCAAGTCAAGAACTTGAGTGAAATTGACAATAGACCACAGGATTTCTTTGTCTCTTTTATAATCCTGAGAATTATCCTAAATAAAGGAGAAGATTTGTGATACCTAATGAAATACTGACTAAAGTACCTGGGATTAAGATCCCATGGTTTAAATAAATCTCAATCTGCAAGCTGTGTTTTAATGATTAACCTCACATTTACCCATATAAACTTTATTGTTTTTACAATTTCAAGTCCAAAACACAACTCTGATGGCCTCCAGCTGAAGTCCTACACACTCTTATAATAGATTTTATCTACAGGAAAAGTCTAGTGCATTTGCACCAACATTTGAAAGTTGAATTCTAAAAACAAAATTTAAATTCATTAAAGTAGAGATTAATTGATTGATATATTCCTTCTGCAAATAGCTATACAAATAGGGCAATGTTGAAACACTCTGAGAAAATATTAATAACATGGACTGTATTATTGAAACATGAGCAGTATAATTATATGATATTTAAAAGAAGGTCTAGTGATTTTCTAAAAAAATGTCGCACACTGAAAATAGCCCAGCATACAGATTTGGAATTAATGACAAGCATTTCAAGTTTATTAACTTTTCCATTTACTAAAATTAATTGGACAAAATTTCAAACGTTCTTTAAGCTTAATTTACATTAAGTTTTAAGTGTCTCTTTTCTTTATGGTATTAAATTTAAAGTGAAAATGTGGTAGCGTATGGATGGCAAAACAAATCATGCAAAATCCCATTGAATTTTCAATAGGAACAAGTAAGAATAAATTGGGGGAAATATTAGAATATTTAGTATAATTCTAAGTCATTACATAAATACTTGGTGTATCTAAGTTAAAATGTTTTAATTATGAATTTATCAAATATGGTAAACATTTATTAAACCTTAGTCTCTTCTGGCATATTGAACAGTAGATTAGTTAAATTTATGTAATTTACATTTAAATTTGTGTCCCCTAAACACATATGACAATATATACTAAAACAATAAATAAATAAACAATAAAGGGAAGGAAATGTATTCAATTCTATCTAGAATAGTTGCTTTTCCCAATCTATCAGTTTGGTAATTTGATTTACATGTCAAACACTTTTTGAATGTGATAAATTACAAATGCATATTCAAAATAAAAATGATGAAACAGTTTCAGCAAAAACTAACATTCTGCCCAGATGTCAAGCTGGATATAAGCTTTTAAAGCCTGACTTAGGGTTTGACACTGATTTCCTTCAATGCCAAACTAAATTAAGCCTTAAGAAGTGTAAAATGACTAAAAATAGCCAAGCATTGTAGTCTTTTCTTCAGTTACATACAAATTATTCTTTCCAGAGCTGAAGTCTATTCATTATTGATTTGGTCATTCCCTACATAAAGAAAATGTCTTTCTCTAAGTTTCTCACTTGTAATATATAAGATTTCCTACTTAAATCAGCTAATTTTATGGAAAAGAAACTGTTCTAGTGAGGTTTAATGATAAGATCTGAGTGGAAGATTCACTTTTAGCACCTAAATCATTGAATTTTGAGGGTGTTTCTATCTCTCAAGATTTTAGAAACAGAAAGTTACAGAAAATATTTTTCACTTGTATTTCATATTCCTATTTTACTAAATATAAATTCAACAGAAATGAATGTTTATTGTTTCTGATATTACAAGGTCCTCACTTATTTTTTTCTATCATGTCTGAAATATGATGCGTAACTGAATATATCACAACCTGAATTGTCCATTATAGCTAACTTCTTTCTCTGACAAAAATGCCCTATAAATGACTTGCTTGAAACTGATGTATTGTAAGTGATATTTCTGTTTATCTGTTAAATGTGGAAAATTATCATAACATTATTTGTGAATGAGTATATTGAATTTAGTTTAAAATAGTCAACTCTTCTAGTATGTTTATTTATTATACAGTCAGAGAAACAAAACCTTCGTTTCCTATATTTTGTTGTACTTAAGTTTTGATTATGGTTTGGCAAACCTGGTGCCCTTATTTAAAATTTGAAAATCAACTGAAATTGAAGTGACCTTACGATTGCTTGTATTATTTTTATTAGTTATATGGAAAATGGAGTCATAGAGGTCCTTTTCCCCTGGTATGTTTTCAGAAGCCCCATTGTTCCACCACAGCTTTCAGGAAATCGAGACTAGTACAGCCTGCTTACTGTGCATGTGGCTCTTGTCAGACACCAGGTGATTTTGAGGCAAGTAGTAATCAGTGGTTTTCTGACTGTGAATACTTTCTGTTGACTGGTAGCTCAATTGTGCTTCTGGAAATTTTATAAAATAAGGCTTGCAATAAATTGTGTGTATGTGCGTTTGTGTGTGTGTGTGTGTGTGTGTCTGTGTGTGTATGTGTGTGTGATTGAGAACTGGACCTAAGGCCTTTCTAAAGAGCTACATCTTCAACCTTTTTCCTTTATTTTTTTATTTTGAGGCAGAGCTTTGCTTAGTCACTAAGTTGCCCAGACTGTGTATGAATTATCTATCCTCTTGCTCATCTTTCTGATTTGGGGGATACAGAAACTTGAACCTACATAGTAAAGAACAATATCAAAGAAGAAATAAATGAAGATAAAAAATTTTAATTTTCTTATTAATTGATCTAGCAGCTAATGATTTAGCAACAGTGTATTTACATAAACTTCTCATTATCATACATATGATACTATATTATTATGAAAGACAATGTGAGATATATATATATATATATATATATATATATGATGGAATTTTATGCAGCCATAAAGAAGTATAACATTTTTAGGAAAATGAATAGATCTTGAGACCATAATACTAATAGAAATTTGTCAGACACAAAGAAAATTTTTCTTATAAGAGAAACCTAAAATGTAAATATATTTAGTAAAATAAATGAAAAATGGTTGAGAGGCAGACTTTTTCTTGAAAGGAAAGGCAATCAGAAGAATGGGGGAAAAGATAAGAGATGTGGTAAGATGGAAAATGAACAAGATTTTATATATATAATATGTATATATATAAAATATTTTTAAAACAATATAAGACAGAAAAATAGACAAATGCAGGAACAAAGAACAAGAACAAATAATAAAAATTCAGAAATGTGATATTCATCTAAATATGCAATGTGATAAAAACTACATGTGGAAATATTTAAAAATTTTAAGACATCAGTTACCACTAATCTCCCACAAAATACCCCTTCTTGCACCAAATACACTTATCCCTGTGCTCTTACCACTTTTTGAAACAGTTCTGTTTGTCTTCTTTGTATACAGTATTTCACTGTAGTGTTATCACTATCTCAATGTCTTGAATTGATTCAAAATTATTACCTTTTATGAGCATTTTGACTTGGAGGAAGAGCTAAAAATCTCACAGTATCAGATCTGGTGAATAAAGAAAGTGTGAACACATAGAAATATTTGGCCAGACTGTGTTTCCCTTGGATAGTGTTAGACACAATTATTCACCTTACAAATTTTCATATCTCATAAAGATCCAAAATAGTGCTTTTCAAGAACTATTTTAAAAAGTGAGAATGAGAGGATGTGTCTTCTAAGAAAGCAGGAGAATTCTGAGACATTGTGTTACATGTTTTACTGCAAACCTTTTCAAATAAAATAAAACCACATCTATTTTTTATATGTACTAGTATACCTAACACTATGAATAACAGTGGTCTAAATGTATGAAGTAAAAGAAATCAAGAGTAATTAAATTAATTTCAAACAGCTTCAAGACAAGGAAGATCATGTGGTATAAAGAACAGAATTACACAATGACAGAAGGGTAAAAATTTTGAAGGACTCATAATGATTATTGTGCATGTACCTAGTCATGGAGTGTTGAACATTGTCAAGCAAACAAAAACTGATAAAACTACAGAAAATATGGGTGAATCAACTATTATTTCTGCAGATTTCAATATTTTATTGATAACAAATGAGTAAATCTTGCAAGCAGAACCTCAGAAAGGAAAAATTTGAGGATTCCACCAATAAATCTTACACAATGGACACCTAGGAATTCTTTCATCCCACAAAAGAAAAATAGACATTCGTCTTACACTCAGATCCAACACAAAGACAGAAAACACTGCACCATAAAACACAACTTGAAGAAATCTCACCAATAAATAAGAAAATATTTTTTTAATTAAATGAAAATGAAAGCACTATTTATCAAAGGTTGTGGTAGGGGTGGTTTCTGTTATATGAGAAATCCAAAGTGAAAATAAAGAGCAAAATAAAATGTAGATAATGGGACAATGGCAAGTAGAAACACCAAAATGACACCCAGAATTTGGAAGCAGATTTATTTTCAATAGATGGGCACAGATTGGGATCATTCCCAATATATCACGTCTCAAAGTCTAAGCGAAGGAGGTTTTTATGGGATTGCAAAGGGGAAGCATAGAGTAAAATACTCAGCTCTCTTTCATTGATTCTTATCCTGTGATCAGCCATTTCCAGGAGACAGAATCAAAAGGTACCACAATAGGAACCATTATTTGGGTAAAGAATATTCACAGAAATAATTAAGGAGAACTTCCCAAGCATGGGAAAAGAAAATGACATTCAGTCATGTGAGGCATACAGAACTCCAGCCACCTACAATCAAAACAGATCTACACTCAGACATATAATAATCAAGATACCAGAAATTCAATATAAAAACAGAATATTAAAAGCCATCAGACAAAAGAAACAGATCACTGTAAAGGTAAGCCCATCAGGATCATAGCTAACCTCTCCACACAGACCATCAGATCAAGAAGAGCTTGGAGCAAAGTATTCCAAGCCCTGAACGAAAATAACCTCCAGCCCAGATTGATGTACCCTGCAAAACTGTCACTAGAAATTAATGGAGAAACAAGATGCTTCCATGACAAAGAGGAACTGAGCGAGTTTGTGACCACCAATCCAACCCTACAGAGAATACTGAAGGATGTTCTAGAGAGAGAGGAAAAAAAATACCAGGATTTTAGGAACAGTGGCAGATAGGCCTCACTGAGCAGGGCAGGTAGTAGAATGAGGGAGAAAAGTAGACAAACAAAGGCAGAAAAATAGCATAGCAGAAATGAGGCAGAGAAGGATGGCTAGAATCTCTAACATAGATGGCCTTTATACACTATATTGTTAGTAGTGCACCAGGATTTAAAACCCACATTACTCAGACCACTCTGCTTAGATGTATTATATTCTGTTCCAGTCATTCTACCTGTACTAGATTTGAAGGCACAGACAGTAATCCTGATAATAACAGGATATAGTACAGTAATCATCCTTAATTTCCTATTAACTTAATCTAAAGCTCTATAAAGCCTACACTGTTTTACCATGACTGATTGTAATTGAATCTGGTTTGTTGGATCGCTGTTTTGTATTGATAGATTTTATTCAAAGCTATTATGATTGATAGTGACAAGTCTGAGAGTATAGGCAACTGCACTTAAGATGACAAGATTCACTAGAATATCCACTCTGGTTTGATTATTACCTGCCTTTGAAGTTTTATACTGTCTATGTTTTATTTTTACTAATATTGTTATGTACTGCTATATTCAATTATATTGCTATATTCATTTATGCCTGATGATATAGACAATTCTATTGAAGATAATAAGAAACAACACAGTAATTATTGTAGATCACCTTGTACTGTAGTTTTATACGACTTTTTGGTTTCATGTTTTTATAAGAATTTTTTTGGTTTTGTCTTGCTATGTTTTGTTTTTCCCTCTAATACAGAAAGGATAGAAATACATGTAGAGACTCATGCGTGCATAGCTGTTTACAGTCTCATTATTTGAATATCTACTTTGTATGCTTTAATTTTGTAACTTGAACAACTATATATAAGAGGACAATATGTAATTTATCAACTAGTGATTTCTTATTGTTTATCTTCTTTTAAAATTCTGTATTATCTCTACCCTTTACATGCTTTTGTTTCTCTTTAAATAAAAAAAATAGGAAACAGAGAGATAGACATTTTGCAAATAATAAAGGAACCAAAAGATGAAGGGAATGGGAGGGAGAATAAGAGCAGGAGGCATAGGAATTAAGATGTATTATATACATCTTCAGACTCCCAGGACAGATATAATCATGTATGATGATGTACTAATAAAACTAAAAATTAAAAAAACAGGTGCTTGCAGTGAAATTTGTAGCACTGAAAGCAGAAGAAAAAAGACTAAATTCAATTCACTGATTTTCTCTTAGCCAACTAGAAAAATGAAGAAAATGAAATTCAAATTAAGCAGAATAAATATAATAATGAGAATTAAAGAATGAAATTTATAGTAAATCAATAGAGAATAAATTAAACCAAATCATGTTTCTTTGAAAAAATTGTGAAAATTATATACCTTTTGCCAAGATAAGAAAAAAATATATGCTACTAGTATCAGAAATAAGAAAGTAACAGCACAGCTGACACAATGTACATTAAAAGAATTATAAAGGAATACTATTAAGAAAGAGAGATGGATTTTTTTGCAAATGATAAAGGAACCAAGGATCACAAATTTGATAATCTGGATGAAATAGAAAAGTTCCTTAAAAGGGGCGATCTGCAAAAACTACCATGAGAAGAAATAGAGTGTCTGAATAAGCCTGTATTATTTAAAGTAACTGAATAAAAGCACTAGACCTCCATGTGTTCAGTGGTAAGTTCAACAAAACATGTAGAGAAGGAAATATAGTAATTCACTATAATCTTTTTCAAAAAAGTAAAAAGAAAGGAAATATTTCCTGTTCATTCTACATCATTCACATTATTTTATATCAAAACTAAATAGACATTACAAGAAAAGAGAATCACAAATCATTATGTCTCAAGTACACAAATGTAAAAATCCTCAAATAAAACTCTTTCCAATTGAATCTCCCCCCAAAAAACATAAAGAAGGACAAAGTTGAAGCATTTAATGTATTGCAAAAATATCACTGCTCTGAATAAGTGTTAAAGAATACACTTTATTTAATTGATGTAAAAGATATAATAGAAGAATGTCACTCTTCTACTGATATTAGCATATGGCATGCATAAAAGGGTATTTTCAGGCTGAGGAACAAAAAGAGAAAATCTAAAAGGAGCTATGGGCAGTACTAGGGCATATTTCATTTAGTTACCACTAAATATCTATTTTATCGATTCTCTAATGATGCATTTCATCATGTACCTTGCTGTTTAGACTTCCTTACTTTATGATTGGATGACTTTCTGATGGTATGAGTCACAGCATATCTTTTATGTTATTAAATTGTGCAGTTTTATAAACATAGTGAACTTTAGATGTCATGCCTTGACCTATAAGACCAATTTTGAAATAGCTCCTGTCAATTACGAAAAAAAGTAAAAAAAAAAAAAAAAAAACCTTTTTTCAACAACCCAAAAACCTGATCCCTAAACTTGTTCTTTATCACTAAGCTCTAATCCTTTGTTCTCTATGATCTGTGAATGACAAGTTCATTTATGACCAACTATCTTCTTTCATGTTAACAGATCCTGTTATCTTACATACTTTTTTTTCAGATATTCACATGGATGGAAATGCGTTCTAATTCACTTATCCAATTAAAAATAACCCCTTCTCTTTGATGTTTGATTATAGTTTCTGTTTGTGTCACTTCTTTGTTTTCTTTGTAGAATATATTGCAATCAAATATTAATTTTTCATTATTTTTTACTTTTATAAGGTATTACCCTCTGCCTTATATCCAGGACTCTCAATGCATGGGTTTTGATTTCAGTGTTTATTGCTGAACTTCCTAAAATGATAGATATTAAGTTACATGAAATGAAGAAAGGAAAAAACAAAAAAACAGAATAGTGAAGAATTTTTTTTATAGTTTTGAAGGGATATGGGAATGACAATAGTTACTGGAGAGAGAGAAAATGGTGAAATGTTAATCAGCAGAAATATTCACCATTTATGAGATTTGGAATACAGACAGACAGAAATAAAAAATCAGCAAAGAGATAAAGAGAAGTAGATTTCTGGGAATCAAGAAAGCTCCTTCATAGGAAAATTAGAAGTTACAAAGGAATTGGAGAGAAAAGATTGAGAATGACTTTTGATTTACATGCATTGTGATATGTTGTTCAAAAATTAATGGTTGTACTAGAACCGAAGTGAAATAAATTTAGTCAAGCTAGTAAGGGTTAACAACTGCATTTACAAATATGAACTTAAAGATTACTATGAAACATCAAGTCAGAGATGTTAATTGTTTGGGTATACATAAATTGAGGATATTCAAGAAAAGACTACATCTGAGAGGTCAGTTTGAAAGTTGTCATAATATGTATTGCTAAAAATGTGGGAAATGATGAAATTACATTGGAAGAGAAGGAAAATGAAGGCAGGGTAAGGTATCCATTTACATAATGGGATAATGTGATGTGATGTGTCTTTTAGAAGCAGAGTATAAAGCTTGAAGCTAAGAAGGATTGTGTGAGAAGAAATACTAAGGAAGACACATGATATATGCTCAAAGTTATACTGAAACTGAAAAATGAACATTTCAGGATAAGGTAAAGATAATTTCTTTAGAAAGCTGTCAAGTAGTAGAAAAAAATATTACCAGCAAGCAATCCTTTAGATTTTAATGAGAGCCTTTAGTGTCTTTTGCAAAAGCTATTTTCAAGGGCTGACTGGGAAACAAATGCATAAAACAAATCATACTGAAAAATTACGAACAAATGCTTTGAGAATTTAGTTAATCAAAGAATTTTTTTTAAAGTCTACTTCAATGAGGAAGAGATATTAAAGAGAAATTATCACCTTTATTGTTTGGTATGGCTGTCTTGCATGCAAATGAGATTTCAGATTTATTGTGCATCTACAGACATGTAACAGGAAAGAAGAGAACTTCATAATGTGAAAGTCAGTCAATAAAGAAAATCTTCCTCTGATAAAGAAAAGAAGAGGTAATCCAGAATGAGACAGGGATTGACGAATGATAGAAGGAAGGACACCATCTCAGAGACAGATGAAAATAACCTGCAGGTAAGGGCAGGTGGGTGTTGGGTATGGATTTGGAGAGACTCTTAAAACAGAATATTCATAGGGGCTTATATTGTGCCCTAGTAATACTGAAACAAACAAAAAATAAGAAATTAAAAAACTTAGTAAAGAATAAGTATTAGCATATGCAGGAGGTTGAACATATAAGAATTCGCTAATTTGTTGTTTTAGGAAAATATAGTATAGTTGTTAGTTTATCTTGGTTTGAGCTATAAGCTCCTATGTTGATACATACATATCCTGTGTTGCTATATACATAGCCATATTATGTTGTGATCAGACACAAGTTATGAACTTTTTTTCCTTATTGTCTTTCCCTCTTTAAATTGATAGGGAAAATTTTATCTGGTCACCTTCCTGAGGTCTTCACTTTTCTTGAGAATGTTCAACCTTTCACATATTCTGTTTTTGTGATGTAATGTAGTTCAAACAAAGAAAAACAGAAATAAAACTATCAACAAAAAATGTATCTAACTCAAGAAGGATGAAGATGCTGAGGTAGAGTGGAAAATTAGTAATTACCTCTAAATTGACAGGGATAAAATTGAGAACAACATTTATACTAACCAATTATGACACCTGTGTTAACAGAGTTATGTAAAGCAAGTGAGGCATTTCTTTTGAGTGAAAGGACATTATAAAATTTTTTTGTTACTTTATTTGTTTAAGTGGCTCTGGGTTACACACATGTATAAAAGGTGAAGTTATTTTGAAATTATGTGTTGTCATTTACCTTTCTTTACCTTTGGAGAATCATGCATGGTGCTCAAAAAAGAATAAGTAATTGCAATCATAACTTTTCCTCCTCTTTGTCAAGTGAACTCATGGAAAGATATGTGAGCACAAGATTTGAAGATGCTTGTTAAAAGATAGTAATAGGAGGTGGGAATTTAGCTCAGTGGCCTAAGTGTCTGCCTGACAAGCTTGAGATCATGAGTTTAACCCCTGGTACCACCAAAAAAAAAAAAAAAGCAATAATGTTTTCCTGAGAATCTAAGAATAAATGGAATATTAATAGGAGTTGTTAGTAATACAGTAAATGAGGGTTAGGGAAAAGGAAGAATTTGCTTGAAATTAGAATAAATAATGAAATAATTCTGCTGAAAATGAAAGAAGGAAATACTAGGTGAATGGAATATTTGATATAAGTAAATAAATTAATTAACAAATAATTTTAAATAAATCATACATAAAAATAATAATATCTGTCTGAGAGTAGCTTGGTCAGAAAAATAAACAAAAATGCTTTAATCTTTGCTAAATATCTCAGTACAACACTAAAACGCAAAGCGATCTATGGAAATAAAAAATTCTGTCAATGTTCATGTATGCTTAACATATTTAGTTAGACATTTTCTCAGAATCTTAAGAACTATCCTTTCTAGATAAAAAAAAATATTGTTTTCATGTATTTCTTTCTTTTTCCACAGAAAAATATATCAGGTAAAATTCCAAGCCTGTGATAACATCAGTTTTTGTTTCAGTCACCTCAAATCTGCTTCTGGCATAGAATCTTCTCTAGGAAAGGAAGATGTGCTTATATTCTTTGTTTTTCTGCTTTTTCACTTTATCCCTAGCTCTCCTGAGCTAATCAGGCAATTTCTGAGTCTTCTTGTGTTATATCAAGGGGAAAGAAGGAGTAAGTGGAAGTTAACATGGTACTTGAATTGTACAGCTGTTGAATAGCTTTTAGATCTCTGGATCTTGCAGATGCTTATAGGTTAACTTTTTTGACTCACAGTTATTTTCATCTTCGTGCCTACAACTTGGTCAGAGCACATTTCTCCTTTTTTAAGTGGTACTTGAGACACTTATTAAATCCTTTCTAAATCTAGTGTGTGCTTCTGTGAAATTTACTCCCATTTCACAGGTCCCAAGATGACCTCAGAATCACTTTAGTTCTTTGAATGACTAGTTCTTTTGGAAACACAGTAATACAAGTAAAGCAGTGAAATATTGATTTCTTTGTTTGACCTTGAATATACAGGTTGATCCTATAGATGCACTATATAGAGTGCACTATCTATATAATACAATATATAGTGCATGTGTATTTCTTTACCATGGTAAAGAAATTTGTCAGTTCATATGGTAGGTCAACTCCAATTTTTCATGCTTCACTGGGTTGACTGTCTGCTACACCAGAGATATATTTTGCACTCTTATTCTAGATTATTGTATATGGGAATTGTGATTGTGTGGCTATCTTATTTCTCGACCTGTAATATTCATTTTTTATGTGTTTTTATTCTTTCATAGAATCCTGCCACTATCTTGGGAGCAAGCCAGTATATCCTGCTAGGGTAAGAAAAATAATGTGGAGGAAAAATTTGTTGCACAAGTTGAGATCATTTTAGAGCTAATCTCTTAGCATAAAACTTCTAATCATTTGTGATTGCACACTAAATCTGTAGAAACCTCTACCCAGTTCACAAACATAATGGCAAATCTAGTTGAAACCAGAAGAATGTACCTGGTCCATTGACTTATAGGTGATAATGTAACAGTGATTTAAGTCACTGAGGTTTTAAATAATTTTTTATACAGGAAAAGTGATCTTGTACAGTCTGTTCCTTGTTCAGTTTCCCTAAAACTAAAGATTCCTTCATTTATTGTAGTTACAAAGTCCACTTTCAGTCTATATTCTGACCTCTTTAAAATACCTACAAAGTGGGTGAAAGTACAAAAACAGAATTTATATGGCTTTTTTTCACTAATTTGTTTTGTATAAGTTGTTATATTCATTTGGCTAGTAAATACTGTGACCTCTTCAAGATATCTCGCTTCTTGTAGTCTCAATCAGCTGAACTTCATTCAAATCTTGATTGAAAAAGAAGCAGCCAAGGAGAACAAGAAGCCAACAAGAAATCAAGCCCTCCCTGTGAGTTGGCGCCATGTGTGGGCCACTGTAGGGAGAACTAGTTACCAGCCCTTTCCAGTGAGTCAGCGCCATTCACAGACTGGTAGAGAGGAGAAGAACAAGCCAAGCCCTTCCTGTGAGTTGGTGACTTGCATGGGCCACTGAGGGGGGAACCAGACACCAGCCCCTTCCAGAGAGTGGCAGGGAGACAAAAAAAGCCAAGGTCTCCCCCACCATAGGTGATTATCTGATCCAAATAAACACAGGCTGTGATGACAACTATTAAGGTAAAATACAACTTAATGCTTGTAGTGTTTAGTGTTTCACTAACTTAATAGGCCCAAAACCAGTAGTCTGATCATCTTTTCAGAGGATAACAATACACAATGTAGCATCTTTGGGAGATCACCTTTTGATAGTGGTGGCCGTTGTTGATCCTCTATTATCTTATTTTGAAATCCTGCATCATTTTCACTGTTTTGTTTGGTTGGGTTTTATTCTATTTTTTCTTGTTTTATTTTATTACATTTTATTATATTTGACAGCATGGGCAGTTATTTCAAAGATAACAAGATTTATTATGGTAGCAATTTTGAATGTAGTATTATTTTGCTTAAAGTCCTCTATTGTGTTCATTGCTTTGTTTTTCTGTTCTTTTCTGTTCTGCTTTGTTTGATTTTTACTATATCTGAAGGTGTGGACAACTATTCTTTTCTGTTCTGCTTTGTTTGATTTTTACTATATCTGAAAGTGTGGACAACTATTTTGAAGACAACAAGAGGCATTATGGTAACCATTGTTGATTTCCTATTATTTTGCTTTGAAGTTCTGTGTTACTTACACTGTTTTGATTGGTTTTATTCTGTTTTATTTTATTTGGTTTTATTCTTTTTCAAATAAAAATTACAAAATAAAACCCAGCCACATAGTTCTAGGTATCATAAAGAAGAGTGAAAGGAACAGCAAGGGGGAGAGAATCCAAAAGGAAGGTGCCATCTTGCAATAGGCTGTCTTAACCCAGATAGGATGAGGAATTGATAATCTTCAAATGTGAGATTCAAAGAAACAGAGATATTAGTTTCTATCATTCTGTTGGATTTTATTTGCTACCTTTTAAAAATGTATAAAATGATTTTGAATATGTGGGTAGAAGAAAGAAGAGAAAATCATCTCAAACAGTACCTTGGCTATATAGAAAAATTATATAATGTAAAAATCACTGAAGAGAAGAATACTAGCAGCAAAATAAGGAAAAGAAAGAAAATATCTTCAATTGAATAAATGCAAAGGACAGTCTTGTCTAAGTACAAGGTTTCTTCACATTTAAGACAAAGAAGATGGAGAATTCTGAAAAATAAATTTGAATATTGTCAAGATATCTGATTCCAAATAAAAACTTTTAAAATACATGACCAACTTTAGTCTAAACAAGAACATGGAGTTGTGTTGGTCAAACTTTACAAACCAGTCATGTGTGCTGGTGAACATCACTCATGGTGATCCTCATGCATCAGCCTCCCACTGGGAGGCTGAGGCATGAGGATCACCATGAGTTTGAGGGCAACATGGGCTACATAGCTTAAGGACAGTGAGAACTACATTGGAGATCCTTTCTCAATAAATAAATGCATAAATACATAAATAAATGAACAAGCTACACAAATTAGCATGACAATAGATGCTTTCAGATGACTTTTGTCACTATAGTGAAAGCATATATAGAAGAGAGTAGTAACTCAGCTGAATGTTATATTGATAATCAGTTAAAGTTTATCTGGACATAGACTTTATCTCTCAGCATTGTGGGCAGTATCCTTAGTGTAATATGATTTCATAGTCTATCAGAAGTAGTGAGTTAGTGACTATGACTCTTGAGAGATCAACTGAAATGTTTATTGAGTAAACATGGAAGATTCTGTAGAGAGAAGAAAAACATATAAAATGTCTTTGCATCATACTCTGTTATGTCATAGGAAACAAGGCAGTGATGAGAGACACTCAGAGAAAGAAACAGAATACAACAGGGAAAGATATTTAGAATATTTAAATCTTAGAGTTGCATAGTTTGTTAGTGATCTGACTTTTGACAATAAAACAGTGAGAAATTATAAACTGAATTTTTTTCTCTTTGCTTTCATTTTTATATATCTACTTTTTAATCATAAAGACAACATTAATTATTTCTGTGAAAAGGTTTGTAATAGCTACATAAACTAAATAGACTGTTCTATGAATGTTTCAATTCACAGCATTCAGTTTAATATTGATTTATTTATAATAGATAGACACTTGGGACAGTTATGACTTGTTTCAAATTCTAAAAGGCTTGTCACAGATGATTGATCCAGAGTAAGTAGATTAGAGTTCCTATAAGTTAACTATAATGCTGAACATAATTGAGTATATTCCACAAGGTATTTTTCCTATCACATAATTAGCAATTAAAAGTCCTTTCTAATCTAAGAAGCATCTTTGGGAAGGAACTGAGGAACAATATCTAGGCCTTTTAGACTGTCAGAACTCTTATAAATAAGCTATTCAATGTTCAATAGGTTCTGCAGATGTAAGGAGACAATAGAAAGCCAAAATCTTCTTAGGAAGGATAAAAAAGCATAGGCATCCTGAATTACAACTTCTTGCTAGAAATTTGGGGAAACACTTGCGTGCACCCTGTAGCAACACAGGGCAGCAGTAGGGGCAGAAAGGCAAAGGTGTGACATTAATCAATACAGAAGATCTGAGAAAGCCATGCTCCTGTGACATCCATAAAACTATTCAAAATTTTAATGCATGCAGAGGATTTGAAAAATATCTCCACCCACCTTTCAGAAGAGCATAAACATAACTGAAGGTCACTGCATCTTAAGACAGGAGGTCAAGAGGCAGACTCAGGATGAAAACACTTAGCTAAACAGAAATTCAAACAAACAAACTCATCTGAGTTAGAAAAGTTGAAGCAGAGTGTTAAGGATGATGGTTCATATCCTCAGAAATAGTCCTCAAGCATTATTCTTGCCATGGAAACTGTGATGGTCAGATGAATAAGGATAAAGTGAGAAAAGAACATAAGTCCCCAAGACACCACAAAAAAGGGACATTGCAGTAGGTTTAGTAAAGGCCAAAAAAGGATAGATCAGCATGTTCCTCAGTTTAGGCACTTACTGCAAGGAGGGGGACCACAGAACGATATGTTTGACGTTCCTTCCTGTCTGTAAAACATTACAAAGTGCTCCTATTATAGAATTTAACTATAAGAGCAAATGTGATTGAATTCTGAAGCTGAAATTTTACTGTAAAGAGATGTTCTTAAATAAAAAAAAAAGTTACCTCACTTGAAAAAAAAATTAAACTTTCCCCCATTAGTAGAAATAGGAACTTCAGAGACTGTTTTCTTTTACTTTTCAATTTTAATGAGAAGAGAGGAGTGAAGGGAAAGAGGAGGTCAAAAGAATCAAGATGTGTGTGGACGCGCACCAGCTTCTCCGAATGAACGTGGTCATTATGTGCTGCAAACACGTACTAATGAAAAATTAAACATAAAGCAGTAGAATATTAAATATTTGTCATTTGGAGAAACTATTATACACACTTGATCTTGACACCTCAGTTAGTCTTCACAATTCCTCAGGAGACTCTATTACTAAGCTTCCATATGCACAGGAAATTTAGATAATTTGACCAATAATATAAAGATAGTACATTGTAAAGCTTGGATTTTAGAAATACAGGAAAAGCTTTTACTTTTGCACACCTACTAGTGTAAATGTTTCAGCATCATTCGTATTATTGTTTGGTATTGTTCATAGTATTCTTGTAAAATTAGCTTTGATTTTATGTTTATAAATATGGAAGTATTTTTAAATGATACGTAAATGCAAACCACAAACTCATCTTGAATTAAATAGAATCTATACTAATCTATTCCTGCCCTGAATAATAAAATTAAACAAAAAACTAGCATTTGGATGCTAGCATTTTACTACATGTCATTTTTAAAAATTTTGAGGTTTATTTCTGTCTTTATGGAATATGTGGCACTTACATGAACTTTAGAAATTTCAAGTAATATATATATTTTACTGTAATATCTTTGAAAATGCAATTGTTTTCAGTGTAACTTGATATAAGAGTTTTGTAATTCACTGTAGAAAGCAGAGGTTGTGCTATTTGGCCTACTGTTTTAAGAAAGAAATATATCCTGAGAGTTTCAGGTTTAGCCTGTAATTTATGAGTACTTAAGTTATGGAGTATTTTATCAGGTTTTTTCCATGGTGCTGTATATCAACACTAAAAACATGAATGTGCAGCCCCTATAAAAAAAAGAAATTAGAAACAAATGGCAAAAAAAGTGTATAATTAAGAACATAGAAATAATTGAGAATGCAGAAGTCAATCATGAGAAATCTGGTCAGAGCAATAGGAAAAGCAAAAAATAATGACTAATCAAAATCAGTACTAGGAAGAATAAATAGAAAAATAGAGATTAATGATAATCAGTTGTAAAATGGCAGGGTGAGATTTAAGACAGAAGAAACTAAGAAAAAATGTTGACAGGAGAAAAACGAGAATGATGAGATTATGAAGTCATAAATTAGTTGAGGTAAATTTTCAATTATAAACATAAGTGTGAGATTTGACACTTATACACACACACACACACACATACGCATTTTCCTGAATATAGTAAGGAAATAGCAAAAGCATCTTATTTCTTTAAAAGTAGGATTTTCTGTCAGTATTCTCCTAAGAAGTCAGTACTAGAGAAGTGTGATAGCACTCATATTTGATTCCAGTATCCGAGAGGATGAAGCAGAAAGATTGTAAATTCAAACCAAGCATGGTCAACATAGCAATTCAGTAACATTTCTTTTCAAAAAAAAATCATAAGGACTGTAAGTACAGCTCAGCATGAAGGCCCTAATTTCAATCCACGATATTCCAAAAAATATAATACTAACAATAATACTAGAACAATGTTAGTTTTTTTAAAACTAGCATACTTAACTTTGGCTAGCACTAATACAATCTCTACTTATTGCATTAATTTAGTCATCTTTAATGAACTTTCATTATTCATGTGGTTTATGTTAGAACAGTCTGAGAATTTAAAGCAAGGAATTTTATGTTACTAAGGAATCTGCAGAGTTCTCCAGCCCAATGACTTAGGAAACCCTTTACTTCAGTTATCTAGAACATAAACATCACAGATATTATTTCATCCTGCCTATTTCCAGTAATATCTGCCAGCTTTAGTTTGTGGTCTTGCAGGACAGCAGGAGAAAATATGGACTTTGTAGGTTTGAATCGCAAAGCAAAAACTTTCAACACACATTTGGAATATATCTGTCCTATAAACATGGAGATTCTATAAATGAATCACTTTCTCTGTTTTTTTAATAAAGAAAAATAAAACATTGAATAACTCCCTGCCAGTCAAGATTTTAAACCTCCAGAATATGTGACATAAAATTCTATTAAGTGAGAGCTCCTAAAGGAATAGTTGAAATTACAAAGGGCAGCAAAAACTAAGAATTTCCCACATCAGTCTTTTTGTTCCCTTTTGCTGTGGCAGGAAGTAAATCAACTTATAAAGACAAAAACATGGGATGTATTTCAAAAGGAAAATATTACTAGAAAATAGCAAAGTGATCATCCAGAGGATTAAACTCCAGTGGGAAGACAGGTGGAATGGTTAGTATTGCATGAAGGGCAACACAGATGCTGTTTCATAAGGCAGCAGCGAAAGGGGCTGCTGCAGAGGTGCGCTTTTGTTTATTGCAGAACAAGATAATTATTCAGCACAACTGAAATATTTATTTCCACATTCGAGGACAACAAATTTAAATTAAAGCTACAGAGGCTAATCAACAGGATGGGGATCAGGATACAGACTTGATGCGGGGAAAATTATTTACAATTAACTTTTTGTTTTCAGTTCTACCATAACCATTTGCTGAAGATAGATCTCTTTGTAAGAAAGCACATGTGGGATGCAGTTTATTTTATTATAGCCTTCAGGAAAGTCTAATGGAATACTGGATGAAGGAAAAGAGACTAACAATAGAAATTTTGGTCAAATTCAGTCTTTTGCTGTGAAAATAGTTAAGATGGTAAGCTTTAAAAATTATTTGTTAAGAAGACTGCGCTACTCTAAAAGAACACATAAATGTATTTTTTAATTCACCCACTATGCCTATTGTGTACCTTTCATTCTGTTTCCCAAAACAAATTCTCTGAATATAAAATAACCTTGCCCTGGACACCTACATAGATAATTGACACAACCAGTACACAAATTAGTATTTGTTTAATTCAGTTGTAACAAGTAATACCCAGAGGATTTTATTTTTATTTTTGTCAGATAAACTTTCTTTTGCAAAACCATTTTCAGAATTTAAGCTACATCATTTCTTAGCTCCCAGCTTGCTTTATAATCATTTTTCTGTTCATTATCTTAGTTCCTCTTTTCATCATAGTTTCATAACAGATATTAAAGGATAAAAAAGACCTAGAAATCATATTCCTCCAATTTTTCAAAATGTTGTGGCATTGACAATTTTTCAGATAGTCTAAATAAAATTCTTTCTTAGATATATGTTGTATTTATTTTCTTATAATTTACAACTGCAGTTTTCAATACTGTCTCAAGATGTTTTGCAGATCACAAATTACTAACTCTGATGATGTCCAATTTATCTACTTTTTCATGTTTTTAATTTCATATGTATGACTTCTTTGCTATGCCCTTCATGCTGAAGATTTTCTCTCATGATTATTTTTTAATTTAATGTTTTAAAAATTTATATTTATATGTTTTCAATTTTGTGTTAATTTTTCATATAAGTTGTGAGAATATGATGGATGGGTTTTTTCGTTTGTGGGTTTCTTTTTTGTGTGTGCTTTTGTTTTAGCCAAGAATATCTGTATAGGTGTGTGTATGTGTGTGTGTGTGTGTGTGTGTGTGAACACATAGGGAGATAGTTAAATAGGAACATACTGTTGTGATGTGTATCTGGAATATCCTTCAAAGGCTAAGTGCTGGGCACTTGATGCTAGTTGATAGTCTTTCTCAAGGTGAGGTTTCTAAATTCATCAATGGATTAATCCACTCATGTATTCATAATTTGACAGCTTTATTAGTAAATGGTTGAATTTGACTTTGGTGGCAATAAATTCTCCTTTTCTCCTCCATCTCAGGCTTTGTTCTGGCTTGTGTCTAGATGTCCCATCAACGCCTCATGCAGTCATAGGTGGGGTTTTTCAAAGCTGACTGATCTAGAAGGTGTGATGCTGGGATCAAGTGTGTGATGCTGGCATTAACGGTGTGTGATTACTAAATTAGTTCTCTGATTGATTTGGCATAGTCCTGGGTGTTGATAATGGGAAGGCTCACCTTGGGTGTAAGGGCCACCTGCCCTAATGGCCTGTATCCTGGGTATAATATAAGTAACAGAAAGAGCGCTGTTGCAGTCATTTGCTGTTTGCTGCCTTCTGCATGTTCTGTTTTGTCATGAACTATTTCTCCTCTGAGATACCCCTTTGACACACTACCCTGCCTTTGATTCAGCCAACTATTAAAACCTCTACAAGTTGTCTGCCAAAATAACTTCCTTTAACTTTAGATATAGGATATTTTTGTCTCAGCAAGAAAAGTAATGAAGACAAGCTCCTTCCCTTTCACTCTACTTCCAAGGTGCCAGGAAGTGAGCAGCTTTCTCTACTGCACTCTTCTTCCAGTGTGGTGGAAAGGTTAAAAATCAAAACAGTCTGATTTTTTGTTAAAACAAGATGTGTTCACCCAGCCCACCACATAGATAGACCATTAGACTCAGCCCTGACTGATCACATCAGCTGTGACTTAGAGACAGTCTGACCTAAGTCTCCTGCACTCCTCTAGACCATCTGTGCCCTCTGACACATAAACATGTTCTATTTTCAAGGACTGTCCAACTGACATATACTAGGCAAGGACACATCTAACTCTACTCACTGTGCATGCCATACCCTTTCCCAAAATTTTCCCTTCTCATAATAAACAATTTCCTTTAATTAGTTTCTGACAACATAGAACTTAATTCATGTAACCAATTATATGATAAACTGCTATCACCTTTTGCACTTCCTACTTGCAGTGCTAAAAAACTAGACCCAAAATTGACTCAAGGCTGGTGATTTGGACTCAGTTCCACAAACCCACTAGCAATCATAAACTGTTGCTTTCCAACTTCTTGGTGCAAAAGTTCTTCCGTTTCGTTTGCTATCAGATTTCTGCAGTAGCATCACAGTCTGCTTTACTTCATCCCCACAATCATGAAACAAGCTGACCTTGAACTGAAACTTGTGAGACAAAAATAAATCTTTCTTTCTCTAATTGACTTGCTTCAGTATTTTGTCACAACAATGGAAAACTGAGGAACACAGTCATGTATACATACATTCAAAAAGATATTTAGTTTACATTGAAAAATTCCTCCATTGAATTACTGTCAATTTTCCCAGACAAAAATCAGTTGGTTATGTGTATTCATTTCTAAATTATCTCTCTGATTGACTGTGTTTCATTTTTGTCAATACAATGATGTAGATGCCTTAAAATCAGATACACTGGTTTCTTCTATTCAATTTTTTCTACATTGGTTTTGTCTCTGTTTCCACTTAAATTTGACAATAACATTACATATATCCATGCAAAATCTTGCTATTCTTTTGATATATCAAACTATTGTGTCAATATAGGAAAGGGATTGACATTTTTCTTATACTGAGACTTCTAATTCATAGTCACAGTACAGTATTACTTTTTGGAATTTTCAGAATAAAAAAACCTGGATGTATTTTATTACATTTAGACAGAGGAATATTTAATATTTAAATGGTTGTAAGTTTTTAATTTCAATGTGTGTGTATGCATTGACAATCTGTAGAAACCAACTGATTCTTGTGTTCATTTTCTATCCTGTATCCTAACTGATATTTCATTATAGCTAGGATTTTTGTTTATTTCTGAAATTTTCTATGTAGACAAGTATGCATCTGAATATAGATAGTTTTATTTCTTCCATTCTAATTTTGATTCCATTTATTTCTACTTCTTATACTTTTGTGCTGTGTATAACTTGCAAGATGATGAATGAGAGTTGACTCTTATTTTCTTTTCCCCAAATTTAGGTGGAAATGTACAAGTTTTAATAGACATGGTAGTAGATATTATGTAGTAATAGATATGGCAGCATCACTTCTTTTTCATTTGGATGCTCTTTGAAAATATATTTTTCTTTGTTTAAATTTTACTCATAATAAATATTGGCTTTAAATTTATCTTCATTCATAACTATGAACATAATGATTTTTTTTTTTTTGGACTAGGAATCCAACTTAGGCCCTTGCATTTGCCAGGCAGGCAATGTGCTGCTGAGCTATATATCCCCAGGCCTGTGAAAATATGTTTTTCTCCCCTTAGCCATTAATATAATGAATTAGGTTGAGAGACTTTTTAATGTTGGACTAGAAATAAATTCTACTTCAATATACTGGGCAGATATTTTCAATTATATTTTGGATCTTGCTCATATTTTCTAAGCATTTTTGTACCTTTTCTCTTAGGAATACCTATATGTATTTCTTTTAAAAAGCATGCATTCATTTTTTAGTTTTGAAAATAGTAATACTTAATAAAATCACTTGAAGCATAGACTCTATCTCTTGTGAGAAATTTTATACAACTAGTACCATTTTCTTAAAATATTGAGTATAATATTCTTTGAAGTCATTTGTATCTAGAGATATTTTTATGATACTGAAAAATTATTTTTTCCTTTAAAGTTAATTTGTATATCTAATATTATACGAGAGTTTGTGTTTTTCAAGAGCTAATCCTTTGTTATAAAATTTATGTTTATGTCTATTGAAAATATTTTCATTTGCTGTTTAAACATTCTGCAATGGCATTTGATTCCTATACTGTTTATTTGTAGCTTATCTCTTACTTTTGTCAATTTTTCTAAAATTTTGTTAAATCTATTAATCATTTTAAAGAATTTGCTCTTTCATTCTTCTGTGTTCTCTATTGTATTGCATCTTAGTCGCCATCATTTTTCTTTCATTCTGCTTTTCAATGCAATGTAATTGGTTTGTGTGTGTATGTGTCTGATTGTGTGTGTACTTGTGTGTTTTTTTAAGCACTCTGAAAATTTCTGGTTTAATTACATGGGCCGTTTACATTTATAATTACTACGTTTTTTAAAAAATGTATTTTGTGTTTTATTAATTTTTGTTTGTGTTTTTTGTTGTTTTGGAGGATTATATTTTTTGTTCTATTTCCTATTTTTTGCATTCCAGCTGATTACTTGAAAATATTTTAGAATTAGATTTGGAGCTATGTGTACATTTTTTCATGTAGTACAGTTTTCTTAGTGGGTGATTTTTTTATAGATTAGAAACACTGACATCTTACTACAATAGTGGAAGTACTGAAAAGTAACATACAAATCTTACTGTTACTACTTTCAAAATTTGTTTATATTACAGGTTTTCACTACATGCAATAAGCACACCAAAATGTTAAATTTTTGGTTTCCTCTATTTTAAATAATTTGAGAAACTCATAAAAAAACCTCCATTTTATATATATTTTTTTTTTTCTTTTTGACTGTTCAGTGAACTTTCAATTTGGAAGTTTGTCACTTTCTGCTACTCATTTCTTCATGTTTCAAATTTATCATTCAACCATTCTTTTAAAATTCTTTTTCTATCTTGAAGTTAAATTATTATATTTCCTCTCTTCTTAAATATATTTTCCCCAGATATAATGAAAAAAATAATCTGAGTAATTCAAGAAGCTACATAGTTACAGAAAAGCAGTTGGAACAGAATCTGTATTTTAAGGGGAGAAAAATCTATTCAATATCTTGCATTTTTTTTTGGTTAATGTTTTAACATTAACAAGTTTTCAAATAATTGTTTTTAGAATCTCAATGTTAAATAGGAATTGCATACCAGAAAAAGCTAAAAGGCATAAAAAGGCCTTGTACAACATTCTGTACCAGTTTCAAGAGCACTTACAAAGTTGAAAGGATAGATAGATAATTTAAAAATGAAAACATGCACACATAGCCATCAACACTTCTACCTATGTAGAGCATTATGAATATAATAATCACATATTCTACACACATAGAAATTCAGACCCATGAAAAATTACTTTTCTAACTTGCAAATTTTCTGAGAATTATCTATACACAAAACTAAAATAGTTTTTTGTGAAGAAAAAGGAATGAATTAAATTATAAATATTAGTGTGATATTAATTCCTAATGATTTTATCTTGCTGAATGACTTCCAAGTGCTTTAAACAATAACTCAAGAAAAATAAAAAATATCTTTTCTATGTCATCTCTAATGAAACATTTATGTTACTTTTTCATAGTTGCTTTTTGAATTCCAAAAATTTGTCAGTTGTTTGGGTTAAATGTTACAAATGTACAATATTTTTAAAAATGCTCCTCATGGTTTTACACATTGTTATCTCTAAAAATGTAAAGTTAATTTTCATTAATTTTGTGGCCTTGTTTCAACTTTATTTGATATTAAAAAGTTTTTATAATGACCTCAAAGATCATAAAAGAAAAACCAATAAGAGTAAAGCTGGTTTCAAAATCAAAGTCAATTGATGCTTCAGCAGGTCAGGAATTAGAGAGAATCTGTATTGTCACCTTCTGGGTACTTGGAAGATTAATGCCCAGAATCGCTGACACAAATTTAAGATGTCTTAAAGATTCCTCCACAAAATCATAGTGAAGGATGCTAGAAAAACAGATGCTCAAACTTTCAGGAAGATGAACAAAGTGGAATAACTATACACCACTGAGTGGAAATCCTATGTCCAGGAAAGCCCATTCCTGTGAAGTTCATTTTCTTTGTTGCCAGGATTATTAGATATAGACATTGAGAAATAATGATAATGCATCTAGATATCAGTAAGACATTTGAAGAACGTTTGCTAGGATAAACTTGTGGACAAGAGAAATGGGATAATTTGTGACTGAACATAAATTCCATTTTTTTCTTTTTATGAAAAATAATGCAAAGACTCTCATGCTGCTACAAAAGTATTCAAACTTGAACATATAATCTAAACTAAAATATTTCATGTGTAACATAGTGTATGAACATATTTTAGAAAAATTATTATATATCCCAATCAAGTGTCAACACTATTTTCTCTAATTATTTTTATAAATATATTGGAAGGCTTTTGACTTCATACTTTGCAATTATTACCTCTTACACTTCATTTAATGTAATGAAATGTATCACTTGATAAAATTTTAGATAATATTGTTCTCAATATTTATATGTTAACTCCAGTTTTAATTCATTATTAAAATATTAATATGCAACATAGTTACTTCATTTGGTAGAAACCTTTATTGCCATTATTTTGAAAATTTCATTTAACCTTTGATTTAATCATATAGCTATAAAATTCATAAGCATTGTGTTCATATTTGGTTTTACTAAATATATCTTTATCGTTTTTATTTTTTTCTTCTTGAGAGAAGGTCTCATTATGAAGTTCAGACAGGCTTTGAGCTCACTTTGTAGCCCAGGCTGGTCTCAAACTAGCAATAATCCTCCTGCAAAGTGCTAGGATTGCAGGCATGAGCCACCACACCTAGCTGTACATTTTTACTTTTTCTCTTATTGCATTTAGGTATTTTCTTTTTATTTATGTTTCATTTGTCAATCATTTGTTCAAAAGTTTTTGAATTATCCAAGTTTTTTTTATCCTTTTCCTAGGCAATTGATTCAGAGTCAACATCTTATAATTATTGTGTTTAACATTTTCTTTTTAATTTTATGAATAGTTACACATCTGTCTCCAAGAGTAGACCAGCATAAGGTCAGAATCCTATTCAGATTAGAAAACAGCAACAATTGCTCATATGTATTCAGTAGTCAGTATGCAGTTTAGGATCTCTGTTCTTTGCATTAATCAACTGATGTTTACAAACTCTAGGAAAGAACTAATGTACTCATGTTACAGCTATTGTCACTGGAACAGAGAGCAAGTAAATATTTTGAAGAGATATTTATATCATCTGCCTAGGAATGAATGTTTCATGTAAGATAACATCTAAAATACCAACATCTCTTTGACGTTTTGCCACTTAATCATTGTTCCAGCCACAGACACCATTTGCGTTTTATTTATGGAAAATGCCTCATATTTGCACTTCCCTCACCTTGGAAATCTTGAAGTTGATTTTATATTTCATAGATGGTCCTTTCTTATGAAACAAGTCTATTTGTTCAATAAAATAAAATCCTTTCTTTGATTTAACATAGTAGTAATGATTTAACATAGTAGTAATGATCTAACTTTCTTAGTGAAGACTAATTTGAAAGCTATTTATAAAATTTATTAATTGTTTGAGTTAATACTCTTAGTAACCTGCTTCTTTGTTTCTTATTTAGTTTATTTATCAACTCTAGACAATATTTTGGGTACTTCAAAGATTAAGCATATAAAAACATTAAAAGATGGCTTTGTACAAAATGCACATTCAAAACTTTTATCACCATTATTCATGATTTTGTTTCATATTCTGCAATATGCAAAATATATTCTATGTTTTTCTATGTGGAAAAATATATTGGGAGTACAAAGGATGCTACAGATTAGAGGAATATTTTTCAATTTTTTAAAAAAATAGTTTCTCACAATAAGATGAACTATGCAGGCTTTCAGAGTCCTAATTTAGTAAGTTACAAAAAAAAATGTTACAGATGAATTGTATTGTTTTTAGTATATGTACTGCCAAAATGAGCACATAAATTGAATTATTTTTAAAATGTGAGAGAATTGGAAGCATAAATGAATTAGAAACCAAATTTTCATCGCTAAATATATTTCATGTAGCTCTAATATTTTATGATATTTTCTTTTGCATAAGTTCTGTTCAAGAATTAATAAAATAAAATCATAACTCTTTTGAAGTCTTTTTGGCTTCTGAGCTTTTAATATTTAGGTTGCAGAATAACTGCAACAATAATTAACTATCATCTCCAAACGTATGCTAAAGTAGATTATAATAACTGATGGACAACAAAGTGTAATGCACAAGAGAATGTTTGCATTGGCAACTTCAGTCACATCGTCAGTTAATTCAAATAATGTGTAATTTCATAGGGGATACCATCACTAGTTATTGAAATATTACCATATTTATATTATTTCTATGGGAATTTCCAAACTGAAATTGCTTTATTTTATGTTGAAATCACTTATACTATAAACTCTGTAATAAATTAGTTATTTGAAAATTTTTACAGATGTTTTCCCTGCAGAAAAACATGCCAGTTACTGCTGGGAAACTATATTTTGCCAAAATAAAACCATTATTTCTTTAAATATACACCAATTAAGATTCTAAATGACTTATTTTCAATAAATAGATTTAATCATAAATACAGCACATAATTTAAGTGGGGATTGTAACAAATAACTGCATGATTTAAAACCATTGATTATCATTATAAAACTGGTATAAAATTCCAGAGATTTAGTACTAAGGTACAAAGAAAGAGTTTTGTCTTCATCAGTTCATACTTTAGTCAATCGTATTCCTATATTGTATATCTGTTGAATTCACTAAAATGTTAAAAGTGATGAGAAATTATGTAAAGCATTAAAATCATTAAACTGTCTCATTTATGTAAAATATATTTTGAGAACTAGTGATATTTCCAAATCTTTGTTGAAATCTTTGATATGATTCATTTTATAGTGTCTGTAGAACTTACTGTGTAAAAATATGACAAGAAACTAATAAAGACAAAATATACAATGCAAAAATAAATGGTAAAGGATTGTATTATAGGTATGATATCTATGGGGTTTCTAGATATGGCATTTTCATGTTTCATAGACTAAGACACCTTGCTTCTGATATAACTGAAAATTGCGCTGCTACATGAGAACAGAAGTATGCTTTATCAATAAGATATGTGCTTCCCAATAGTTAAAAGAATTATTTATATTTTTGGATTTTTCACTGACATTTGAAATAATCAAATTACTCAATCAGAAATAAGTAATACTTTGTTAGAATTTATAAAATAAAATGGATTTATGATTAAATGATATTTAAAATAATTTCAAAAATTCAGAAAACACTTTCTAGATTTTAGGTAAACAATAAGTAACAATAATTGGGGAAAAAGATCAGGGTTCCAATTGTGAGTAAACTTGAATGACTTCAACTCTATTACAAACTTTCTTAACCAATGCTAATATGTTTAATCAAGCGAAACAAAAAATTATGAATTTTTTGAAACTTAAAATTTTTCATTGCAATATTGAAAATGTGATGGTCAAGGTCAAATTCTAGGTCTTGCAATAAGGTCAATCAAAGAGTTTAAAAAGAATTTTGATCTGATTCACTTGGAATTATTGATAAAAGTGTTTTAAAATAATCTATAACATGCAAGTGGTATTCACATAAAAAATTGTGAAAATATACAAAGAGAAGCAGCAGTAAGCATTTAAGAGAGTTCAAAAAAGTGGCAGATTGCTACTGAGGCTAAAACTACCTCTTCTAATAAAAGAGAAGGCTTTGATTTCATGGATCAGACTGCAGAGAATAGCATTTTCACTCAAGTGGGGTGTAGAACTAACTCCACAGAGAAAATATAGAGAAAAACAAAACATCAGTTGGAAGAATAATAAGAAAAGAAAATTTGCCTGAGTCATGTTTTAACTGAAAATAAGGCAAACCACAATTCTAGTATAAAATTTAATCTTTTCCGTGAAGAAAAAACTCTTGGTTTTTTAATATCAAAACTTTCTATGAAATATATGTCATGATAACTTTCAGGCAAAGCTTGTATTTTTTTTTTTTTTTTTTTTTACTGGGGATCCATCTCACTACCCTGTGTTTGCCAAGCAGGCACTTATGCCGCTGAGCTAAACCCCCGGCCCCAAAGCTTGTATTTTTATACATGTATATGTGTATGTGTGTGTATAGGCATTGTCAAACTCCCTGTAATACTATTAATGAGAAATACAGGGAAAATCTAACTTACATTTCAAATTCAATGGGCAGAATTTCCAAATATAAAGGCAATGTTTGGGAAAATGTTACAAGCATCCAATATGATATAGTTATATGTGTAGATAGATAGCATTAGGAGAGAACACATGAAAAAGAAAACTGCTTAAATTCATGAAAATTCATTGTTAATCATGTAGAATTTTCAAAAAATATATTTTCATACCAACACAATTGTTTATTTTTTACATATAAGTATATAACAGTTGTGTTACTGAGAAATCTCCTGGAGCTCTTTCTTGGCCTGTTAAATATTTTAATTTTTCTTTTAAAGCACCAAAGTAAAAAGAAATAGATAAATGGATATGTGTACTGACATATGATAAATCAAATAAAGTAAATTGTGAATTGTTAAATATTACTGGTAGAAAAGGGATCTTTCAGTATTTTTAAAATGCCTGATAAGTTTTTATGCAGAAATTCCGATTTAAACATCTAGAAAATGAGAATTGAGTATGATTTTCTGTATATTTCACTTCTATTATCAAGTAAACTAAAAAAAAAAAACCTCTAAGTTTGGAAATGAACTAAAATTTGACCCTACTAAGTAGAAAGGATAGAATGGTTGAGAGCAGTAAACCAAAATATGTACTTACAGTATTGTAATTCTTGAAGACATACCAAAACTTATGATAAAGTGTGCAAAAACACTCAGAAGAATAAAAAATGGAAAGACAATAAAAGGAAGGAAGGGTATACGACAGAAACAAAATGTAAATTGAAGGCACACTCAGAGCAATAACTATCAGGAAAAGATGCCCCACCAATTTCAGGTAGCCATACTCTCAAATATCATACAAAATGTTAAATCAGTCAGGTTTATCCAGCTAAATACATCACACACAATGTCTTTCCTCTCAGAAAAATTATAGGTCTCTCTATTTGAAGATCTAGTTCAGGAAATGATACCGTGTAGGACGACTTATCTATTAACTCTGAGGAGACATGTGCTCTTCATGCTTCCTGAAAAATTACGGTATCGTGGCACAATTTGATCACGGATTATTACAAAATATGTTAAAAGGTTTTTAATTTGCCTAATCTTAACATATAAAATGCTACAAAAACAATTGAAACTGTGACACACAATTGTAAAAGTCAAAGAGATCTGTAGAAAAACCAAATAATCTTTAAAATTAAAGGTCGTGGCTGTGAATTTTGCTCAGCAGCATAAGAGCCTGCCTGGCAAGTGTGAGGTCATGAGTTTCTCTGATACAAAAAAAAAAAAAAAAAAAAAATTCCACTATAACCATTCAAACTTCAGATTCAAATTCCCACTATGTTTCCATTATGCACACATTTTCAGATTTCATAGTCATATCTAACAATGAATATTATTTCCTCTTACTGTATGTTTAAAAGACATTTAACATTAAAAACACCAATCCTAAACACACACACATATATATAATTATATATATATATAATACACACATACATATATATAATTATGCAAATATATATATATAATATATATTTGAGATAAAATATTTTATTTTTCTTTAGTTTTGGTTCTGCATATTTTAGTGATATTCAAGATAACAATGTCTTATTAAGAATCACTGATTTTAAGTGGTTATTATGTGAATATTTTTGAGACACATTGATATTTGTGGTTTTTCTGATAGAAAAAATGTTGCATCCTTAAATAAAACAATATTTTTATGATCTGTTTTATTCCCTCACATAATATGAAAGGATGTAAAGAACACACTATAATAGGTCTTTTATAATTTTTCTGTCCATCGTGAAGTGAATTTGTATTATTTCTCCAAAGCAAATGCTTGAAGTTTGAATCCTAATGAGTGAAATACTCTTCATTATCATGAGTACTTATATATTTTCCTTTATGTGCAAATTCAAGGTAACCAAACTACTAAAGTTTTATTTATGACAGAAAAAATAAAGAAAAAAATGTAAACATATTGTGTAAAAGGTGATAAATAATAAGTTTCAAACAGCTGTTGTTTCAGCTTTGGAAAGTTATCCCATGCCAAAGTCGCTGCATATGAAATTATTGGCATCTTTACTGAAACCCAGCACTTCTTGCACAGAAAAGCAGTAAATCTATCTAAGAGAGTGATTGGAAAGCTGAAACAGAGAAGCAACATCTGTCAAGTAGTTTATTTATCTGGCCTACAGAAGAGGATCTTTATTTAAAAAAAAAAAAGGTAAATTTCACCAGACTGTATGTAGGAAGAAAGACAGCCCTTACCATGTCTTTAAATAAATGTCAAATAAATTAAAAGTAAAGCTGTACTTGTATCAATTATTTTCTTTACTGCAAACTACAATATATTTAGAAAGAAAATTCATCATTAACTGAAAAAAACTCTTTGCACATTCAACTGTCATTAATGGGTCAATATAATCTAAGGAATATTTCTCTTGAAATATAGCTTGATACTATATGTAGTTCTGACTTGCACTTGAACGAACATTTGAAAATCATACTTATGAAATACGTATGGGATATAACCCTTGAAAAAGATAGCAACATACAAATAGAACTAAATTCATGGAGATTATTAAAGCAGAAAACAAAATTTTATGGGAACATATACTCATGTAGGGATGTTTATCAAGTAAAATACACAGAATTAAAACACAATCTAGTCAGTGTAGAGTGGGGACATTAAAAAGCAAGGGTGAAAATTATGACCAAGAAGTCTTGAAGGGCTACATGTTCAGGACTTTTTTATTAATTTGATATCTTGCATATATTTTAAAATATATTAAAGAACAAAGAGAAGTAAGTTCATTCATCACTAGTGCTAATGCTACAGCAAGCAGAAAAACCAAAGCAACATCCAGGATTTGCAGGCAATCAATAGCTTTATTTTGTACCAGTGGTCCCTAGTTGGGCTGCTCCCAAAAGAAAAGAAAATCAGGTGCTGCTCTCTGGCTGTCTCTGGTCTTCATGGCCTTTTGCAGGCAGGAAATACAGAATCTGAATAGCAGGTTTTTGATAAGGTAGGGCAGGTCTTGTGACTTTGGGGAACAAGTGGGTTGAACAGTGCCCAAAATGTCAGGATGGATGAAGAACCAGGAAGTGACTTCCAGGAATGCGTGAACAGGCTAGGAGGCTGTATTATATGAAGTGGGTTGGAAACATAAAAATAAAGGGGCTTTTCTATTTTAGTCACTATCAGATCCTGACCTAGATCCCCATTCTCCCAAACAAGTGTATGGCAGAAGTCAAATAAAATGAGACAAATTTTATGATTTTTACGGCTCCAGGAGGGTCAAAACCCTTTAGCTGAGCTTGAGACTCTGAGGGCTAAAACAAACAGTTCTCTAGATCAGCCCACTTTTATTAGGACTGAAGAACAAAAGGCAGAGAAACTGAAGACACCACAGAAAATGAGCAGGACCTTGGGAGTCACTTCAAAGACTTCTCCAAGTAGTAAATTATGCCTATTTAGGAGAACTGTTTTATCTCCAGGATAATATTTATGGTAGGATTGAGACTGCAGGAGTGAAATTCCTTCAGCTGCAGTCTCTATTTACTTAATTAGTGTTGAACCCAAGGTGTCTTCAGCTGTGGCCTTATCTTGCTCTTTGAGGTATCTCCGACCTCACAGGCCACTAAAGGCCTCAGTCAGGACCAGTGATTCATTGAGGTTCACTTACTATGAATCAGCTCCCAATGCCAAACAAGGGGCTGAGACCTAGGACAGACTCACAGATAAACATAGAAAGCCAATTCATTTTAAATCCTGCTTAGAGCCCCTGGGTAGTGGTCTCCAACAAGTAGTGAGTGTTCAACTCTCACAGGCATACTTTAAGAGAATCACTCTACACTCATTGGATATGGGAACTAGGTGGTAAAATGTTTAAAACTATATGGAATATATATTCTAAATGACAAAGAATGGAGACATCATAATGATGCATTGTTTTAATCTTCAGTGTGACAGCTTTTAAATCATGTATTGTATGAAATGACACACAAAAAAACATCTATTTTCTTGTCTTGGAAGCAGAGGGTGGAATCCTATGAAGAAATATTTTTAAACGAGTGGGAAAATTTTTAAGAGTAATACACGATGGTGAAAGTTCTGAAAGTTTAGAAACCTTTTGAAAGTTTTGAAAGTTATTTTCAAAATTATTTAAAAATATATTACTTATCACTAGCTATTTAAAATAGAGAAATTTAGGTAAACAGTGAGGATATCAATGACATATTCTTTAGGGTAAATTGAATAGATTTTGAATATATTTCTTTGGAGTCAAACACTGCTTAAAAGTAAAAATGTCAAATTAAAATTTTTGTTTTTATTTTAAAATACTTTAAATAATTTAATTATTTTGATGCTTCCATTATTTTTAAATTTATTAATTTTTAAATCTTTATATTTTAATTTAATTTGAATTCAGATTTAACAAAAAAAAATTTTAAGATAAAATATTTTGTAAATCACTCATTTTTCTTCTAAAATGTCAGAATTCTTTACCTTGTATGTCCTACTAAAAATATCTTTAAAAGCATAAAAACATACAAAAAGAAATTACTTGAAAATGCTGAAGTACACTGAAAGTAGAGCAGGTGAGGACATGAGACAAAATTTGAAATCCCCATGGGAAAGGTGAGTGGCTCAATCTTCTTTGATTTTTACTTATGACTTTGACCCATGGATAGACCTCAATTGCAGAAATGCAAGCAGCCTTGCAAAGGTGCTTATGATAGAGCTTTGCTCATCTCTTTGGTAGGATAACCTTGAAAAGGATCTTTAACACTTAAAAATACATGAAGTGTATCAGTAGGAAAGAGATGAAAATACGTGTTTTGTTAATTTATATATAGAATTACACAATATGCTTTATTTCTGAGTTGCATGTTCACAGGTCTAATAAAAAACAAGGCTTTAGGCAAGATGACTATGCTATTGAGGTACACTAATGAATGTGAAGGTAAATCTTGATTTTCAATTTGATTGACTGGAGAATCCCAGGAGATTAGTAAAGTGCATTTCTGGGTGTGTATGGATGATGGCGAGAGTAACGACTTGGCAGATATTGGTTCTTTGGTTCTTCCTGTCCATCTCCTACCCTTCACCTCCAAACTGCCCTAAGGTGAGAACCTTCCTTATCTTAGTAAGATACTTCTGCTATTATGTTTTGCCTTAGAACCAGTGAAGCATTGATTCAAACCTCTGAAACCACCAGCCAAAATAAACTTTTGCTTCTTAGAGTTATGTATTTCAGATATTTTTGTGTCAGCAAGGGCAAGGTGGCTAATACCATTAATAAATATAGTCATATCTTGGTTCAAGAACACTTCAGTTTGCAAGCAATTTGGTTTATAAACAATAGTATTCAGCAAAATTTGCTTCCATTTGTGAACTCTTCATTGGGTGACAAACATGACTATGGCCATCTTTCCTACCAAAATACAAATCTAGCTATCTTCTCTAAAATATTTTTAAAAATTACTTCATAAACTATGATACCACTGTAACTCCACTGTATTTAGATTTTTACAAAAATATAGAAAGGAAACTCAACACCAGTATTATGAATATATGGCTGAGTTAGAGTACAATATCACTATAACTCACCATATGAACAAGTTAAAGAAGGGAAATGATATTGTTTTCTCTGTAGATGGATAGAAAATATTTGCTGAACTTAGGCATCCATAAATGATTATAGTAATTCTTATCAAGTAGCAATAAATGGAAACTATTTTAATAAGATGTTGATCATATATATTTAATTTTGACCTAACATATTACTATTTTGTTTTTGAACCATGTTCTTGCTATGTAGTTCAGAGTAGCCTTCAAACCACTATGTACCCCTGGCTAGCCTCAAACTCACAGTGACCTTCCTGTCTCAGTCTCACAAGGAGTACTAGGATTAGAGGCTTGACCTACTATTCCCGGCCATACATGGTACTTAATAATGGACAAATGAATATCAAAACATCTGCAACCACTATTAACATTTTACAATCTATGAGATGATTTATCCCATGCAGGAAGGAAGGAAGAAAGGAGAAAAGGAAGAAAGGAAGGAAAAGAAAGAAGAAAGATTATTTCAACAAGAACAAAACTGGCTACTTTTGCATATGTCATTGTCATCTACATAGATATTTCATAGATGGTACAAAAATCTTCTAAAATAATAAATACATTTATCAAGGTGCAGAGAGCAAGTTCAATATAAAAATTGTTTTATTTCTATAGGCTAGTAATGAACAATTTGAAATGGAGATGCAACAAAAAGTACAAATTTAGATAGCAAAAATTTCAGATGTTTAATGTGTGTCTCACTGTTGCAACAAAACCAATAACAAACCAGATGGAAGACTCTTTGCAACGAGAAATCTAGAAGGCAACTTGTTTATTACACTAGCAGGCTGGGGGACAATTAACAATGTTCAAATCACCAGCAAGGAGCCAGATTTAAGCTTAGTTTAAATACAGTTTACAAGCAGGGAATACAGTACAGATGGCAGGTGATTACGTGATTGGTTACATGAATTAAGTCACATATTGTCAGGCAAGTTAACTCTAAATAGATTTAATTAAAAGGAAATATTTACCATAATATCCTAGGGACCAGGGAAAGAGGTTTAAATGAAGCAAGCAAAGTTAAAAATGTCCTTGACTGGGTTAGTTCATTCCAACTAAAGTCCTTGAAGCAAGTTGAAAGCAATATAGTCTTTTAACTAAGGGAAACACAAGCTGTAAATAGTCAAATTCACCCAGCACATTATCAGGAGAAAAGCAGCTGGACCAAGACAGTCAATCAAGGCTGACTGAATCAGACACAGACTTTCAAATTACTCCTCTCCTGATTCTATTTAACTGGTAAATTAGCATCTCAATTTCTTTGAACTGCTACTCTTGATATTGATCTCTATTTTAGTTCCCATTGCTCAGCATGGTATGTTTTAGATATTTCAGTACCAAGAGCTGAAGTAAGCTCAATATCTCCATCAATGTGTTCTACATTTTAACCATAAATGGTTATTTGGTGTTTATTTTCTGATTGCCCCCAATGATATTTAATTTGCAAAATCTCTTAACTCTCTAGGATCTTCCAACAGTTGGCTCAAATAATGATAAATAATATATCTTATGCTCTAACCTCATCACCTTGCCACATCTATTCATTTTGTCTGACTTAAATTTATCATGATTCCTATAAAACAAAACAAAACAACTGTCACCAGTCTCTTGAATCCTTGTAGTTACTTATTTAAAATCTTCTCATTATTAACTCTCAATTAATACTTAGGTTGTACATTTACTTGCGTTGCTAACCAAGGCTGGATAAATCTACTGTATTTAGCTGCATTACCCCAAATTTCTAAAATATGCCTTTGGCATGGTCACATATAACTACTTAAGGGACTTAGCATTTATAATTATTGGGATGTTTGAGATTAAAAATTCTTCTAGTCTGAAAAGCTATTAAATCAACTAAATTTTCTTTATTTTTCTGTTTATTCAGAGTTTACATTTAACAGAGTACAATCTCTAAACAAAGAGATTATATGAATTTACACTTGAAGAAAATAAATGTCTAAACAAGTAAATCAATTTAAAACAGTACACAAACCTGAAAACACTTCAGAAAACATGAATAGCTTCTTTAAAAACAGCAAACTAGACTCAATTCTCAGACATTCTGACTCAGTATGTCTTAAATTGAGTGTTAAAAACTTTAGTTTCTTTTTTTATTAATTTTAAATTCCAGAAAATTTGTATATGCATATAAGGTAAAGAGTAATATTTTGATTCATATATACATTCTGTATGATCAACTCAGGATTATTAGTATATATATATATATATATATATATATATATATATATATATCACCTTAAACATATATCATCTGTATTGTGAATTCATTTAAAATCCTTCATCATTAATATTTTGAGCTATATAATGCACTACTATTAATTATATTCAGTTCAAAATACTTTCCTAACAATATCCTGGAGACAGTCACTCTGGTAGTTAATGAATCAAATTTGGATAACAGATAATTTAAAACAATTAATTCATTGTCAGTAAAAATATAATAAAATTTTAATCACATTATAGTGAAAGTTTTATGTAAATGTCTATTTTAAAAACTTGATGATTGAATTGAAAATATTCTAAATCATTTAACATATGACCTACATGAAAATGAAAGCAACAAATGTATTCCTTAAAATTTTTGTACATGGGACTTTCTAATCTTCTGTTTATCATTAATTATTTTTCTTCCATTTTTACCATTTTAATTTTCAACTCTAACCAAAAGTAAAGCCTAGCGTGATTCTCATTTTATACCCTTCCTTTACATTATCACTCAACAATTCTTAACTTTTTATTTATAGTTACTAAAATTTGCTTTCTCTCTCTCCCCAAATATCCATGTGTGCATGCACAACCACAGCAGAATACACAAATAAGATGCTTTTTGCTGAGTAGAAAAGTAAACTTCAGGAGTAAAATCACAAGGGTAATTTATTTTGAAATATACACCTTAAGTCAAAAAAGAATACTTGAATATATGATTTTAAAATCTTAATAGCATCTAAGAAATTCAATATTGACAGAATGGTAATGTGTAACATACATTCCGCTTTAAAATGTCCCCAAATTTCTTATTAGTTTTTGAAAATATACAATTGAAATCATAGAAATATGAGGCAATTATTTCCATAGAGAAAAAAATTTTTGCAGTAGAAAACAAGAAATACATAAAAATAGAGAAATTTAAAACTAGTTTTGAGTAATTAAAAAATTTCAAATAATTCCATCTACATTTCCCATTTTATTTTGACTATAACTTGTTAATGTTTCATACATAATTAATATTTATCTTACTTATTTCTCAAAATTTAAGGGGGATGTGACAACATTGGATTGAAGGAGGAAAAAATAAAATATCCATTAGTATAACAAAATAATGGATAGCAATCTTTAACAATGCCTATCAATTTTGTCCTAAAAATTTTGCACACAACAAAAATTATATGAATTTATATTTCAAAATACATTTATGAATATTGTGTTGAATTGATAACTAGTGGTCAACTTGTAATACCAGCTAAACTGAATCAGCATGGTGCTGAGTGTGGATGGACCACCTGAGGATTGTTGTCAATATAAAAGAAGGAACTGGAGAGGAAGAGGTAGTATTATTCGTTGTCTGTAACATTGTTGGTTCTCCTAAGTGTTGTTGTTTAGTGCTGTTGGTTCTGTTGCCATGATTTCTCCTGGAGGAGTTCATCAAACTTCTTTTCTGAAATGAACTTGCCTGTTGTTATCATCAGAGGAATTCGGAACCTTGTTGCTGAGAATGGCTGTGGTTCACTTTGAGGCAGTTATGGTCCTTGTGTTGAGCTTCCTGGCTCTGGAGGGGATGGTGGTGTGCTGCTCAATCTCTAGAAGACATTCGTCACCCTGACTTCCTGATATGAACTCAGGTATTTTCATCATTGATGAGTTCATTACTCATTGTTGCAGAGGATGACTATGGTACATTTCTGGGGATCTCTGGTTGAGTGTCACTTCTAGATCTAGGGTAGAATCCTCAGCCTACTCACACAGAACCTTCTCATTGGCACAGACTTTCTAGCTTCTACCATTGCCTTTGGGGCCTTCCCAGTGCAGATCCATGAAACAGACTTGTATGAATCATTTCCAAGGGCTCTATGCCTTCAGATGGACTTGTGGGAGGCATCATCATGGACTGTAGGTCTTCAGCTGCACTCATACAGGATGTTGCCATGGAATTCAGGCTCTCAGCTGGATTCTGTAGGTTTTCAGTGCATTGACAGATTTCTTGCACTCTTTCTTTTATATTTCACCCCTTGAGTGGCCATTATAAATAATACTATACATCATGTGTCCTGTATTGTCTTGTTTTCCTTGCAGTTCCTGACAACAAATATTATCACTCCTCTCAGAAGTGCTACTCTAGAGTTGACATGTATTACTTGTACATTATTACACATAGAGAATAAAGAAGCAAATGGATTTTACTTAGAACATTTTCTGCTACTAAAATTTAAAATGGCATCATCATAAAATCACAGAAAATATTTTTAATGAATTCTCTTTGTTTAAAGCATGCAAAACTTATTAATAGTTCCAATCACCAGTTCAAATCTGTTCTTATTTTATAGAGAAATGACCAATGATTAATCAAAATTTTGACAGTTTTCATAGTATGGGGAAGTTCAGCAGTGCACATGAAACAAAAATTAAATAATTCTGCCATGCTTTTTCTGGTTAAAAGTGAAAAATATAGAAAAAGTCTTCTAGTTTTATCTTACTACTTCACTATTATCATGTAACAAAGTTATATAATTCTGACACAATCAATGGGAAATTAATATTATTAGATGCATTTTACTTGTCTTGGCACTTACTTTTCTAAATACATATACAATATGAATATGTTTATAAAATTTTTAAAACAAATATTTATAATTGCATTATATAGTACATATATATGCATAATTATGTTAGTAAATAGTGTGTGATAAATCAAAATATGTTTCTCAAATCAAGTAACATTTCTAACAAATGTCTATCATCAAGTATGAGGTGATTATTAAAAACTACCTTAGGAATTCTTATAATCTTTTACATTGCTACTTCTCTGGTAAAAGAAATGATACTGGTATATCTCATGAGTTATGCAAATATAACTTCCTTCTCTGTGTAGTGATTTTACTTTTGGTAACAATCTATGATAAATAGAAGATGGAGTCATCATGTACATTCAAGTTGTGGCCCCACCTTGAAAGACAGTGATATTCTCCTGTAATAGCTGGTGAGTATGTTGTCCTTTGGAGCCTGATTTTCTCCTTTTCGTCTTCTCCTGTGATGACTGCATCTTTGGTTTTATCATTATCCTCTATTTCTCTTCCATCCTGTCTATGTCTGGATATCCATTTACAGACACATATTTACTTTTTTAAATTTAATTAAACATTAAATGACTTGCTTTTATAAAATGCATGTTCATTGTAAAAGTTGTGTGTCTTTGTGCACTTAATGTTCTGTATGAGGCCTAACTATAGGAAATATAATCACATAATATTCACTCAGTTATTTAACAGATTAAATAAACCATGAGCTTAAAATATCTTCTTTTATTATCATGTATTTTGGATGAATAATGGTACTTAAGTTATAATGTTTTAGTATAATAGTTTGCTTCTTAAATAATTTCAGGATAGTACTGATTCCTAGTTAAAGCAAAAAAAATATATATATATATATATATATATATCCATGATACTTAATTTCTTAAACACTATGAAGGAAAATACAGATTTATAATGAAAACAAGAAAAATTTGACCCTTTGATTTACCTTTATTAATTTTCTAAAACGTTAAATATTCTACTAAAATGATATTAAACATATATTTAATTTGGAGTACTCTTATTTATGTGGATATTATGCCTTAAATATGATACACAAAACTAAACAGTACTTTTTGGTTAAAAAATAAAATGCAGTTTTTAATATCAGAATTATTTTTAAATTTACTGAAATATAAGATTCAATTTTTTTTCAATACTGAAATATTGATTACATGTGTATGTTTCAGTAAATGTAATCAATCTCTTCACCATGATATACTCCTAAAATATGTGTTTAAGTTATTAGAAGAAACATACACATATACATTGTCAGTTGCATACAAAATGTTATTTGTATACAAAATTTTTTAAAAAGTTTTAACTATTGCTTTATTCCTAAACAATCAATAGTATAGTAAGACAATATGGTAAAAACTATATATTTTTTTTTCTTGTGTATCATATAGGTATTGTTTGCCCTGCTGGTACTAGGGATTGAATTCAGGCCCTTTACACTAAGATACACCACAGTGCTTTTTATTTTATTGCTTTATTTTGATACAGTGCCACAATGAACTGCATAGGCATGACTCCAGTTTGCTATCTTCTTGCCTTGCCTCCAAATTGCTGAGATTATAGATGTGTAGCATTTTACTTGGTTATAATAGTCAGTTGTGGAACAGTTGTAGTTTCAAGAAATGTTTATTCCTGAGAGATTCAGTTTACAAATATTTGTCCAAATATCTAGGTTACAAGGTAACATTGCTCTTTCAGTAATCAGATGTTGGTGAAATGAGCATGATACACTTTCTATTTTGAAGATGAAATTAGAGCACATTATGTACTTTGCATTTGCTTGTTAATTTGCATAGGAATTTAAATGCTTAACTGCATAAAGTTTCAATGGCCTCTCCTGGATTCATGAATCCACTGAGAAAAAAATGATAAATATTCCTTATCAAGAAAAGTTTATATAGTAATCAGTCCTCCAATTTCCAGGTAGAGATTATAACAATCTGATGGCATAGGAAATAAGTCACCAGCACTGGGATACTGATTCCTTATCAAGTATCCATAGGACTAGAACATCTGTCTGCAGTTGTCGGGAAAAGCAACATCAGTATGTGTTGAGTATAGATTCCATTGCCAGAAGCTTTCTTTGAGAAGCCATCAGAGTCTCTTTCTTATAAAGTTTAACTCTGTGATATGGTTTCTATGAGAAATTCCAATTTGAACACTATCTAAGATTAATCTCAATGAATCTGTTCAGGAGTTTTAATACTAAGGGCATCAAATGCCTAGGGCATATTACTAACGATCACACATAGAGCCTAGGGATTACTAAGTAAAATAGTTCACAAGTCTTTGAAAACCACTGGTTAAAAACAGATCACGAGAAACGTTGGTGTCAGGCTAACACGAGTAAAAGATATTTTAAAGATCTTTCTTCATTAAACAGAGGTGAAATTGAGGCTGGAATATATAAGAAAACTTCTTAATTTGAACAGTAGGGAAGAGGAATAATTTTTAGGAGAATTTATGCTCAAGTAAGCATTTGCGTTATTGTTGGAGACCACTACCCAGTGGTTCTGAACAGGATTTAAAGTTAACTAATTGGCTTTCTATGTTTATCTGTGAGTCTGTCCTAGGCCTCAGCCCTTTCCCTGGTGACGGGAGCTGATTCATACTAAGTGAACTTCTATGAATCACTGGTCCTGGCTAAGGCCTGTGGTGGCCTGTGAGGCCAGAGATACCTCAAAGGGCAAGATAAGGCCACAGCTGCGGACACTTGGTTCAAACATCAACTAAGTAGATAGAGACTGCAGCTGCAGGAATTACCCCTATGGTCTCACTTTTGCCATGTCTTCATGATAAGATGGTTCTACTGAATTGACTTGGTTCATTACTTGGAGACGTCCTTGAAGTGACTCCAAGTTCCTACTCCTACTCCAAGTTCCTGCACTTTCCTCAGTTTACCCACTCCTTGTTGTTGGACCTAATAAAGTGGGCTGTCCAGAGAAGTCTTTGTTTTAGCCCTCAGAGTCTCAAGCTCAGCTAAAGAGTTTTGACCCTCTTGGAACCCTAAAATCACATCACTTATCTCATTTTATGTAAACCTCTACAGTACACTTGTTTGGGAGATCGGGATCTAGGTCAAGACCTGATAGGTTATCAGTGATACAATTATTATATATAAACTAGAAAATTTACTGGATGCTTGCTGCTGTTTGTTTCAATCTCTAAAATCTTCTCTTTTCTCTCTCTCTCTCTCTCTCTCTATATATATATATATATATATATATACACATATATATGGTATCTAATTTAAAAATATATATGCTTATATATATTTGCAGATTATGTCATCAGATTCCTTACAAGGAGAAGTTGATATCGCTTTTTCAGTAATTTTGTTTTTGTAGAATCCCAGAGACATCTTTATATCTCATATTGTACTGCAAAATGACTGAATAGCAGACTGTACTTTTACTTTAAAGCCTTAAAGACATGTTCGCAGCTAAAATCACTTAACAGATATTTCTAAGCTTTGATATATTCACTATCAAAATGATTTACTTAAAATTTCATTCATCTCATTTGGTTAGTCCAGCTTCTTTGGATAAAAATGAAAGAAGTTCTAAGAAATTTCTTTTGAAAATTATAAACATACAGCAAGGTCATTTCTCTTGGCAGATTTTTTCGTGAATAAAAAGTTAGCTTCTGGCATACTATTTTCAAGACACTTCAGTTATCAAAAACATTGTCATTTTGGCTGGCACTTTGATACATTACAGCATTCTTTTAGAAGAGTGATAAGCAGCACTAATGGTCTTCTTTATATAGCTCAAAGGCCGTAGGGAAAAAATAAACAAACTAATGGTTTGTTTAGTATACTGACCTATTAGTTAATTATTTGTATTAATTCATAATACCAAACTCAGCTACTTTAAAGAGTTCTGGAATCCTAACCTGAACAGAATGGACTTTAGTCTCAAATCTTATTAAGTAAGAAATATCAAGTGCTTTACAGAATGAGAAGAAACTTGTAATTTTCAATGGAAATCTTTTTCTTGATGAATTCATTTCATATTTGCTAATAAAGATGTGGTTACTTGGACACTCGTTTCATGTATTAAATGTACTCAAACTCAGAAAATATGTTTACTCTTTTAATAAAAGCATAACTCTAAAATTTTACTATATTGTATTAGTGTATGTTTTTACTATGTGAAGTTTCCACTCATTTTAGGAGCATGTGTGTATTTATAACATGATTTCTTTTATTCTTTTTCCCATCCCTAGTCACCACCTTCTCTCTTTCTAAATTAGCTTTCTTCATATTTCAGATATCATTATATTTTTAGTTCATTTTTGGGACATATGGATTGAAATCATTGTGGATATTTGGTATGTGTGCATGATGCTTTTTAAATATTTATGTCTTTTTTTCCCCTGTTCCCTCCCCTCATCCTCAATCTCTTTGATCTCTTCCATTTGAAAAAGATCTCTCTGATTGTTTTAGCCTTTTTTATTTTGCTTTTTATTTGCATTAACTAAATTAGAAAACTCAAATACTGTTTAAGCTTGTGTGTCTGATTTACTTAACATTATTTTTTCAGGTGTACCCATTCCCCTATAAATGCCTCCAATTTATCCTTATTTTATAGCCTAGTACATTCTAATTTATCTATATTAATATCTGTATCAATATATATCTATATCTATATCTATCTATCTATATATTGGCAGTGGGCTCCAATCTCCTGCCCAGAGTTAAAGCCCAAGGTGAGAAGAAAAAGCAAGAGTAAGAAAGAGCAAGAGATGAAATAGGGGTACAGAGGAGATTTGGGATGACCAGTTTTTGTGGGAACAACAGGCCATACATAAGGCATCAAAACCTTGCTATTTATTCACTGAGGAAAATGGTGAAAGGATCACTGCTGGATATGCTAGACAAGAGGTGAGGGGGGCAAGTTTTTAAAACAGTGAATAAAGCATTCTTCTGGATGGGACAGGAACAGCCAAATTTAGGTTATGATTAACCAGTAACCTGCTTTGTAGCCAATTCTGGGTAGTCACACAAGCCTCAGCAGAGACTTTGTCTCATATTTTAGCCTCCTAAATTATAGCTTCTTCATCTGAAATCAACCATGATCATTGATGATTAACATTGCTAGTCCACCATTAGCCTCCTGCTTTCATGAAGATACATAACACAGTCTCAGCCAGACTCACTAATTAAAATGAAAGCCAATTCAAGGAAGTCACCTCTATATAGCCTATATTGCTGGTAAATTAAGCACAATCTCTTTGGGTCAGGAGGGTAGCTTGGTTGTCCAGTCTGCCACAACTCCCTTCATCCCTTCATCTACTGATGGATACATAGGCAGATTCCAGGATTCATCAGTTATGGATTTGGCTAGTATAAGTGTTAGATTCCCCCCCATCTGAGAGACAGCATAATCATAATGGCAATGGCTCGAAACTGTGCCCTGATGATGCACACCTCCTTCTTCACAGAAGCCCCTATGGCTTCACCCTCCCAAATTTTGTGCCAAACCTGAGGCATGTAAAGGTTTACCCAGTCCTCTGCACTCTCACAAAATAAATCAGCTCACATCAGTACCCAGAGTCCTACCTCCATCAGAGCCTGTATCAAGCAGAACTTGCCCTTTGTTTGCAGAGAGCTACCACAGCATTCTCTGTTGTGACTCCCTTCGTGCCCCCTCCTTAAACTCTTCTTATCTAGTTGCCTCCTCTCTTTAATATTCTGCACTGCTCTAGATTGAGTACAAATCATCCAATCAGTTGGAGTCATGATTCCAGCGATTCGAGGCTGTGTGGCTCCTGGGGAGTCTGTCCCCTGGTCTGAACCCCCTCTTGGCCTATGGACCTTTTCTCTCTCCTCCTCCTCCTCCTCCTCCTTCTTCTCCTCCTCCTCCTTTCTCCTCCTCTGTCTCTCTGTCTCTGTCTCTCTCTCTCTCTTATTGGGACTAGGGATTCCTCTGCCTTGCCATTCCTAGCCAACATCTAACACAGGCTTCAGTCTCATCAGGTCCAAGGTGAGCCTCCCTCTATTCAACTTTGGGATGCCTGTCCTAAATTGTGGCCATGTCAGAACATCCCCCATTCTACTCTACTCCTCCAGGATTTCTACATCCTTCAGGACTTCCCCTTTGTCTTCCCCTCTGAAGACTGGAGAATTCATTCTTGGGACTACTCTATTCCCTTAAGAGACTACTGGTTTTGCCTCACTGAAGGATGACGATTCTCCACTACTCACAACCCTTCCAACATCTGGCTCACCTTTCCAATTCAAACACATGGGTAATAATTGTTACCCAACAAAACCACTCCACTGGGCTGCACTTATACACACTTGGGCTAAAACAAACTCTGAGGCTAAGGAGCCAAATTTACATAACTTTTACTACTAAAACAGCAAGTGAGGGTAAATGTACAAATGTTCTTACAGCTGTGGGAACACCTTGACCTAGTCAAAACTTGCAAGAGCTCCCAAATTCTTTTTCCTCTCTTCATAGGTCCTCCTCCTTTATCATCTCATCACCGTGACTCTCCCCTTTCTTGTTTCTCAGACCCAATAGAGGAAATATCTCCACACCCTATCGCTATATAATCCCCTCTTTCTGCTTCTTCCTCCTCCATATCTCAAAGTTAATCTCAGAGGACTACACCACTGTGAGCTCCTCCTCTGTTTACCCAACTCTGCCCCTTCCTTTCTCTCCCCCTGCCCTTCATAATAGATCCTAAACTCCCATTTCCCAAGCAGCACCAAACATTCAGACTAAATTCAAAATGTCAGACCTTGGTCCCCAATGCCCCCGGGGAGACTTCTTACATACGGCTTTCTATGTCTTCAACAATGGACAAAAACAACAAAAATAAGATGACCTTAAAAAGGTTACATTCCAGGACAACCATAAAAAGATTGCATTCCAGGCTAAAACTCCAAGGCCAGTTTATGGCCACAGCAGCTACAGCTGCAGTGAGTGGCACCCAGGGCTCAAAATAAAACACAGGCTGGAAGGAAAAAAAACCTAAAAACCTGAGCACCCTCATCATGCTTCAAGTGTGGCAGAAAAACAACACTGGACACAAGCCTACCCTGATCTGCAGCCACAAATGGGAGCCAGTCCTAACTGCAACCAAGATGGGCCTCTGGAAGTGTGACCGCCCTGTCCACCAGAGAGCAGGTAAGTCATCACCTTTCCTGCCCTCACAGGAGAAGACACTGCCACCTGGGAATCATCACTGGCTGATCTGCTCACATCACAGCTGAAAAAAATTGATGGGGCTCAGGGCCAATGGCCTCACTGAAGCATCTCTCTCAGAGCTCTGAGTCTTGTTGGACATGTCATAATAAAACCTTCTCTTTCCTTGTTGACATGTAAGCCACCACTGTGTTCTTCCTGAGCTTTAAGGCCAATGTTTCTGGTCTGCATTCTCCATTGTGGGGGTTGACAGCCAAGGTAAATGACCTGTGCAGATAAAACATACTCCCTGCAGATTCCAAACCCTTTCTTTAAACACAACCTTTCCTATACCTCTTTTTGATAAAAATTCCACTCCAAAAACAATTTCTCTCATACTCTCTCCCTCTCCCCATGACTCTCATACTCCAATCCCAACCATCATATGCCACTGACTCAGCCCCTCCCTTTCCCTCCTCCCTTCTCGACCGTACAATCTGATACACCTCCAGTCCCACTCATGCCACCCACATTACACTGCTACTAATTTTCCTCAAATACCCATCAATCTTCCCTTCTGTTCTCCTATACCCAATAGTCCCTCAACATCAACAGGGGCTCAAACCTATTATCCACTGCTTGTTAACTAATGGGTTTCTAAAATCACTCACTCACTCACCTTATGACACCTCTATTCTCCCTGTCCTCAATCCAACAGCTCACATTACCTAATCCAAAATCTCAGAGCTATTATCAGTACAATAACACCAATTCACCCAGTGGTGCCAAACCCTTACACTACACTGTCATATTCCTCCATGTACCTCTGATTTTCCTGTATTAAACTTAAAAATACATTTTTCACTATTCCCTTACATCCACAATGCCAAAACCTTTTCAGGTTTACAGGGATGAGTTCAGATACTTTTCAGTCCATTCAACTAACTAACATAGACAGTGATACCCCAGGAATTCAGAGACAGCTTCCATTTCTTCAGCTAAGCCTTAGCCAATAATCTTACAACTATATATCTATAACCTAGTACACTCATTCAACTCATAGATAACCTTCTACTCTGCTCCCCCTCCTATGCCACACTGACACAACACACAGCTGCCTTACTCAACTTTCTTTGTAGTAGAAGATACAAGGTCTCTCAAATCATAGCTCAAATCACCTCGCCAAAGCTCAAATACTTAGGCCTCAAGCTTACACTCATCACACAGTCCATAACCTCTGGCCATAAGACTCCTTTTTGACTTTCAGACACTGATCACAAAACAACAAATATTATCCTTCTTAGGCCTATCAAACTTTTTTCACCGCTGGATCTCAAATTTTCTTCCTTAGCTCAGCCATTATACCAAGCCTCTAAAGGGCTTCTTTCAGAACCTCTAGACCCAACTTATGCCAATTGACACTCCCTTCATGAAGCTTAAGGAGGCCCTTCTTAGAGTGCCTGCATTTACACTTCCTAATCCCACTATACTCTTTATTCTATACACTTCAACAGATAAAGATAATGTGATGGAGTATTGGGACACAGTAAAGGACCTTAGTTCCAGGCAATAGCCTACCTCCCAAAACAGCTAGACACTACGGTTAAAAGATGGCCTCCCTGCAGTGACAGCCATCCTGACACAAGAAACCAAAAAGTTCACTTTAGGACAGACAGTCACAGTCTACTCACCACACCATCTAGTCAATTTAATTTCTCAGACACTCTCAGCTCTAATGACCCCATCACAGCTAGAATAAGTACATCTACCTCTAATAAAAGACCCCAATGTCACAGTCTCAACCAGCAACACTCTCAATCCAGCCACCCTATTGCTCACTTCTACAATGGATACAGAAATAAGTCCTCTACATGACTGCACAGATGTTCTCCAATTAACTCATACTTCCTTTCCACATATATATGATTCTCCTCTCTATACTGCTAATCTCTAGCCCCTACAAAACTCCAAGTTTTCCCCAGGTCACTTACTCAGTTAAGCTCCTTTGAACTTATGTGTAGTAGACCATTTGTCTTACAAAACTTGCCTTCACTTTCTAATTTTCTTCCCTTAGCCAATTACATTCTAGTTCTCTAGTTCCTCTGACACCCTCTTCAACAATACACAGATCTTTGCCTCCCTCAACCTTCCAAGGGACACACACTAGATCCTCCTTTATCTCCAGGAGACTTAATCTATATTAAAATTCTTAAGCCCACAGGTTCAACTTCAACTCTTCAACCTAATAAAAACAGACCTCACCTCTTATACCTTGGGCTTCCAATTGTGGTAAAGGTAGAGAGATTCCCATGCTGGTTTCACATCATCCAGGTGAAGAGATATCATCTACTGCCTGGTAATCTTGATACAAAATACATTAAAGTGACTTTATGGTCCTCACTTCCAATAGCTCCCACCCATCTCAGATTAACACAACATAAATGCTAATGCTTTTCTACCCTACCTGGTTTTGGCCTGTATATGGCTTTATACTTCTCCTCTTCCCTGCAGATGCTCTAACACTCTACCCCCCAAAAAATACATCATTCTCCAAAGGCTTACAGTTATCACACTCTTTATATTAAAAATCTTACAATTTACATTCCTCAGTTGCTTTAATCAACATGATAGCTTCCTCCTCTACCTCAATCTATTCTTTCACCTTACCCTACAGCACTCAGACATCCCAAAAAGTTAATTCATTCAAGATCAAATAAACTCACTGGCCACAGTAGTTTTCCAACAAGGAAGAGCACTCAGTATTCTCACAACAGAAAAAGGGGGATACTATGCCATGTTGGGAGAAAAATACTGCTATTTTATTGACCAATCTGGTATAGTCAAAGAACAAATACAGAACTCAAAATAAAATGATAATTGACATATGAAGCAGACACTGCATTTCCAAATCTACTCCTGGTCATCACTTTGAGGGTTCTTAGACTCATGGGCCCCCATCTTAATGCCCATTATGGGGCCCTTTTTACTATAATAATTTTTGCCTTTTTCCCCCCTGTCCCTTCAGGCTCCTCTCACAGCTTATCCAAGCCAGAATACAGACATTCACTACCAAAGATATCCTACTACTGAGCAACATCTCAGCCTCACAAACTCACAAACTCAGATGGAACAGATCCCTCAACACATTCCCTTCTACACTATGCCCCAAGCCCCCTCTCAGCAGGAAGCAGTCAGAGAGACTCCACAGCACTCCCTAACATCAAAGAGATGGGAATGCTATATCTCCACCTCTCTCTGGGCTGAGAGACAGCACAATCATCATGACAATGGCTCAAAACTGCATACCTCCTTCTTCCCATAAGCCCCTATGGCTTCTCCCTCCCAAATTTTGTGCCAAACCTCAGGCATGTAAAGGTTTATCCAATGCTTTGTGTTCTCACAAAATAAATCAGCTCACATCAGTTCCTAGAGTCCTACCTCCATCACAGCCTATATCAGGCAGAACCTGCCCTTTGTTTGCAGAGAGCTACCACAGCATTCTCTGTTGTGACTCCTTTTGTGCCCCCTCCTTAAACTCTTCTTATCTAGTTGCCTCCTCTCTTTAATATTCTGCACTGCTCTAGATTGAGTACAAATCACTCAATCAATAAACATGCATATGCATGTATCACTGTAACATGATGTCTTTAGCTTTATGGGAAGAACCATAGAAAGTTAAATGGAATTTCAATTTTAGTTTTTTGAGAAACTTCCACATTGATTTTCACATTTGTTACACTAGTTTACATTCCCACCATAATTTTATGAATAACTTGATTTTGTGATAGGAAGATAATAGGATATAATTTAAGTACTATATAACCTTGAATGTGAAAATTCTGGGTTCTAAAAATGATGAAACCAAACATTTTTAAAAAATATTATTTTAATGAATTCTGTTTCTCCATAAATAGGTTACAGATTGTTCTTTTTTTCATTTATGAACATGTTAGGTGGTGCCTAAATAACCAATTAATAAATATTGACTTTAACATTCCAATTAATATAGCAAAGAAAATAATGCATCACTTTATAAATACTACCAAGATCAAACCAAAGGCATACACAAGGGTTAAAACATAGCTTGTCCTCTTTTTCTCTGTATTTGTAAAATATAAGACAATAGTATAGGTAAAGCATGAGTACATGTCTTTATATGTACACATTCCTACTAATTACAAATATATAAATGTAGGTATTCATTTACTCATTCATGTGTGATAGAAAGAGAATATTTGTCTAGTTTTCTTTACACTACTTGCCTTAAGTTTTTAAAAGCAAAATATAATAAGGAAAACTAGTTTTATTATTAAGCTGTTATACAAATCAGTCTACAACAAAGATTTACTAAGAGCCTGATCTCTTGGTTACAGAAGTAGGAGGATTAGAATGTGAAATTTGGACAGCTTAATATCATAAGGAAGATAGATGATATTGAATTTTGTTCAAGAATAAAATAATCTTAAAACAAAAAATTTGAAGCATTTTCAAAATGAGAATAGTAGTTTCAACTACACATTACATGGTCCAATTAGTTTGTTGACTAATTGGACATCTTCACTAAATAATGTAAAAATGCACTAAATAATGTAAAACTACAATAATGTAAATTTGCACTAAAAAGTGCAGAAAAATCTGCACTAAATAGTGTAAAATCTGCACTGCACAGTGTAAAATCTGCATTAACTGGTACAAAACTTTCTGATATGCACATCAAGCTCTACTACTCTTCCTTATGTAGTAGAGATTTTTCTTAAATTGAATGTTTAACTGTCTTTCTATCTATTCCTTCATTAGACAGTGTTTCAGCTTATAAATATACATATAAATGTTTTAATTTCCTCTCATGAAAAAAGAATTTTTTACATTATATATATTTCTAAAAAAGAGTTCATTATCAGATGTACTTTGAATTTATAGAGGTATTAGATTAAAGAAATATGTAAAACATTTTAAGATACATTGACAATACAAAACTAATGATCGCTTACATGATTTTTATTGTTATCTCTCTTTAGGTGTACCTCATCTGTAAATAAGGTAGGGGAAAATACTGAGGTGCTAAAATAAAGCTAAAAAATTCACAACATAGTCCAATATTTTTGACATGCCAAAAGCCTCCCATGTAGTAAATATTTATGATTTTTATATCAACATGAAACTCATAACATTAGAAAAGTTCAAAAACTTCTGGACTATCATCTCAGTCTTGGTAAGTCCAACAGTTATATCTAAATTTATTCATGGTATGCACAATTCAAAATAGGCAAGGAATAATGAAAATACTTTTGCAGATTTTTTTTTCAAAAATGAAATAGCAGTTACAATAAATGTAGGGCAGAGCTGGTAGATAGTTAACTATATTGAGGCAACTGTTAAAAACCAATCAAATTCTTCCATAAATCCTTCAAATATAATTTAATCACCAGTCATTTATCACATGTGCATAAAAGCAAGCATTAAATCTTAATTTAAATTTTCCTCATGCTTTAACCACAATATCACATATAAGTAACAGTGTTTTAATACTCCCATTAATTGTTCCTGGAAAAATTCATTGTGAAGAAGTCGAAAGTGAATTTTACCATAGACAATATCAAAATATTTGCATATATAAAAAGAATCTTGTCGCAAAGTAAACAACCACATTTCTTCATTTTATCAGATAATACAGTAATGAGATGCACTAATCAATTAGTGCTAAGTTTTGGAATATTGGAATGTGAGAGTTAATTGATTGTTACATCATTTTAAAACAAGCTCTGTTCTTTCATATGTTTTAAAGAGAGTATTTTTAAAAGAGTCACAAAGGAGCTGTTCAAATAGATTTATATACAAGAAGTTGGAACTGTGTTAACTCTCAGGAACAAGCTGAAGGGTTTGTTTGAAGAGAGGAAAAATTCAACATCTTCACCTACCTTGTCATGTCAAACCTGCAATAAGACTTGCAAATATATAACTATGACACTTCATTAAAGAACATGTAGGACACAAGTAACATTTTCTCTCTCACAAACACAACCAATAATGTAATAAGAAAGCTACTGGTACATAGTTTTTCTTAATAAAGTTTTTCGCCTCAATAAAAATATCTTCTCTAGGAGCCAAGAATGAGTGAACTTTTCCTTTTGTCATATATTAAGTTGAAATTGGAGAAACAAATAAATTCTTTTTAATAAATAAAACAAGCTGACTCTAAAATATCTGGTGTTCTCTAAAATATATTTCTGTGACATTTCAGTTTCATCTTTCTGCTATTCACTTTTCATTTATCTTTCATGGATATTGCTGTAACTTAATATTTTATAAAAATTAAAATTAAAATAAAATACGGATAAAGTATAAAAATATTACCTTTTAAATTATCTGGAAAAATTTCTGCAGAGATAATGTTTCAGTGCTAACTATACAAAAAACATGTTTAAGAATCTTTCAAAAATGATGTTACAAAAAATTCAGACATATATGACTTTTAATTCAATAGTAAAATAATTTCAACTTAAAAATTTAATAGTGTATAAATTTTCTCTGTCACTGGTAAATATGATCATGTTTCTATTGATGGAATATATGAAATAACACTACCAAAGGCAAGTGGTGCAGTTAAAAACTCAACATAATCTGACATTTAGCAAATGTTTTAAGTGAATAAGACATTGGATATGTGGTGATGTGTTGGAGACCACTAAGAAGCAGCTCTGAGCAGGATTTAAAAATAATTAATTGGCTTTTTATGTTTATCTGTGAGTCTGTCCCAGGCCTCAGCCCCTTGTTTGGCATTGGGAGCCAATTCATAGTAAGTGAACCTCTATGAATTACTGGTCCTGGCTGAGGCCTGTAGTGGCCTGTGAGGCCAGAGACACCTCAAAGGGCAAGATAACACCACAGCAGAGGACACCTTGGTTCCAACACTAATTAAGTAAATAGAGACTGCAGCTGAAGGAATCTCACTCCTACAGTTGCAATCCTACTGTAAATGTCATCCTGGAGATAAGACAGTTCTCCTAAATTAGTATAATTCACTACTTGGAGAAGTCTTTGAAGTGACTTCCAAGGTCCTGCTCATTTCCTGAGCTTTCCTCAATTTCCCTGCCCTTTGTTTTGGACCTAATAAATAGGGGTGACCCAGGGTAGTCTTTGTTTTAGCCCTCAGAGTCTCAAACTCAGCTAAAGGGTTTTTATCCTCCTGGAGCTCTAAAATCATACCACTTGTCTAATTTTATTTAAGCCTGCACAGTAGACTCATTTGGCAGATTGGATATCTAGGTCAGGATCCAATAATTATGTGTTTCTACAATATTAAGTGGCATTTTCCATTCAGTTAATTCAGTGTTATGTTGACATAATTTGTAATCTTTTGTCATATCCTGACATGCCATTTTCAAAGAATAATTTTGTATGACACAAAAAATTTCCTTTCAAACTTACTATTAAATAAATAGAAAGCAATGCATTTTAATAATAGTGTAGAAAATTTTATTCTAACAACTAATGTATTATTTGGAAGAGTAAGGTTTACTGCTTTCTTAATATTTACCATAAGGTTATATCTTTGCCACACAAAATTGCCACTTTCATATCCGAATCAACATGCAAGCTATGGTACAATATTTCTATCTTAATAACTATTTTTCCCTATAACTCAGTTCCCAAGAACATTTCAGGAATTGTAAGTTTTTACATACAAAATCTTTGCATTTTTATGCATAATAGGTCATGTATCTTTTGTCTCTAGAGGATATCTGAAACTCAAACTACAACTTGAAATTGTATTCCATTATATTCTGCTATGGTTTCTATAAAGTTTATATATTTTTTATTTAAAGAGAAAAAACAGAAAAAGGATAGAAAGGACAGAATTTCAAGAAAAGAAGATAAACAGTAAGAAATCACTAGTTGATAAATTACCTATTGTTCTTTTAGAAATAGTTTTTCAAGTTACAAAATTAAAGCACACAAAGTGGACACTCAAGCAGTGAGAGTGTAAACAGATCTGTTAAACAATCCAACAAGAACCTAGAAATATAAATATCAACCCCACACACCTAAATATACATGCAGCTATATCTTTTATAGCACTTTCTATTTCCTCTTTTTTTACATTAACAATTATTCATTTTTAAAATTTTATTTAAAGAGAAGAAAAAAAACAAAACAGAAGAAAGGATAGCAACAATACAGAATTTTAAAAGAAAGAAATAAAAAGAAAGAAAAAAAAAGGAAAATGAGAAAAATCCCCACTAAGAAATCAGTAGTTTATAAATTACATACTGTCATCCTGGATGTAGTTGTTCAAGTTACAAAATAAAAGGGTACATAGTAAACATTCAGTCAGACTACAAACAGTTCTGCTTAAAGATCCAACAAAGATTCAGCAATATGGTCATCTATTTTACACACTCAAACATGCATGCAATTATATCCCTTAGAGCACTTTCTTTTCCTCTCTTTTTTACAATAGCAATTACACATTTTGATTTTATTACATTTGTAGTTGTTATTTACTTTTTACACTAGAGACACAATATGATATTTATAAATATGATTTTTTTTATTTCACTAATGAGAATAGTCTCAAGTTGTCTCCATTTACCTATGAAGACCTCAAGATCATCTTTTTATAGCTGAGTAATATTCCATTGTATAAGAATGTCACATCTTTTTCACCCACTCTGCAGTTTATGGGCATCTTGGTTGTTTCCAGGATTTAGCTATCACAAATTTTGCAGCTATGAACATGGGTGCACACATATCACTGTGATATGAACTTTTCAGTTCTTCTGGGAAAATACCCAGGAGGGGGATAGCTGGATTGAATGGAACTTCCAACCCTAGTCTTCTGCTAATTCTCCATATGGGTTTCCATAATGGTTGCACCAGTCTTCATTCCCACCAACAGTGGAGCAATGTTCCTTTTCCCCGCAGCCTCACCAACATTTGTTATCGATTGATTTCTTGAAGGCAGCTATTCTTTATGGAGTGAGGTGGAATCTCAATGTTGTTTTAATTTGCATTTCTCAAATGAACAGTGATGGTGAACATTTCTTCATGTATTTATTTGCCGTTTATATATCTTTCTCTGAGAACTGTGTGTTCATCTCAGATGCCCATTTTTGGAGAGGGTCTTTGAATTTGGGGGGCTTGATGTTTTTCAATTCTTTAGATGTGCTGGACACAAGTCCTTTGTCTGAGGGGTTGCTGGCTAAAATTCTTTCCCATTCTGTTGGTTTTCTTTTCACTCTGTTGGAGATTTCCTTTGAAGCTCAGAAACTTTTCAATAATATGAGATCCTATTTGTTGATTCTTTGAAGTGTTTCCTGTGCAGTTTGCATTTTGTTCATGAATTCTCTGCCTACCCCTATGTCTCCAAGATTTCTACCTACCTTGTCTTCCAGTAGATTTAGTGTTTCTGTTTTAATATTGAGGTCTTTGATCCATTTAGACTTTAGTTTTGTACATGGTGATAGGCTTGGATCTAATTTCAGTCTTCGGCATGTAGAGAGCCAATTTTTCCAACACCATTTATTAAAGAGACTATCCTTCTTCCAGTGGATGTAAAGTTTATATTTTTAAATATATTCAGTAACACTCTATCTCTGTCCCAACATTCTAGTATTTTCTTTTTATGAATTGTAGTGTTACATTGGTAGGCCTTCCCTATGCTACCTATAATATTAATATTAATTATCCCTATAAATGTTTAAAATTTTTATAAGTAATAAATTTCTAATATCCCTACTGCTAAAGCCTTCCCTATAATAATCTACATATTGCATTACTAATATGTAATATTTAATCAGCTTTCCTGATACTAGGTCACAGTGCCCAACACTTGCAATTTAAAGGAGGCGAGGTTTAATTTGACATGTGGTTTCAAAGGAATCACTCCACATTTGGTTGCTTTCAGGGTAGGAAACTGTATGATTGAATGGGATGGTAGAGCACAGATGCTTAGTTCATGATAGTTAGTAAGTAGTGCAGAAGAACAGTGCCAGAGTGCAAGCATTCAAGTGACAATGTCTCCATGACACAGCTATATGTATCAGAAAGCCCCTGCACAGATCCCAAGTCAATCAAACTCAATTTTAATAATCACAGCATTTATTTTTCATGAAATTTTATATTCCCTTTCACTTTATAACCAATGTTATTAAATTTCTAGTATTTTGGTTCCATTGACTCTTCATATATTTATCTTCAATTCTGTTTCAATATCAATACAGCCAGAAAATCAGATCTCATCGAGACCTCCTTGAACATGTATAACGTTAGCTTTTTTTCCTTACATATTGTTGAAACAGTAATCTAAGTTTTTTATGCAAGCTATTTCATTCATGTTTTGAAAGTAAACTCTGTTAAAGTACTTATTAAAACAAACCAAGCATATCACATACTTAGTTTAGAGAATTTGAGAAATATACCTACCTATATAATCAATTGACCAAGAAAAAAATTAGAGTATATTCATAAAAGAAGAAATTTCACCTTCTCATTTTTTTCAGGCTGTCTCACTGCCATACACACTACACACTGTTATTTCTATCACAGAAGCTTAATTTTGCCTGTTATAGAAAGTTGTAATAATGCTATGTTATAATTTGCATATTTTTTATCTTTGTTTACTCAACATAACACAATAGAGATTTATTTTTTTATTTTTATTAGTATGTTTGTGGTATATAATGATTATATTCATCATGATATGTTTCACAATTGAGATTTACAATTTTGTAGTTCATTGAATGATTTGTACTCAATCTAGAGCAGCGCAGAATATTAAAGAGAAGAGGCAAGTAGGTAAAATTAATGGGGAGGGAACAGAGGGCATCACCACAAGGAAGGCTGTGGTGACTCTCCCTGCAAACAAAGGGCAGGTTCTGCCTGATACAGCTTCTGGTGGGGGTAGGCCTCTCCTGGATGGTGGGGGTAGGCCTCTCCTGGCTGGTGTGAGCTGATTTATTTTGGATGGGAGCTTCTGGGAAGAAGGAGGTGTATGTTATCATGGTACAGCTTTGAACCATTGCTGTGATGATTGTGCTGTCTGTCAGGCAGGCAGACCTAACATTCCCATTTCTTTGGTTTTAGGGGGCACTGTGGAGTCTCTCTGGCTGATTCCTGCTGAGAGAGGGTATCTTTGGGGCCTAAGGTAGAAGCGAATGGGATTGAGGGATTCCTTTTCATCTGAGTTTATGTTAGTGATGTCACTCAGTAGTAGGATTTCTCTGATAGTGAACACCTGTAGTCTGGCTTGGATAAATCACAAGGGGAGCCTAAAGGCACAGGGAGCAAAAAGCAAAAAAATTTACTCAGGTAATTATGCAACCCATAGTGGGCATTAGCCCAGGTCCCTAGGGAATCCCACCATGAAGACCAAGGGGTGGCTTCTGGAAAATATTGTCTCCTTCATATATCAGCTGCTAATTTTTTGAGTTTTTGTACCTGATCTTTTGGCTATACCTGATTGGTTGACAAAGTAGCAGCATTCTTCTCCCAACATGACATAGTATTCCCCCTTTTTCTGCTGTGCAAATACTGAGTGTCCTTCCTTGTTGGAGAACTACTGTGGCCCATGAGTTTATTTGATCTTGGAGTGAATTAAAATTTTGCGAGCCTGATTTTATCACAGTTTTTAAGTCATGTGATATCTGATAGTAGTATGTGAGGCTGGTTTTTTAATCTCCTTGCTCCCAGACTGATGGCAGAAAGCTTATCTCAGTCACAATAGGTGCTATGGCCACTCTGTGTGTGATAGTGTTACAAGGTAGGCCTTATAGATGTTGGTGTAGGATTTGTGAATGAGTGTGTAAAGTGACCTGTGTTATTATTATAACCACTGTGTATGATCCATGCTATAGGGAGAGAAGACATGTGTTGGCCCTATGTCCACAGACAAAAATTATTGTGTCGAGGGACAGGTTGGTTGGCCTTTTTGTGTAGAGTTAGGTGAAGGAATAGGCTGAACCAGAGGAGGAAGTCTATCATGTTGACTAAGGCAATTGAGGAAGGTAAACAGTAAGATTATCAATATGAAGAGTGTGATAACTGTAAGCCTTTGAAGTATGGTGCATTTTTTTTGGAGTAGAGTATTAGAGCACCTGTGAGGGAGAAGAGAAGTGTAGAGCCATATATAGGCCAAAACCTGGTAGGGCAGCAAAACATTAATCCCTTTAATGTATTGGTATCAAGATTACCAGGCAGCAGATGATATCTCTTCACCTGGGTCAAGTGAAACCAGCATGGGAATCCCTCTACCTTTACCACAGTTGGAGTTGCAAGGTGTACCAGGTGAGATTCCTTTTACTTGAAGTTGAACCTGTGGGCTTAGGAATTTTAATGTAGATTAAGTCTCCTGGAGATAAGGGAGGATCTGGTGTGAGTCCCTGAGGGAGCAAGATCTACATATTGTTGAAGAAGGTGTTGAAGGAACTAGAGACCAGAATGTAGTCAGCTAAGGGAGGAAGATTAGAAGGTGAACGCAAATTTTGTAAGACAAACAGTCTACTGTAGATAAGCTGAAAGGGACTTAACTGAGTAGGTGACCTGGGGAGAGTTTGGAGTTTTGTAGGGGCTAGAGGTAGGAGTAGAGAGAGAAGAATCATGTATATGTGGGAAGGAAGTATGCGTTAATTGTAGAACATCTGTGCAGTTATGTAGAAGACTTATGTCTGTATCCATTATAAGAGTGGGCAATAGGGTGGCCGAATTGAGGGTGCTGCTGGCTGAGATTGTGACAGTGGGGTCTTGTATTAGAGTTAGATGTATTTGTTGTAGCTGTAATGGGGTCATTAGAGCTGGGAGTGTCTTGTGAGAAATTAGATTGACTAGATGGTGTGGTGAGTAGACTGTGATTGTCTGTCCTAAAAGGAACTTTTTGGTATCTTGTATCAGGATGGCTGTTGCTGCTATCACCTGAACTGTAGCTGTTCTGGGAGGCAGGCTATGGCCTGCAATGAAGGTCTTTTCTGTGTCCCAATACTCCATCGCATTATCTTTATCTGTTGTAGTGTATAGAATAAACGGTATAGTAGGATTAGGAAGTGTAAGTACAGGGGCTCTAAGGAGATCCTCCTTAAGTTTTGTGGAGTGTCAATTGGCATAGTAGGATCTAGGGGTTTTGAAAGAGGCCCTTTAGAGGCTTGGTGTAGTGGCTGAGCTAAGGAAGCAAAGTTAAGCTCCAGAGTGTAAAAAGTTTGATAGGTCTAAAAAGGATAATATTTGTTGTTTTGTGATTGGTGCTGTAAGTCAGAAGGGAGTCTTGTGGTCAGAGGTTATGGACCATGTGGTCCATACTGTAAGCATGAGGCCTAAGAATTTGACCTTCAGTGAGGCAATTTGAGCTTTGGAGTGAGAGACCTTGTATCTTCTACTACAGAGAAAGTTGAGTAAGGCATCTGTGTGTTTTGTTGATGTGACATAGGAGGGGGAGCAGAGTATAAGCCATCTATGTATTGAATGAGTGTACTAGGTTGTAGATTTATAGTTACAAGACCATTGGCTAAGACTTGGCTAAAGAAGTGAGGGCTGTCTCTGAATTTCTGGGATAGCACTATATATATATTATTTGAGTGGCCTGAAAAGTATCTCAATCTTTCCATGTAAACATGAAAAGGTCTTGGCATTGTGGATGTAAGGGAATAGTGAAGAGTATATTTTTAAGTCTAATACAGGAAAGTGAGAGGTCCATGGAGGAATACGAGGCAGTGTAGTGTAAGGGTTTGGCACCACTGGGTGAACTGGGTTATTGTACTGATAACAGCTTTGGGATATTGGATTAGATGACAGGAGCTGTTGGATTTAAGGACAGGGAGAACATGGGTGTCATCAGGCAACTGAGTGACTTTTAGAAAACAATTAGTTAACAAGTGGTGGATAATAGGTTTGAGTCCCTATAGATGTTTAGGGGCTATTGAGTATTGGGGAACAGAAGAGAAGACTGAAGGGTGTTTGAGGTAAATTAGCAGTGGAGTGATGTGGGTGGCATGAGTGGCTTGGAGGTGTCTCAGACTGTACGGTCAATGATGGAGGAGGTGAGGGGAGGGGCTGAGTCACTGGCATATGATGGTGGGAATGGCTATGAGAGCTGTGGTGAGAGGGAGAGAATATAATAGATATTAATTATATTTGGAGTAGAATTTTTATCAAAAAGAGGTACAGGCTAGGATGGCGTAATAAGACAGTTGTGTGTAAGGAAAGGGTTTGAAATCTGCAGGGAGTAGGTTATTTCTGCAGAGGCCATGTATGTTGGCTCTCTATTCCCACAACAGAGACTGCAGACCTGGAACATTGGTCTTAAAACGCAGGAAGAACATCATGGGTGCCTTACATGTCAATAAGGAAAGACAAGGTTTCACCTGAGATGTCCAGCGAGACTCGGGGCTCTGAGAGCTATACCTGGGTGAGACAGGGGCCCAGAGCCCCATCAATCCTCCTCAGCGGTGATGTGGAGCAGATCAGCTGGTGATGAGTCCCAGGTGGCAGTGTCTTATCCTGTGAAGGCAGGGAAGGTGATGACTTTCCCGCTCTCTGATGAACAGGGCAGTCGCACTTCTAGTGGCCCTCTTGGTTGCAGATGGGACCAGTTCCCAGTCATGGCCACAGGTCAGGGTAGGCTCATGTCCAGTGTCATTTTTCTGCTGCACTTGAAGCATGATTGGGGGGTCAGGTTTTTAGATTTTTTTTCTCGAGCCTGTGTTTTATATCAAGCCCTGAGCGCTGCTCACTGCAACTATAGCTGCTGTGGCCATAAATTGGCCTTAGAGTTTCAGCCTGGAATACAACCTTTTTATGGTTGTCTTGTAACCTTTTTAAGGTCATTGTCTATAGCTGAAGACATGAAAAGCCATATGTAAGAGGTCTCCCTGGGGGAATTGAGGACCAAGGTCTGACATTTTGAATTTAGTCTGAATGTTTAGTGCTGCTAAAATGGGAGCTTAGGAGGACTGCAGGATCAAGTGTGATGGACAGGGGGAGAGGGGAGGGGGCAGAGTAGGGTAAACAGAGGAGGAGCTCACAGGGGTGTAGGCTTCTGAGGGTAACTGTGAGATAAGGAGGAAGAAGGAGGGGGAGGGGGCCTCCACATGAGTTATGGCAATGTGGGGTGGAGGTATTTTATCTATCAGGTCTGAGAGACAAGAAAGAAGAGAGTCAGGGTAGCAAGATGATAAAGGAGGAGGACCTGTGAAGTCAGTCAAAAGAATTTGGGAGGACTTGTAGGTTTGGAACAAGGCAGGGTGTGCCCACAGCTGAGCATAAGGTATTTACCAACACTTGCCATTTCAGTGGTAAAAGTTATATAAATCTCTTAATGTTAGCCTCTTTGGCCTGAAAGTTTGTTTTAGCCCCAGTTTTCTAAGCCCAGAGGAGTGGTTTTTCTGGGTAATGACTATTATCCATGTGTTCCAATTAGGAATTGGGGTGGGGGGTATGAATCAGTGGAGAATCCGTACCCTCCAGTGAAGCACAACCAGTAGTAGCATAGTCCCAACAATGACCTTTCTAGTCATCACCAGAGAGGCATGTGAAGTCCCAAAGGACACAGAGGTCCCAGAGGGATGTAGGGTAGTAGGGGGATGTCCTGATGTGGCAACAATTTCGGACAAGCACCCCAAAGTAGGGTAGAGGCAAGGCTCACCTTGGACCTAATGAGATGAAGGTGGGTGGTGGATGTTGGCTTGAAATGGCAAAGCTGAGGAGTCCCTAGTCCCAGAAAAGGAGAGAGATAGAAAAGGAGCAGAGAGGAAAGGTCTGTAGCCCAGAGGGGAGCTCAGACCTCCAACTGCTGGAGTCAACAGCACCAACTGATTGAGGGATTTGTACTCAATCTAGAATAGTGCAGAGTATTAAAGAGAGGAGGCAAATAAATAAGAAAAGAGTTTAATGAATGGGAAGGGCACAGAGAGAGTCACTACAAGGAAGGCTGTGGTGACTCTCCCTGCAGACAAAGGGCAGGTTCTGGCTGATGCAGCCTCTGATGGGGGTAGGGCTCTCCTGGCTGGTGTGAGCTGATTTATTTTGTGAGAGTGCAGGGGACGGGGTAAACCGTTAGATTCCTGAGTTTTGGCAGACTTTTGGGAGGGAGAAGCCATAGGGGCTTCTGGGAAGAAGGAGGTGTGCATTATCATGGCACAGCTTTGAACCATTGCTATGATGATTGTGCTGTCTCTAAGGCAGGCGGACCTAACAGTAGTATCAATAACAGGAATTTGTTCCTGTTTTATTGCTGGCTAGTAATGCATTGTACATACCCTTATATGGTTTGTGTTTATAAAAATTGTACTGATGGACATTTGACTTGTAGCCAATGTTTTCATGGACATGTATTTTCATTTTTCTTGGATAAATACGGATGTAACTGTACAATAAAATTATTTTTGTAGTATTAATTGATTATTTTTGCCTCTATTACTTTATTGCTTCTCTCTCTACTTGTATTTTGTACAAAATTTAAAAGTTTCTTTTATATTGCTCTCATGTTTAATCAAATATTACAGCATTTTTTAACAAATCCAATGTTTTAATAACAAGTAATAGGTACAAGAAAAATATCAAACACAAGACAGTAATTATCAATTGTATGAGCATTTAACACATAAAAAGATTTAATTCTAAAATGATGTGGTAAATTTTACTATTATTATTGTTATTTAAATAACATAAGACAATAGCTGGGGATTTAGCTCAGTGGCTTAAGCATCTGCTTGGCAAGCATGAGGTCCCTGGTACAAAAAAAGAAAAAAAATATATAATTTTATGCAATTTTAGTTAGTCTTCTCACCCTAATCACAGAAAACCACCAATGTGCATTCTAATATCATTCATTAAATTTATTTATTCTAAATTTAATATTAGTGAAAGAGTACACACTGTTTCCTGTCTCTTCAAATTTAATACTTTTGATGTTAAACAATCCTGTTACACACAATTATATTTAGTTCCCTCTACTGTTAGATAATAGTTTATACTCAGAAATACACAATTCATACATTTATTCACTGGCTAATAGATATTGAAAATAAATCCATTATTAATATTTAAACAAAATGTTGTAGGCATTTTAATTATTTTATGTTAATATATAAATACATAATTATTGGTTCATTACTTATGAATGAAACTGTCAAACTGTTTACCATTTTAGTAATACTGAGTATTTTCTCACTACTGTGACTTTAGAGAAAAAAATGGTAGATTTAAAAGTCACATGGAATTTTTTGTTTTCCAACATGCCCTCTGCTTCCTTTTGTATTACAGAAATATGACTATTCACAAGAAATCAGCTGGTCTTCTCATCTCCTAAGAGTAATTCATTTTCATCTTTCTCTAGAACTCACATAAGATTCTCAGGAACCTTCTTCTCTACCTTCTTCCATAACAAACAGGTGACCTTTTCCTTCCCTCACACATTCCTTAATGATGAACTGTTTCTTAATTGCAAGAGTATATAAAACAAACTTATTGCCAGTGTGTTTTTGTCATTACAAGTTTGATGCCATCCCTTGAGTAGAATTGATGCTGAGAAAAATTCCATTTTGATGCAAGTTCTGTAACTTTTTATACATGCAGGTTTTTATCATTCATTTTCTTCTTTTTTTGTCTATAACCAGCAGTCCATTTTACTCTGACACCCAACTCTTTTTCCATAAAAAAAACCCTGCCTCCTGAAAACCTTGCATACAAACCTGAACTATTTTCATTACCAATATTCGCAGTGACTCATAAACTTTAGTCTGTAAAAATTTTGGAATTATTATTTAAGAATTTTAAGGATAGTGCCTCATTTCTCTGAGCATATTCACTACACTCTTAAGTTCATCCTGAATCCACCTCTAATAAATCCGCCTCATGTTTCTTTTTTAAAAAAATTAATGCTTTTGATGATTTTCAGTTAATTTTGGTTTTATAAGTTGATCACAAGGTGATTATTGGGAGCCAGAGCCACTGAAACTGGAAATTGAACATACATGCAGGGCTGCTGCTGTATGGCCAGGGCTAGATAAGATAATGGCTGAGGACACCAGGTTCCAACCCCAATTAATTAAATAAAGACTGTAGCTGCAGGCATTTCACCCCTGTAGTGAAATGCAACATGGAGATCTTCTCCTAAGATACTTCTCCTTGTTAACCTAATATGTTTCTTGCAAAGTCTTTGAACCACTCCCAAGTTCTGTTCAGTTTCCTGTGTTGTTTGAAAAAAAATAATAAATACAGGCTGCCCAGAGACATTCCCTATCTCAGCCGCGAGAGTCCCCGAACTCTGCAGAAGGGTTTTGATCACTTGAAGCCCTAAAATCATACTGCTTATCTCATTAAGTCTTCGCCTTACACTCATTTGGGATATTGGGGATCTAGACCAGGTCCTAATAGGTGATTTCTTTAAACAGTCTCTGTTGAATAAAAGATTTAAAAATATGGTTTTCTTGTCTACTTGACCATTTTGAGCTCAAAGGGAAAAAATTTGATCTCAGTGAAAATGGAACATTCCTTGACATAAATCATCTAGTACGTATTTCTGTGGATTTTCTGAGATTATTGTAGAAATTCAAAATCTAGGGTGAGTAAAGAATCTTACCTAAATCTCTGAATTTAACTTCCATCTTGGCCAGATGTGAATTCATTCTAAAGTTAATGAAGCTTGTAACTCAAGTCTCCTAACTTGCAAGGACACTTTCTAAGAACTTGGAAAACATCCTAAAACTACTTTCATATGTTCATGTATTTTACAACAGCTAAATTAAAAAAAAAAAGTTTTGCACTCCTAAACATTCAAGATTAATTCTAAGCTTCAGAATATGATAGAATCCAGTTATCCATGATTCAGCTGTTCCTTCCTCCTGTGTTTTTAACTTGTTAATATTGCTTTACAAACAACAAAAACCAGTTGTTAAAAGTTCACTAGGAAATTCACAGAATAGTGGGCAAATGTTCATCCTGGGATCTAGGCAGGAAGAAAAGTTTGAGACAAGCTGAAACCGCTGCAACAACCCAGATCAAGGTATAGTATCTGTCTTCCAAGCAGTGCTGCCAATAAATAGTGTGTCAAGAGATTTACACAGATTGTGACTCTGCCAACCCTCACCTCCACCTGCATTTGCTGCCACTGCTTCTCTGGCCTACCACAAAAATTGGTTCTCTGTAGACTTCTTCATTGCCACATGAATCTCTGTTTCTTAAATCCTAGTCTCCAGTGATTGCTTCTAATTGGTAGAGTAGAGAAAGAATAAAGCTATGAAGATAAAAGGGAAATGCATACAATGACAAAAAAGGGCAGCTCTGTCATTAATCAGATTGAGAAATACAGGTCAAAGCAACTGCAAACTGAACAGAAACTATCCTTTCCCCAAAGGTCATGCAACAGTTGTAAAATGTCATAGACTGTGCCCATGCTTGGTTGATTACTTCTTTCTTACCAGAAATATGATATTTTTTTCTGGGATACCTAATTGCTAACACCCAATTTTCAGCCAAAACCTGTGGTTCCCTATCTTCTCTAAGAAAAGCAACTAACACAAAACTCAACCATTTACTGAGACTCTTCTTTTGGGATCTTTTAACAACAACCCAGATCTTATGAAAGAAGCTTGATTTTCCCTATGTTTGGAATTGTGTTCCTCAGTTGTCTGGATTTTCTTCCTTTGCTATGAGTGGATAAACATGATTTTGTGGGACTACAGATTTGCCTGATGATCTTTGCTGATTAGACTTTAATAACTGATTAGTCATTCTTACAGCAGAGAAAATATAGGTAGGACAGTGATTTTCTGATGTTATGTTTCAATTTTAGGATAGAAATTTTACTTGCTACAAGTATTTACATCACACTGATTACATGTACTGCTAAAGGACTAATTTTCGGTTTAACTTGTAATCCTCCTGTTCAGCAGCTTGCACTCAAGGACACAGGCATGGATCTTCTTACTTGACTGAAAGTACTAAAATTGTTAAAAATAAAAAAAAATAGTATGCATTCACCCTCATCCTCTGATTTCACAGCATCAATAGCATACTATCTTTTTACATTCCACATTCTACAAAATAAAAAAAAACACAGGTTAAGGCTCTAAACTCATGTATTTCTATATCTGAAATGACATTAAACTAATTTGTTTTCTATATACAGCAGTTCCTTCAGTTCAAATTGATAACCATAATAGAATTTCAAATTCTACTTTGAAAAGTAATGAAAAACAAATTAAATCTGCCCATAACTATACAGATTCCTTCTTTTTGCTTTCGTTTTTGTTTTTGTGGTACCAGAAATTGAACTCAGACCATGCACTTGTCAGGCAGGCACTTGTGACACTGAGCTAATCCCCCAGCCCCTACTACACAAATATTCTTAGCCAGATTCTCTATCCTGACTTAGTTATTTCCTCTATACTAACAAGGTTAAGTTTTATAAATGAACATTTTACAATATAATTTACCTGCTTACTGTCTTGAAGAATAAAGTCTTAAGTAAATTTTAAGAATATCCCAAATCTTACTATCTTATAAATTTGGTCCATGACAAACCTGCTGGCTATAACACCTGGTAGTTCTTAATGATTAATGAATACTTAATCAAAATACTCCAATTAATATTGATAATCCATGGGGTAAGTAAGATGAGTTAATTAGATGATTCTATTATGATTAAAGAAAATAAAAGTTTCTTTTAGTGTGGGTTACTAATCCAGCTTTATGGCTAGACTATTCATCCTCCACATGTCACTATCTGTAACTCAAAGTACATCAAAGAGTTAATTTTGCTTTATATCTCCTGCCAGGTAAATTTTTTTCATTAAATTAAGTACTTTTTTATTGACATGTTTATTAAATTTAAATGTTTTTATTTTTCTTTAATAGACCATGCTTATTAATTAAATGAAAACAGTAGAATAATAATTTTACTTCTTAAAATGTTTTAAAATTCCCAAGTTAATGTAGTCCAATAATTTTGCTCTATAATTGATTTTTTTCTTTTCTATTTATTTATCTGTTTACTACTTATTTATTTATGAATTTTTGAGACAGATTTCTGATGTGTAATTTATGTGGGCCTTAAACTCACTAGGTAGCCCAGGCAGGCTTTGAAAGTTGAGCAGTGTTGTCTCAGCCTCCTGAGTGCTGGGATTAAAGGTGTGTACCACCATGCCTACCTTTATCTGTAATTAAATATACCTCCATAAAGTAAATATTTTTATTCCACCACTTGTTTTTCAATGAAGTAAACAGACCAAAAAATAATTTTAACAACAGTATGAAACTTAGTTGAGGGCTGGGGATTTAGCTCAGTGGCATAAGCACCTGCCTGGCAAGTGCAAGGTTGTGTGTTCAATCCCTAGTACCAAAAAAAAAGGAAAGAAAGAAAGAAAGAAAGAAAGAAAGAAAGAAAGAAAGAAAGAAAGAAAATTAGTTGAATTAACCTGAAAAATGTGATGACAGTGGCACTAGTGGGTAGATAATAAAGTAGATGATTATGTTTTGTGCATTCTTTATTTGTTTCATGTCCCGGTCTCTGTACGTGTGTGTGTGTGTGTGTGTGTGTGTGTGTGTGTGTGTGTGTGTGTTTTACTGGTTTGGTGCAAAAGTTGAGCTGTTTAGAGGTCATACTGAGATAAGGTCCAGAAAGTAAGAATTCCTTTAAAGCATAGTATTCTGTAGTTCATGCAAGAAGTACTAGGCCTACAAAGTTGTAATTGAAAAATGAAACACAAATGAAGCCTTAAACTGATTTAAACTGCAAAGAATCAACATTCATGGTGCAATAACTGAAAAGTGACCAAATGGTGATGCTAATGTTCACCTCAACTTAACTAACTTCTTTCGCTATGCAAGTTTTTAACATTACTTGGCTTGGAACATTTTCCTTAAAAAGCAAACGCATACATACATACATACATTTACAAACAAAAAAGACCAATTAATTATTTCTTTTCCTACTTAAACAGCACATAAATCACATTAAAAGCCTTTTATCTATTTTAAAATTGGAACCCAGGTCTTTGAAATGTAACATATTAAAACTGATACATATGAGAGGGTAACAAACAGCCCAACATGAATATGTGCCAGGTAGCAAACACAGGTAGTCTGTTCACAGAAAAAAGCTAGTGTAAACTCAGAAATAATATCTTCAACACATCCCACTAGACAACTTTTCACTAAATCTCTATTTTTTTGCTACCTTATCCTTTGTTTTAGCAAAATTTAGTTGAGAATGGCTTTTGGCCTCTCTCTTGTGTATTACTATAGCTTTATATGAAATTTTTCTTACCTGTTAAACATTTCCCAATGCAACTTTGCCATGACAAATGAAAGATGGGAAATTCATGCTCTTTATAAAAAAAAAAAAAGGGTCTTGGTTGCTGCAGAGAAAGAAATGCTCCTTTTCCAAACTAACTACCAGTGCCTGGGACATGACATTATTTTCTAGGGCAGGCTGTAATACTGACCTAGGGAGTTGAAGTGTGGAATGAAAACACAGAGAGCTCTATTTAGTGGGAGAATCATTAGAAAGATGGGGTGGGGTGAAACTCTAGTTCTTTAAACACCTCAGAGATCATACTCCATCCTTATTCTTGAACAAGGAAGTGACTGGGGTGCGAGCTCCCAGAGTTCCCAGAGCAGAGCTGCAAAGAACTGAGCGTACAATTATCTTGTGCCTTGACAAGCTCTGAGGTTAGCGTGGCCTAGAGAATTATCTTTAACATGATAGAGATGCACAACAAATTAACATGCCTTTGAGCAGTGCAGATATGAATAAACATTCTTAATTTACTTCAAGATCAAATATCTGTATGGTTTAAAGAATAAAGTGACTTTGAATTATTTGCAAACAACACAGATATTGAATTCAGTGATTTAATTACATTACATGGAGAGAATAGATATATGAACATCATTTGCATTTTATTTTGTAAAAATAAAATTTATTTTCACATCATTTTTTCATTCTGATAGTTGTCAAACTTTCTATGATATGTTTAGAGTGAATGACCATTTCCAGACAATTTACACTTCTAGATTTAAGAATAGAATCTTTCTAAAAAGATATTGGTTGCTTTTGGAAAATGGCTTCTTTCAAACATTAGGCAAACAAACGAAATCCTATTTATACACAAAAAATACAGAGAAGCAAACAACTTACAAGAAAGATTCAAGGTACTGTGTCAGGAAATATCTTGAAGCCCTCTCTCCATTTGAAACATCTGAGAAATTATAGTACCCTTAAGTCACCATATTCCTTATTTTGTTTATTTCTGTTACCTTTTTTCCTACCATATATCCTTAATTGTCCTAAATAGTTTCAGAATATGCCAGCTCACCCGATACAAATACTAACAATTCATAATTTTATTTTCCAAAGTATATGAATTTGTTAATTTTATGATTACCCCAAATATAGTAAGTAGTCTGTGTTCCCCATTTTCATGTTTCTAAAGAAAAAATTATTTAAAAAATTTAATCACAGAATGAATAATGAATGTGGCCTATAAAATTGTCTACTTAGAAGATCATATTTTATATAATCATCTAAATTGTTATTAAAAGAACAAGAATCTCTCTATCAATATTTTTCTCTAGATTTTAATACAAAGCTGACTTTTTAAGGAGTTGGACCAAGTTGCCAACTTTCTTTCTGTGACCCATCTTTGAGAGGTCAACTTTTATCTTATTCATAACTCTTGGTTTATCTTTTTTATAGACTGGTCCTTCACTCACATCCAAATCAACCTCCATACTAGGCATAGGTATGAACGGTATGAAAACACATCTCAAAAAAAAAAATTCTTAGCTGTTATTTCTCTCTATTCCATTCCTGAAATCTAATCAACACTTTTCTGGAGGCGTTCATTAAAAAACTTGTTTTAGCTTTCCACAGAAATCACGAAAAATGAGCTATCCACAATTACAGTGTTCCAGAGATAACCATTTAAGAAACTCTGCATAGGTCCTCCTGCTAATAAATATTAGCTCCTGTCTTGGTTGCTTTTCTCATTGCTAAGACAAAATATCAGGTAGTCAAAGTTACAGGAGGAAAGGTTTATTTTGGCTCACAGTTTGTAGATGTTTCAATTCATAGCTGACTCCAAGCCAGCTGGTGTGTGGCAGAGAGGCATTGCAGAGGAGAAAAACTGTTCATGGCATACAAGGCACAAAGCAGGAGGCAGCAAAGGCGGCAAGCAGCAAGAGAGGAAAGGAACCCTCTTTCTTCCCTTTGTATTCTAATCCAGGCTACATAATTTAGGACCCGTAGCTTTCACACCCAGAGGTGTGACACCCAGAACTATGTGAACCACTCAGTGGGCTAATGTAATAGTTACACACTCTTAATGTCAGCATCCCACACTTAATCATACACTAGATCCAGCCACCTCTGAAAATTACTGACACCCAGAACTATGTGAACCACTCAGTGGGCTAATGTAATAGTCACACACTCTTAATGTCAGCATCCCACACTTAATCATACACTAGATCCAGCCACCTCTGAAAATTCACGCCTATTTCCAAGTGAGGTTTTGGGAGGATATGTAGAAGGAAGAGCATCCTAATGCTTCTTCCTTTAAAGAGTAAACAAAATATAAATATCAGTATTATAAATTTCAAAACAAATTTCTTGACATTTTTAAAAATAGTTACTAATGCAAATAAAGTGACTATGCTTGTCAAAAAAGCTTACTATGATACTAAAATTAGCAAATAAAGAAGTAACATGAGTGTGTAGTTTTCTCCAATTTTAGAAAGACAATATTTCTTAATGCAAAGAAAAACAATTTAAGATTGTGAATCTCTTACTGTGTTGAAGATTAGGCAATTTAGTGACTGAATAATTTGTGGCTCTTTCTGAATAAGTTTTAGGAAATATTTATATACATACACATACATGTTTATATATGAAGTTATTTTAATTAATGAGCCATAATAATTCATTTGGATTCATACAAAATCATGTTTTGAAATAATTCCCTATTTTTTGGAAAGATTTGAAAAATATGTAGAAATTAAACTAAATATTTCAGCTATCATTATTATGAATTCCTTAAACTTTTTTATACACATTTCATGAAATTTTAAAAACAAAAAATTGAATATATATAATGATATTTTAAATAAATTGTACTTTATAAAACACCATTCTTTTTTCTATTCTCAAAAAGATAACTGCATAATGTATACCAGTCTTTCAAGCACTCGGAACACTGAAGCAGGAGGCTCAGGAGTTTGAGGCCAGCCTGGGCTACAGAGTAAAAATAGTCTCAAAAATAAATTAACAAAAATTATAACTAGAAGATTGTTTCATATATACATTGCTGCTTAGAAATAACCTTCCTTTATGGTGAACTCACAATTTCATCTTTTTGAATAATATATGCTGTAATTCACAAATTTGTACATGCGGTTCACATCTTTCTTATATATGAACTTAACACATTTAACTAGTATATTCACAAATATTTCAAACTTGAAGTAATTAAGATGAACTTACTTTTGTTTTCTGTAAAATCTTTAAGCACTCATCTTTCCCATTTCTCCATGTGAATGAGCATCTATCCACTTGTTCAAATGATGAATTTAAAAGTTTGATTTTTCTTAATTGCTAATCAACTTTAAATTCTTATAAAATCTTTTCTATCCTTCTTTCTAAATGAATCAGATCCATTTCCATTTTAGTTCAAACAAGAGCCCTCATAAGATTCAGTTCAAGACACAAGTATATATTGTCCCTAATTGATGTTCTGATTCACATAGTTTAAAATCCTACCACATCCTTGAATTCAATTGCTTTCTCTCCTCCATTCGTCCTAGATTTTTTCCTATTTCCTAACAGTGCCCAATATGGCTGATATTGAAATTTACATTCTCAAATATTCCAGGACCTTTCCTTTCACACAGCAGTATATGCAACCTAAGAAAAATTTTCCTTCTTTCTTCTATCTGGCTACCTTTTCCTTCATCCAACTACTGATTAACCTGAATTCACCTTTCCAAAAACTGCTCCCTAGTGCATATATTAAAATGTAGATTTTACCCTCTTCTTAGTACCTGTTTATTTTCTGCATACATATTTTTATAAGTCACAATTACTTTATTCATCTCTCATGTCTTCTTCACAAAACTGTAAGCTATGTAAACTCAGATAATATGCAAATGTGAGTCATTCTAAGTCATAATGTACATCAAAACTTCTGTGGGGTGATAATGATTTTCTTTTTATTTTGTTCACAGTATTCTAAATATCTTATAATTAATATATTTTCAAAGATATATCAGTTTTATAATTAAATGAACATAGTTCAGAGCTCTGGGACATGTGATTTCTTGTTTATTAATTTCTTTGTACTAAAATAGACAAATGTAAGGCAAAACACAAATAGGTACTTTGAAAATATATCATGGAAAGTATAATTTGTATTTTATCTTTTACTTCAAAAGTGAAACTAAGGAAACTATTCCTTAAGAATGTTCATTTGAACTGCATTGCATAATGATAAATATAACTAGAAATCAATTTTAGTTTTTTATCAACATATAGAATTCCACTCATTTTAAACATTAGCTTTCAACCTTACATTTCATATTGCAGAGACATGGTTTTCTTTGCACAAAATATGAATAATCATAATTGATATTCTTACTCTTAACAACAGGAGCCACCTGTTCAAAATTCTCTGGCATTTACTCATGCATGCAGTTTTACATTACAGTCTAAAATAGCATATACTATTATAATCATTTGCCTATACACACTGACAAGAACACAAAATTCAATAGCATAAATGATACACACAGGCAAAAAAAATTCTCTGCATCTGCAAAGTTATGGATTGAATTTCATTTTGGGAAAAAATCATAAAGAGAATACTGCATCACACTGTTGTTAACAACATTTTTCTGCAACTCATACTTGAAAATCTTACATTATACAGAACAATACATTTAAATTAGATATTCATTATCAAGGAGATTTACTGTAATTTTCTGAATTTATTGAAAGGAATAACTAAGCCAAAATTGTCTTTGTTGTATATCATAAATTAGCAACTGTTGCAAATAGATAATATTAATATATATAAAACAAAGCAATTCTTTTGCAATGTGTTTTATCTATGGTCTTATAACAATATTTAAGGTCATTAATTAGTCTATATCTGTTTTTAGTATATTGATACTTCAATTACTGTAACATTACTGAAATGCTAAAATAATTTCAAATGCCTTAGAAATGCTACATAAAGATGTTAACATAAAACACATAGACAGAATGTATTTGGTGTCTGTCACATCTTTCCATCATTTAATGATCCTTTTTTCCATGCCACTGATCTGTCTGGCAAGAAAACCATCTGTACATGAGTTGGATGACAATCAGGCCAGGCCAAAATGAATCTTCCTTATATGTTGCCACATCAAATGACCAGAATATGACTCAGAGGTACAAGGAGCTGGACATCACCACCCCAACTAAGAAACTTTAAACCACCAGAGCGAACAGTACCAAACCACCTGAACCTGATGTGCAGTCAGCCCTCAGAGCCTAGACATGCTGAGGCATGCAGACTGGGTAAACTGAGGATTCCTCTCCCACCCACAGACAGCATGTGAGAGGTCACCATGTTAGTAAGGTTCCTGAAATTATTTTTTTTTTGAGTAAACTGCTTTCATGAAAAAAATCTACTTGCAAATGATGCATTTAAAAAACCATGGGATTTTAAAGCCAATGAATTTAATGTAACATTTCAACTACCTTCTGATGTCCAATATGTCCATGATTCATCTAATCATAATCAAACTTTTTTTAATATATTTAGTTACTCTCCAAGGGATGATTAAGGTACAATTCAGTCTAAACTCTTTCTTCCCTAATATATATCTAATAAATAAATAATATTCAATAATTATATTTTTCCATGCTCAATGTTCTCAAATTAGTGAAAATCAAAGTTGATTGAAATGTATTTAATATTTTATAATAATTATACTTAGCATGTCCTATTTGAACTTTCCTTGCTTTATCTTAAGTAACAGGGGTTTTATGTTTTTCTTCATAATTTTCGTTGTTCTTTTTTATTTTAAAAAGAAAAACAGAAAAATGGATAGAAATGGTATGAAATTTCATAAAAATAGTAGGAAATTAACACTAATTAATATATTGCATATTATTATCTTAGAAGTAGTTGTTCAGGTTACAAGTCTCAGTCATGAAAAAATGGTCAGTCAGTCCTGGCTCTGAGCTAGCAGTGAGGAGAGAAACTGCTGTGTGCATTGATAGAGCTCAAATGATCATACATCGGTCTTTGAAAATATCCTAAATACTCCAAGCATGGAAAAGAAGGCAGATCAATAAGCAGCAGGATACAGAGCCTCCGTGGGAGAGACAACTCATGCCAGAATAAAACATCCTGGAGAGGTCCAGGCATGTAGTCCCAGGGCTACATTAGAGAAGATAAGATTAGCAGCCACAGCACTGTCACTGAAGCTGCCTAAATTCACACTGCCACGACCCACAAGAGCCACCCAAAATTGAGCTGCTGCAACTAGCCGATAATGCTGAAGATGGAAGTCAGTGAGCTTGACAAAGAATGGAGCCGGTGAGGGATTATCCCACATTATCCCACAGTGAGTGCTGGGAATAAGATTCCCCCACAGGAAAGGTGCCACCAACTGGATGAGCCTGAACTAGGAATGACAGTGACTTCAGTTGGTTGCTCCCTTCCCAGAGCAGATTGGTGGGATCTGCTTGGCTTGGGTTGTGCCCCTCGCCAAGACCCAATAAGTTCTCCCAAACTGATTCCCTATGTGCAGCACACACTAATGCAGTGAAGATCCCCAAAGGTTGACTGGCCCGGTGGAGAGAGGCCAGTATATGCTGTCCCCATTTGCACCTCAGTGACCAAGAGCAAACCTGAGAGGGCAGAAATCCCTAGCCAATGTGCTTCAGAAGAACCATAACAACAACGAAAGGGGCTGGGACCTCCACTATACACCTGAATAGAAGAAACCAAAAACATGACAAGAGAAAGAAACAAGAAAAAAAAACCCACCCACCAACCCTGAGAACATTGATCCAGGAGAGGTAAATAAAAAAGATATTGAAGGCATCAATGGACATGAAGAGATATCTTCTGGACCTCGTTGATGAGCTCAAAACTGAACTATTAAATCAACTAAAGCAAGATGTAAGTAGATTAATAAAAGAAATGCTAAGCACCTCTCAAGAAGACACAGACAGAAGAAGGGAGGAACACAAAAAAAGGAGAAAAATGTTCAATAAAGAATATAAAGAAAACCTAGAATACATAAACAGATTCAAAGAGATTACCAGGAAATTAAAAACTCCATTGAAAGCTGGCAAAACTGCTTGAAAAACTAAGGATAGACTATCAAAATTTGAAGACAAGTTTGCAATGTGTGATCACAAAAGGAAAGATCTCTTAAAAATAACAAGGAAACAGGCAATAACAATACAAAGGCAAGAAGATGACAAGAGAATCTATAACTTAAGAATAAGAAATGTGAATGAAGAAGCAGGAGAAAAAACAAAGGAAATGCAAGGCTATTCACAGAAATAATTAAGGAAAATTTCCCAAGCATAGGAAAAAGAACTGATATTCATATGTATGAGGCATACAGAACTCCAGCCACCTACAACCAAAACAGAGCTACACCCAGATATATAATAATCAAGATACCAGAAATTCAATGTAAAAACAGAATATTAAAAGCCATCAGAGAAAAGAAACAGATCACCTATAAAGGAAAACCCACCAAAATCATGGCAGACTTCTCGACACAGGCCATTAAATCAAGAAGAGCTTGGAGCAAAGTATTCCAAGCCCTGAAAGAAAATAACCTCCATCCCAGATTGATGTACCCTGCAAAACTGTCTCTAGAAATTAATGAAGAAACAAAATGCTTTCATGACAAAGAGGAACTGGGGAAATTTGTGACCACCAATGCAACCCTACAGAAAATTCTGAAGGACATTCTAGACAGTGAAAAAAAAAGTACCAGGATTTCAGCAACAGTGGCAGAGAGGCCTCAATGAATGGTGCAGGCAGTAGAACAAAGGAGAAAAGTAGACAACCAATGGCAGAAAAAGTAGCATAGCAGAAATGAGACAGAGAAGGTTGGTTATAATCTCTAATATAGTTGGCATTGATACACTGAAAAAAAGAGAAAGAAATACAGGCCGAGTAGATCAGGAGATAGGGTCCATCAAGATGCTCTGTATAGGAAATATAATCATCCTGAAAGAGGGTTTATGAACCAAAATCAAATATGAGAAAACAATGCTCTATGTGACAGGGAACCAGAGAGAAATAGGGACAACTCTACCAACACCTGCAGATAGGATGGAAAGACATGATACTTTTGTGCAGAAGAGAACTACTCAGCTATAATGAAGGAAAATCTTGAGGCTTTTGCAGGTAAAGGGATACAACTTGAGATCAAGTCCAGGAGTGAAAAGGTTTGGGCTAAATAGAAGGTTGCCCCCCCAATCTAAAAACTGAGGGAGTTGGTGGGACCCAAAATGCACAGCATCCTGTGGGAGTGCAAAGGGAGGAATAGTTTTTTTAAAAAAATAAAAAAGAAGGCAGAGGATATTGTTAATAGTGTACCAGTATTTAAAACCCACATTACTCACACCACTCTGCTTAGATGGATTATATTCTTTTCCAGTTGTCTGCTTGTACTAGATTTGAGGGCACAGATAGCTATCCCCAAAATAGCAGGATATAGTACTGTAATCATCCTTAATTCCCTATTAACTTAATCTGAAGCCCTGTATAACTTACACTGTTTTACCATGACTGATCTTAATTGAATCTGGTTTGTTAGATTGCTGTTTTTTATTGACAGATTTTATTCAAAGCTGTTATGATTAATGGTATCAAGTCTGAGAGTATAGGCAACTACACTGAAGATGACAAGATTCACTATGATATCCACTGTGGTTTGATTATTACCTGCTTTTGAAGTTTTACACTGTCTATAATGTTTTGTTTTTATTAATATAATTATGTACTGCTATATTCAATTATACTGCTATATTCAATTATGCCTGATGATATGGACAATTCTATTGAAGATAACAAGAGACAACACAGTAACCATTGTAGATCGCCTTGTAGTATGGTTTTATGACTTTTTCATTTCATGTTTTTATAGGAATTTGTTTTGTTTTGTCTTTCTATGTTTTGTTTTTCCCTCTAATACAGAAAGGATAGAAATACATGTAGATACTCATGCATGCATAGTACCTATAAACAGTTTATGAGAACTGATGGTATAACGCATGATAAAATGAACAGCTACTTTGAAGAAAAAGAGACACTACAGTACCCAGTGCTGATTCCATAGTGTCATGATGTGAAATCCAGCAATGCTATTATTCTTTGTTCAGAGTGATTTTAGCCTGTTTTGTTTAATTTCAACATACATGAAGGTATGGACAACTATTTTGAAGAGAATGAGAGATATTATGACAGCCAATTGTTGACTTCCCTATTGTGTGGTCTTGAAGACCTAAAACACCTTCCTTATCCTGTTCAGATTAGTTCTATACTATGTTATTTCATTAGAATTCTCTATATGTGAAGATATGGACAATTATTTGGAAGAAAACAAGAGACAATATGATAGATAGTGAAGATTTCTGAAGATCTTCCTTTGAAATTTATGTCGCTTACATTGCTTTTTTGTGTTCTGTTTTAGTCTACTCTGTTGTATTTAATTTTATTCAAAGCTGTTATGATTAATGGTATCAAGTCTTTAAAATAAAAAAATAAAAGAAAAAGAAAAAATGATCAATCAAACTATGAAAGCACAAACTGTTCTTTTGGATGAGCTAATGGATTAGTAGTAATATATATATATATATATATATATATATATATATATATATATATATATTAGTAATAGTAGTAATAGTAGTATAATGGATTAGTAGTAATATATATATATATTAGTAGTAATACATATATAATATATATATGTAATCTTTTCCCTTCTTCCTTTTACTTGAAAGTTCTAATGACAATTTCAATTAATCAGAATGACAAAAAGGGTAGTGCTTAATATATGTTTGTTGAAATAACATTGGAGAGCTGAGATGTTAAGAAAGTACATAGTAATCAAATTACGAAAGAATGATTTATTTATTGAAATGGGTCCTAATTACATTATACTGTGTGGAATTGCTGGAATAAAGATGCCTGTTGTGGGACCATTTTAATAGAGAAACACATAAGTGAATTTGGAACCCTGATAGCAATTGAATAACTATAAAACTCTCACAAATCAAAATGGCCAATGTAGTGAAGTAAACTCTTCACAGGTCATTCATCACTATGATCTCAGGCCATGAAGAAATTGATGAATCTGTTAACTGTATAATCCAACTTGGAGAGCTAAAACTCATTTTTACTGCATATGTATTGCTATCAACTTAATTCATATATAGATCAATACACCTAAGTATGAGAAGTAAATATACACATATCCAAGAGAGTGGCTGAATATCTTTGGGAGGAAGGTGAGAATAATAAGTTACTGGGTCTGGGGATTTGATTTTAGCTTGTTCTTCCACTTTTTAAATGTATTGATTTTCAGAATGTGAATCATTTTTTTTCAATTGTTTTCTTAAGAGAATACGAAGAAAACTTTAAGGAGCAATTAATGATTTATATATAACAAAGTATCTAAATTTATAAAGGCATATACACTTATATTTTAAGTTACTCAGATTATTTTATGCTTCAAATTTAAGTGCTTTCTAATGTCCATGTACTTTTTTGTACAAGGCTATCAGAGAATGGTGTTATCTATTGGGAGAAGGAGCCTACTGGGAAGAGGCAGTTCTCTGAAGGATCCCTTCAAAGGGGATATTGAGATTTCAGCCCCTTCCTCTCTGCTTCTACTCACCCTCATTTGGACAGATACCCTTACCCATGGCTCTTATCCAGATGCTCTGTGATGCCACAGGACCAAGTAAGTGATAGGATTAATTAATTGAGCATGAACTGGAAACTGAAGCCATAACTCAAATTAATACTTTGCTCTTAAAAAATCAGATATCTTGAGTATTTTATCATAGTAATGGAAAGGTAACTAATCTAGAATTCCTTATAAACAAATAATGACTTCCTCTTTACTTTCTTGGGTTGTTTTCCCTGGTTCTATGTAAATTCCATTTGCGATAACTTAAGCATCTATGTAAAGAGACAGTTGAGTAAACTATCCTTGAATTAATTATGAAACATTCTGGCAAATGCAGCCTCTAAAAATAATTACAACTGTAGGTTAAATCTTGAGTCAGAATAACCTATGAGACTATTTATAAATCTGACTTGGAGAAACTGCAGAACCATCAAAGATCATTGTTTAAAGCAATTAAGACTGAAGTGATTTGTTAGGCTATAATGGATTATTTTTCTTCTAAGACTTCTTTCTATAAAATTCATCTCTATATTCATTTCAAATTTTCTATGACATTTTGCCTATTTTTTTCCAGATATCTGCATATAATTTCATTACATATTACTTGTTTTCATTTATTGTTTGAATCATCCAAAAATTTATGTGCGGAAACCTTGTTTCCTAGCTGTTGATTTTATTGGAGGAAATTTATAAAACCATGATCCAAATAAATCTTTGCTCTTTAAACCGATTTTGTGAGGTAATCCATTTCAGTGATGCAAAGCCAATGAACACAATTTTCTTCAGTACTTTCAGGTAACATGCCACTATTTATTACCTCCCTTTCTTTTTCTTTGAAAAACAAGCTGTCAAATTTATTGCTGTCTTTTGATATGTGTGTGTGTGTGTGTGTCTGTATTTTGAATGTGTTTATATGTTTTCTTTCTTTGGTTTAAATAATTGTATTCTAAAAGTCTAAATGCTTGATATTCATTTTGCTTAGACATAGTAGTTTCATATTTGTTACACATCTTTTCTTTTTCTTTTTTTTTTCTTTCTTTTTTTTTGTTCCAGGGATTGATCTCATGACCTCGCACTTGTCTGCCAGGCACTTATACTGCCCCTGTCAGGCAGGCTCTTGTTACACATTTTATAAATTTTAAGTTGTCATATACTCATTTTTTCATTTATTTATTTTGTACCATGTAGTTAGCTTAAATTTTATTAATGATAACTTCCAAAGATTTCTACATTATTTTCTATATATCATATATTGTTTCTGTTCATAATTATTTTGGAAACTTTTCATTGTAATATAGTCAGTGATAATTATTTAATTATGTCCCTCACACACAGCACAAATTTTTGATGGTCAAACAAATGATTTTCCACTTCATTATGATATAAATGAAGTACATATTCAGTAGAAGTGTGGTTTTGAATATTGAATTCCTCAGTTAATGATTATGCAGCAGTGTATTCTTTCATGATACTATATGGTTGCAATAATGCTCAGGCATTACAGAGTTAACCAATTCTGTATAGTATACTGTGTTGTTAAACTGTGGAATATGGAAGGAGTATTGCATGCATATTTTATTTATGTGTTCAATTTACAATGTGTTTACCATAATGTGATCTTATTGGAATAAGTGGAATATCTGTGCAGACTTTCCATAAACAATGAATTAACAGATACTAAATTAATATTACTAGTGTAACATTGGGCTAGGTTCTTGAGATGTTTCATCAATTTATCAAAACATAACTTTGTTTTGTATGTGGTATATATAAACATGTGTGTGTGCATTACAGTGAAGATGCATTCTTTAATATATGTTGATTCATTACCATTAAAATTATGTCTGAATGAAGCTCATTTAAACCTTGTATATACTCCATCATGCGCATCACAGCTCTCTTGGATATGAGAACATTAGATAATACTTAATAACTATTTTTGCAGATCATTTAAATGATACCATAAATAAAATCATCACTATAATGCATAGTAGTGGAAAATGCACCATTAAATATACTGCACATTCATACTTGATTATGCCACAAGAACTAATTCAAAAACTTAAGATGTTACCTTCTTTGACCTTAGCTGGGAATGTTGCATGGCTGATTCAAAGTTTTTCCTGCTCTTTACAAGTACATGTATATAAATAATGATGAAAACATTGCAAGTACTGATTTTTTGGTTACAAAGAAACTTTAGCCAGTAAGAAACTGCATAAATGGAAAATATGCAGATAACATGGGGATAATGAGAATTAAACATATATTAGAATGTGTTAATATATATTAGTGATAATTCATATTAAATTCTTCCCTTAGATCTTTGATTTTTTTAATAATTATTGCATTCCTTTCATACTATTGTTTTAGTTTAATCATGTTAAGTGTAATTACTCTTATGAGTTTTATGATTCATAATGTCATCTCTTGATTTTCCTTTAATTTTTTACTATCAGTTCTTATTTTCTGGCCATAAGATGTTACCAAAGTTCTCCTTTTTGTCAAAACTATAAATTTCAAAAATTTTGAGATAATTTGCTGCTGGATGTGACATTTCATTTTCCTTTAAGGAGATTACATGCACTAGCAATTCCCGAACTTTCAGTGAGGAATGACATACCTGAGAAGTAACTAGTTCTTGCACAAGTGGGTTTACTTTCAGTTATATTAAAAAACTTGGTACCTAAACTTTTATTTTGTCTTACCACTATTTTTCCTTAGTGAACCCCAGAGTGTGTGTTTTTTCTCACCTCATATAGTTAAAGTTTTGCTCAACTTCATGTCTTTTCTGCCATATTTTCAGAGTAACCATGTACCATAAACACATGTACACGTATGACTCCACTTCTTTCCCAGATTTTGGACACATAATTCCTTTTTGTGTTTTAACAGTATGTTACCAAAAACACACTAAGTGACTCAACAAGGGGTCAGGGTCCTCATTTTGTAAACATCCTGAGCCTATGCAAAAGGAAGGCATAGAGACAGTGTGGGCGAGTAGCCTGTTTACAACATCTGGGAGAAAAATTCTTGCCCTTCCCCCTACCCCTTGGTCCTATTAGTTTGATGTTTTCTGCCACCTTGAAGCATTGCTCCTGTGACATGCCATCCTGCCCCGAAGCCACCTGATTATGTACTGAAACCTCCACCGGTCTTTGAGCTAAATAAACCTTTCCTTTCTTCATGTTGGGCATTGGGTATTTTGTTTCTGCAATGAGAGAAAAGTAACCAAGACACACGACATTCACAGGGATTTTAGGATGAGACAATCTGCCATTAGTGGAGTCATGCTTGACTGTGTCTCTTCTTATGCACCATGTGAGTAGTTCAGGAGTTCAATTTTTTCTTATTTTTAGCTATGACAAATTCCAACTAGTATGCCTAAAATGATAATTGAGTGACATTATTTTGTCTAACCAATTTTTACATGAATAGATTTTGTACATTATTCTTCAGAATAAAATAAAAATAAATACATTTATCTGAGAGAAAATTTTAACACGATCTCTCCATATAGTCTTTATAATTATTAATGTTATATCTCTGTAGATTTACTATATATGTGAATATCATAAAAATATTGATATTAATGTAATATTGTTACTAATGTAATAATTTATCCTACAATCAATTTATAAACAAGGGATTGAAGAGAAGGAACATTTGTTTGAAATTGAAATATTTCATATAAATTGAATTCAGGAGTATTAAGTGCCCAGTGCAATTGTTTTTCATTTCTGTAAGACTATAAATTTATATAGATATTCTATATGTATGCATTGCTCACATTTGAACTACTTTTAAATTTTGGAACTCAAATAGTTTTAGAATGAAAAGTCTATATATGTGAACAGCTAAGTAGTAATGGCTTTCCTAATTACACTGTTAAAATTTTAATAACAGAACAGCTAACATTTCCAAATGCTAATAATATGAATCTGTTTGGAATCTGAATTCTGTGTGACAATATTAAGAATGTGAAGAAAGTGCCAAACTTTCCTATTTTAAAATGTATCTCTTAAAAGAAAAAATGAAAATATGTCATTTTGTGCTTGTGCTCTATAAAAAGACTCTAGTATATACTCTATATGATGAATCTACTTCGACAGTTTGGAATGAGGGGCAGTCAGTCTGATCACTCTATAGATAATTTTTTTATAACTTTGGTATGGGTAGGAAAATACACAATGCTCACTTTTGCTGTTGACTGCAGTATTTGAGAATTATTTGGTTTTTAACAATTGGACGAATGCTTATTTTCAGAAAATAATGTTTTTACTTGAAGATAAATAACATATGGTATTAATTGCAAGAGAAATTTATAGTAAATCATTTAGAATTTATAATAGTAAATATTCATTATCTTAACTTCTGTTATAACACAATATATCTAGGCAGTTAACTAAAATTCAAATCATTAATATGAAGGATTAGGCATAAGACAAAACTTGAATATTATCCTGTCATTCAGAGAAAAAAGGAAGAACAAAAATTCTCTATTAATGCTTACTTGAGGCATATCAAAATGAAATATCATTTCTTTTGCTATGATTGAAATAAACAAAAACAATAAAAACTGAGCAAAACTAAGGTATTATTTTGCATTTCCTGGAATCTCAAACAAAACATCAACAATGAAGTTGATTGAAGACTAAAGTTTGAATATACAAACTGATGAATTTACAATCACTAAATAGTTCACATTTTTATGATTTACAGCTGTGTTTAAATAAATCTATCTAATTATACTGAAGCCTGCCATGTAATCACAGACTAATCCCATTTGCATGCTTAGTAAATGATAAGATGAGCTTCACTGGGCAATGGAGATTTAAATAAACAAATTGAGAAGTTTCTACATTAAACCTAGTTATTTTTTTTCTGATTTTTATTTGGCTCCCTGCTTTCAACAGATCATGTTTTTGACCTTAAACCAAAAGTAAGAAAGACAGTTAAGTCAATGCTTGACACTTTCCCACAAAAACTGGGCCATCTGGACACTTTATATTTGTAACAGGTGCTTCTGGGATTTAGAGCCTAATTCTGGCCCAGATTCTGTTCTGTATGGGTGACTCTGTTGCTATGTGCAATTGTGCATTGCATTAATTGAAGAGAATAGAAAAGGCCAAGTACATCAATTAGTCGGTTGGTCATGCAGAAAAAAGCCTAGTGGCTCTGAGCCATGAAATGGTGAATGCACAGATGCACAGTACCATCAGTTTTCCTCTCTGTGGTATGTTCCTAGTCTGTGACAGGTAAAATGCCTTTGTAACTTGATGCTACATTTCTGTCCCCTTTAAAAACATGTTATATTTTATAACCACCATGAGAAAGAACATGCTTGTGTTGAATACTCTAAAAAAATATCTATATTTGCACAATATGACATGAATATCTGCCAGAATAATACACCATAGGCCTATTGTCACATATCGAAAACATCATAAAAATACTCACTACATGCTTTACTTATGAGATATTTAGGTGTGTTATTTATTAGATAATTACTAGTAGGTCTCAGGTATTCTTTCATTTATAAACCAAGAGTATCTACAATAATAACGTGATATATATACATGAATAGCAAGAATGATACAGTAATAATTAATTATTTTCAAGAGATTAAAATAAATAAATAAATAGATCTAAGGAATTGGGTCTATTTTCACTTCTGTATTTTTAAACGTTTGTAGAAACTTCTGTATGATATTTAACATTTTATCATGTATTTTCATAATTTTATCATTATCTTTTAGAGTGTTCCTAATATTTTTGTTCTATGCTTCAGCTGTAAAAATAGAAACTATTAGCTTTATAAAGTTAAGAAATAATTTGAATACCTACTCTTATGTCAGGAATTACTTTATGTACTAGGCATGAAGCCTTGAATCAAATATAAAACACCTTCATACACATGGAGTTTAACATATGAACATGACATAGTGTACAACTACCACTTATGTATTTATTTTCATATCACAATAGTGAGATTGTATGATATTTGGAGCAACACTATCAAAGAAAACAAGCTAAGGTAGATAATGTTAAAATGCTACTTTAGATAAGAAGGGCAGGAAGGAACATTTACAGCAGGCAATATTTACATAAGACTTAAATGAAGAAACATACTGAAAATCAGTGAAGGAAAGATCACCATGGGTCAAGGGATAAGAACAGGAAATAAGTGATACTCATGTACAGTTCAGTCATTTGTCTACATGAGATATATACAACTTTTTACCTGACAGTCATAACTCAATGAAGTAATTTTTAAGAAGCAAGATTTTCAAAGTTTTATGGTGAAACAAAATTTTTGTGTCAATGAAGCATATGCTTGTAAAGCAAGCCCTCACATGATATTTGACCTATTTTGGGTTTGATTCCCTGGTAAGTTGAATATAGTGAGTTACTTATCACTGATTCCATGGAGCCATACAAAATCATATTCAAGTTGATTCAGCCAGTTACTAGATGTATGTTTCTTTGAAAAACAGAGATCACAGGAATAGTTATGATGTGGCATTGCTAAGCAGACTAACACAGGCTAAGCACTTCTTGAAATATCAAATATATAATATATGTTGAATAAATATTAGCAATCATCATCGTTGTCATCATCATTTTCTCTAAAATAGGAATTTTTAGTTCTAACTCTTGATGAAGAAATTATAATTCAAATTTGCTTAAATTTAAATTTGCTTAATTCTGGCTGCTATGTTTGCTCTATGATCCTGTCAAGTAGCTTTGTTAAAATTTAATTTTGTACAAGCTGTACTTTTGCTCTTGGTGAGATACAATTCCGATAGTCTATCCCTAAAACCAGAAGTAGTTTTTCAAAGAAAAAAAAATACTTTAATATGAAAAAAAGAATACATTGTGCATGTATGAATTGTGATAGAATTATATAGTGAATGCTTACATTAAAAATTATTACAGAACACACTGTCATTAATTTTCCTCAAAATACTGTCCTTTGCTTCAAACGTACATCTTCCACTGTTCATGCCACTATATGAAGCAGTTCTGGAAGTTTTCTTTTGTGTCTTAACAAAATATAATGAATGATGTTGTTTGTCAAGTGTCATCAATATAAAGACAAGCTAGCAAAATATGTCAGTATATCCTCATCTGCCTTATTCATGGAAGGTGACACTCTGAACTCGGGCTCTTCCTGCAACTCAAAATGAGCATGAAAGTAAAGCTTTTCTATTGATGTAGGAGATGTATCCATCACTGTGAAACTAGAGGTATTCATGAAGAACTGTTTCAGAAAGTACAGTAGCAAGAATGATCACATTAGTGTGTTTGGAGCCAGGAGTATTTTGAGGACAATTAATAGCAATGAGCTTTTAGTGTAATAAATTTTAATACTTAAAATATTCACAATACTCTTCTATTATACCTCATACATTCTAAAACATATTGAAACTAAAATAATCTCTGATGCTTAAATTTATATATACTTCAAGTATAAAAAAAAAAACATGAAATTGCACCCATCCCTCAATGTACTACATTTCATAAAATTTCATTTGCTTGGACCATGTGGCCAATCCCAAACCAAATCTTGTCTCTGGGTCACTTGTTTTATCATTAGAAACCTTCATGATTGTAAGGCTTTAAACCACCAATTTTCTTAAGGAAAAGTGATCTTTTTCTCTAAACAGTTTTACTTAACATTTCTAAATACAAAAGTAATAATACTGATGATGAATTTGAGTATCACAGGAGTGAAGAGAAAAATCTGAGTTATCTTTTTTGGAAGATATTTCTTTCTTATGGTCATAGTGTTAGAGATTTCTGAGTAATCATATCTCCTTATCCAAACAATGAAATTTCTAATCCAAGTGACAACCCTTGTAAGTGACCACTTTTTCTATGGTATGACTTGAATAATGACTTCGGACGCAGCTGCAAGTGGAACATCATCAAGACAATCTTCTCACATGGTAAGAACTCTGGCACTGTGCTCCTACTGTGTCTTACAGTTCTCAGAAGGTCTTGGGAGAAACAGTTTCTAAAACTTCCGTTTTCTGGGCTGATTTCAAAGGGAGTGACTTTTAGTGACTGAATAGGGTCCTGGACTTTGTGAACTTTTATTGTGAACTATTATTCCCCAGAATTGAATAAAGACGCAATGAAAGACCTGCGGAAATTTGCTAGGGGGAAAAAAGGCATCATTTTTACTCTGATTCACTACCTTAAGCTTTTTCTTTTTTTTTTTTCAAAAAAAGAAAATACAAATAATTTGATGCCTTTGAATTAAGTGGGGCATTTATTCTTATGTAATTTCTATCACTAAAGTTGCAGTTTGCCTTGGTTCATTCCTCTCCCAGATAAATTCAAGGATAAAGAAAAGACTTTGAAGTCATAAAATCCATTTAAATATTACCCAAATAAAGGACATACAGGAAAATTAGTGTTCAGAAAAATATTAGGTATCCCATGGTTATTTAAGATAGATACTAAAGAAATAAAATTGAGTCACATGGACTTTTTCTACATATGTCTACATAATCATATACAGGCACACATGAATATAATTCTGCCTATTGTATTATTCCATGCTCAAGCTCAAACATTTTTAATTTGAAACAAAAAATACTGAATATAATTTTTTTTAATTTACCAATCTTCTTCTACATTAATTACTAAATTCTTTTTTTTTCTTTTTCCTTTCTTTTTTTTGGGGGGATACTGGGATTGAACTGGCAACCTCCTACTTGCCAGGCAGGTGCTTATGCCACGGAGCTAAATTCCCAACCCCTGTTTTTTGTCTTTTTCAGACAAGGTCTCACTTTTCAGGTCAGGTTGGTCTTGGGCTCACTGTAGCCCAGCATGTCTTGAACTTGTAATTGCTAAATTCTTTAGAGTAATGCTGTATGGCTCCTGCTTCAACTTTGTATGATTCATTTGCTTCTAAAGCAATTGTAGTGAGTGCTTTCATATTATTTCATAGACATTCTACTACAAAATTACTAAAATATTCAAAATTTTTAAATTCTCACTTTATTCCATCGTTATTTTTTCATGAGGATTTTTTTCTGTTTTCTCTCGGACTTTTAGGCATTGCTCTTCAGTCTTGCATTAGAGAATGATTTTTCTGTAGTTACATTCATGTGTTTATTTGCATCAAATTCCTGTTCTGGAGTTGGATCTAACCTTATTCCTTCCCATTTTATTTAATATAATTCATCCACATACTGTTTTAGGTAAACGCATCACTTTATCTCAAAATTTCATAGGTTTTTTTTTTTAATGTTGGCTTCACTGACACCAGTTGTTCCTAGATGACCAATGAATACCCAATCTGAATAATAGACTTGATTTGATGGCATATTTTTCCAATGAAAGCAGTGTTTATCATGCAATAAACACTTTCATCACAAAATAATTTCTTATTTAATAAAAGTCCATTAGACTTTAAGCCCTATTAGTGCAAAGATCCCTTTGAGTTTGTTTTCTAATGCATATCCAAGTTCTGGAGTATATTAGATCCTCAAAAACTTTGGTTATTGAGATTAATAAATAATAATTTCTAAAAGAAAAAAGTGAAGCCAGGCATGGTGACTCATGCCTGTAATCCCAGTACTCGGGAGGCTGAGGCAGGTGGGTTGTTGTGAGTTTGAGACCAGCCTGGGCTACAAAGTGAGCTCAAGCCCAGCCTGAATTGCATAGAGACCCTGTCTCAAAAAGACAAAAGAAAGAAAAGAAAAGAAAAGAAAAGAAAAGAAAAGAAAAGAAAAGGAAAGAAAAAAGTGAGTTTGTCTCACTGTAGCTTAAAATATTTTACTCACTATTAAATATAAATGTGCAAATGCATCAATATAGTATAATTTTACCTTTTTCCTCACTTTATTTTTTCCTTTAACCCCCATACATACGCTGCAATTATATAAATATGTGAGTTGGTCTTTCATATGTATTTACTAATACATTTTTAACCATCCTTTCAGTTCTTCATTCTTCTAGTGTTCACTTAAAATACAGCATTTCTTTTCCACAGCCAATCTAACTGCTTAATAAAAAGTACAATTCCTGACCCTTGCCATTGTACACAGTATACTGCATACATCACTAAATCTTTGTTATAGAACTAACTCATGCATATAAGGAATATCTCGCTTATTGTTTCTTAGTATAGCCACTAACTTATAGTTGACATAAAATATGGTTGTTGTTTACTGTACACCGGGAATTATCATCAGATTAGGTCCAAGAAGAGTACCTTTCAATTCAGCCTTAGTAGATTCTTGACAATATCATAGAAAGCATTTTAGGACCTATTAGAGAAGGACCCAGACAGATTTATTAGGCAGAGATGGTAAAATAAAATGGGAAAGGACTTCAGCTTGAGAAGCTAACGGTGCACAATTCTTTGTGCCCCTCATAAAAAAGAAGGAAACAGCCTTTAAGGTTTGGGTGGGGTTGGCTGGGGCTTACTGATCATTGCCTCAGCTCTAGTTCTTCAAAATGACTTCAGAGAACTTAGTGTTTACAAGGACAATTTGACCTCTATGAAATGATTGTATCTGCATGAGGCAGGCCCAGTGTTGTGGGAGCTCTTCAAGATTTCACCATTATACTGCTTTGAAGTCTTATGTTTTCATTCATTGGTTGGATTGGTTTTATTCTGTTTTGTTTGATCTTAATATATGTGATCATGTAAATAGTTACTTTGAAGGCAAGACAATATGGCAGCCATTGTTGATTTAATATCATCTTGCTCTGAAGTCCTACCATGCTCTTGTTTTTCTATTACCATTGGTTCTATCCTGTTGTGTCTTATTGGATTTTAATATGCATGATAGTATAAACAAAATTTTTATGGAAAATGAGCTAATATAGTAGCCATTGTTCAACTTTGGCTATTTGGTTCAGAATGCTTTGCAATGCTTTCATTCTCTTGAGTGGTTTTATTCTATTTTGTCATGTTTGACAGTATTGTGTGTAAAGCTAAGTTCAACTATTTCAAAGAAAGAGACATTATGATAGCTACTGTTAATATCCGATTGTCTTGTTGTGAAGTGCTGTGTGGCTTACATTGTTCTGTTCTGATCTGCTTAGATCTGTCCTCTTTTGTTTTATTCTCTTAAAAAAAAAAGAGTTGAGGTTGATTATAGCCTAAAAGCAATGACTGGAAAATTGACACCAAATTTTAATACAATAAGGGCAACAGATACAAAATGATGGTCAAGATTTGTTCTGCTTTCAGTTACCTATTAAACATATGGCGGCTAATGGAAACGTCATTATTTTTAGCAAAAGGAGATTTAAATCCCTGACTGCTTCAAAAGAAAACAAAGGGTTTGTCTTTGCCTCCAAACATCTCTGATTATCTTAGTGTGAGAGTAAGAACTAAAGGACTGAACGCATGATGTATTTTTTTTCTCTGTAGAAGTTTTCAGTCACTGTAGTTTAGTAGAACTAATTTCATGAATGGTGAAACTTTGCATATGTTACCATAATTTAAAGATATGTTTCATATATTTGTGTGCATATGCACAAAAAACATTTTCAAGAATATTTAAGGATATTCAATTATATGCTTATATATGTATACATAATTTTTTCTAAATATATATTAAATTGTATCAATTGATAATAATCTATACTCATGTTATATGGGAATGAAACTCCCGACCTACTATGTTGTGTATGAGTTCGTGTTCTCTAAAATCAACAAATGAATTTTAAGAACAATAGAGGTTAAAAGCAGAATATATTTATTAAGAGAGAGAATACTTCTGTCTGAGAGAGACTAAAGGGGTCTGTAGCAGGTTGCTAAGGACTCTGTGCTTTCCAGGGAATTTTATAGAGTAAAATCATGGGATGAGATGAGTTCTAGGTGGGGAAACCTGGGAACTGGCAAGGCAGAAGGGTATAAGATAGGAACAAATTATGCTTAACTAATAAGATTAATTGTTTAGGTAAAACTGATTAAATTGGGGACAAATGGGGAAGTGAGTCATGTAGAAAGCCAACATTCTTATGGAATAGGGACTTTTCCCCAGGGTATTGAGATGGTGACTCCTGTCTTCCTCCAACTTTAGAATATCAGTCCTCAGGATATGGGTGCTTTTGTTTGATCTTTTGTCTTGAGGCCTGGCCCACAGCAGGAGGTGTCTTGTTTTCCCCACAGTTGTGAGGTATCTGGGCTTCTGCACTGGCTCCTTGGAGGACCTATCCCTGTCTTATTGCCTATAAAATTTCTATCTAATTCAGCTGCCTATAACACCTACATTTGTACAAGTTTATAAGGAGAAAGCAGAATCCATGAAAATATTGTCATGAAAGGAACACTGTAATGTCAAATAACTTTTGAGTCTAAGAAAAACATATTGTTACTATAATATATTGAACACACACACACACAAAAAACACTCAAGAATGCAAAACAAATCTCTTTGTCCACAATTATTTTTCAAGTGACAAGGTTGCTTGTGAATTAAAGACACTTTAAATTACATAAGTGAGTTATATTACTTCCCAAGAATTTAAATCTCATTAAGAGAGACTATCAATATAATTATTGTGAATAAAATTATATTATGTTGATTAACTTACATGACTTTACAAAAATGAGGTTTAGAGAGAGAATAATTGGCAAAAACAGCAACATCTGTTCTTAGGTTGGGGCCTTTATTTTTTCTAATCTTTCATAACTGTTCTACTTAAGACAATCTGTCTTTTGGGAAGAAGGTGTTGATTTTCTTTGTTGATAATAAGGCTAGTATCATTCAGCAAGCTGTTGTGAAGTAAACATGAAAATATAAGGTCATAGTTGATCTCCAAAGAAGAAAGAATGCAAATGTTGATAGCATATATATGACAACAGTAATAAGTATGAGATAGGATCCTAAGAAACACATCTGTAAAAGATCACTATGATCTGTTAGTTTTCTACATGCAGAAAAGCACAATACTTTTAAGAAAGCAATTTACAGAAGAAATGAAAAGAGAGTAAAGAATTTTAGGCATTTTATTGCTCATTTCATATAAAGGAAAGTTATGACATACCTACATTTTTACATGAGAGTTTATGATCAGTGTGGAAGAATAGATCTTTCCAGAATTTTTTTTAAAGTCTTGATTATTGAAGAGCTTACTAGTTTTTCCTTCTTTAATTTTCTGACACTGTTGCTTTCGTTTCTTTATTCTATTGTTATTACATAATGCTTTCTATGTGTTCAAGTCCTACCCAAACTGCCACTATTTCTGTGTATTAGCCTGCCTGCATTACTGCAGTGTTTATTGCAGTCTAGTTTAGTGCTAAAATATTTGTTCACCACTCACTATGTGGAACGTACTCTTTTAGTGCTTCTTCAGAGCCCTCTTGGTTAACAGTCTACTTTTGATTTTTCCTGTTTGGTAATTTGGTACTCTAAAATAATTGTTCTGTAAGAGAAATTTTCTCTTATTAACAGTGCATGGTCTGCGCTGCTCCTTTCCGCTCATCTCCTCCCAATATTCTGGGAATTGAGCCGTTATAGTTTAAAGCTGCCTAGGTTAAATTCAGACAAGGATAAAGCTGACTAAAAAACCTGGGTTGCAAGGTAGAAACAACCCCATCTGGTGTTTAAGGAATTTATGGAGTGTACCTTCCCTGGGCATCTACTGCCCATATTAGGAAACACCCTCCGCCGCCCCAACTCTAGACCATGCTATAGTCACAACCTCCAATGAATGTAGAAAGCCATTTAAACTAACCAATGCCTTCTGTTTCTGTAACCGCTCTTGCCAAAGCCCTGCCTTCCTTTGTCCTGTAGTTTTAAAAGCCATGCTCCGGCTTGCCTCGTGGCTCTCTCTTCCTGCGTGTTCAGTGGGCCCCACGCATGCTTGGACAACAAATAAAACCCCTTGCATATTGCATGAGAGGACGTCTGTTGGCTTCTCCCTACATGCGGCGGGCGTCTCGAAACTCACAGTTCAGATTTCAAAGACAGGTATCATATTTGATTCATTTAAGAAACTGAATATGCTTTTCAAATTACCTCCACTCTTTTGTCCTCTCAGCTCCTGTGCACACCCTCATGTGTACCAAGTCTAATCAAAGTCTAATCAAAATGGATCTCTGCTTCTTTTCTATTTGTCTCAGAAAAATGTAAAAACATATAAGTCACTGTAAAGATTGCTGAGAGAATCTTAGAAATATGAACTAGTGCTATTTGACTCAACAGCTGCTGATAAAAAAAAATCATAGAGACAGAGGACAAAAAAACTCATGATCTTTAACCTTTTATTCATTAAGAGGACGATTTGTGTTTTCTTCTAGGTAGTCAACAACACAATTGCTGTTGTTCCTAAAAAGAGAAACAACACTAAACAAAAACAAGAACAAAATACAGTTCACTTGAGCCTACAAGGAAACAATAGGTAACTAAAAGCAGAACAAAACCTTTATTTTATATGTGTATCCTTTACTATTTTAAAATTTTGGGTCAAGTCTCTGCTCTGCTTCCCATATAGTCATGCAAAAAGAGAGTGTTTGTCTATAAGCTGACAAAACTAACTGATTAGCCTGAAATTTATGCAAACTAACTTTTTCCCTTTCAACACTGATGGCAGTGAAATCAGATATTTACAAGGGCATTTTGCTACTGCTGAGCAGTCAGAAGTCCTCAGTCAGTGCTGTAAGCCAACAGTACCTTGGGTTCCATCAAACCCTCCATGAAACAGACTGAACCACAAACAGTCCTCCCAGGGAAATGGAATTAAGAGATAAAGTCTTCTCTAAAGCCATCTTATAAAAACAGAACTGAAATAATGATGGCACAGACTGAACTCACCCCAACTCCATGGAAACTGTTCCAGTTCTCTTGTCAAGTGACCAGTCTAATCTTCTCTATCAGAACTGTGACCCCTTTAGCTATTCATGCTAAAATCTCTTCCCTATTTTTGCTGTCTAGTTCTATCTAACGCATCAACCTATGCCCTCACAAATATGTTCAAAAATGCTTTTCCATGAGGGTAAGTCAAGCACTTACCATGGGCAAATTATGATCCTCATCCCCTTTTTTTGGGTTACATCCTCCTATTCCCTCCTATTGTATCTGGCACTGTGAAACGAAACTTTAAAAATGTTACTTTTTTTGTAACAAACCAGAAGCTTCTCCAAACTTCCTCAGGCCCAGGGCATAAATGGTTACCTCAATTAGTCTGAGCCCAGGACAGAATTTTCTGATCCTGGCTCTGAGATGTCATGATCCAATTTCATTTCCTTAGGCAAGGTAAGAAGCAGACTTGGTCAAGGAAGGGATGAAACAAACCTGAATTTATCTATTGTTCAATTGTATTCTCATCCCCTTGCTGTTCTATAAAGGACCCAACACACCTGTATGCATGACGATGGTGATTTGAAGCGAATGGGTCTCTCATTTTCCTTGAAGATAGTTTTCAACAAATCTTTTCCTTTCCTTCCAAAACAAATGGTGCCCTTATATTTGGTCAGTGGCAAACAAAAGAACTTGTAGGTGTGAACCTAAGAGCCCATAACACTATGACATCACTACATCACATAAACAAAGGAAAATATCTATGGGTTATATAGACATTTTCTGGTTCATTATAAAACTGAACCAGAATGCCTCCTGAAATAATACACGGAAACCTCTTAGCAAAAAACTTCTCTATAGGAGAAGACATAGAATACTCTCCTATGTCAACCAAAATAAAGTCAAATATGATAAAATAAAAAGTAATCAGATATTGATGAAACAAATTCAATCAAGTGAAATAACTGAGGTTAACTAGTAATATTTCCTTAGGCAATCTCTTTAACATTTCTCCTCATCATCAGCTCCAATATGAAGGGAACATATTAGAATTATCTCCAAATTGCCTTCCAGCTACAATAGAAGGAGTAGTAGTAACTTCCAGCAATGAAAGGCCATTTTCTTAACACAAGTTATATACCATTTTTCTTTCTTTAAAGTTGCATCTGTGTCCTTTCAACTCTTAATATCTTTTATAAGTATGTTAAACCCATGTGCTCTGTTCCTCTACTATGCATATTTTACCATATGCATATTTACATGTTAGTGTTTGTCAGTTTTATTGTTCCATTTAGCTTTAGTAAATCACTCTTTGGGTATTCTGTGAAAAAATAAGAAAAGAATACACACATTACTTTCTCTTCTTTGCTGAAGCTAATGATGACTGAATGACTGAAAAAGCTAGAATTGTCCAAAATTAATTTCCACTATTATTTGAATTACCCAAACCAACTGCTTTAGAATAAAGGTCATTTGTACAACTTATTTTTGGTCCATACTCAGTGGAATGTAAATATGAAAAATTGACTCTTTCAAAGCACAGTATAGAACCAAATGTTGAAATTGCTATTGTTATGTATTAATATCAAATATTAAGGAATACAAGAGACCTTGTCAAGTTAACCAGTGAACCTGTCCTTCTGACTTTTGTTCTTTCCACTTGTGGGATTGAGACTAAGAAAAAATCATTTGGTACTTTCAGGACTTATAAATGTATGAAACATGGGATCTGTGGTCTATGGACTTTAAAGCATTGACATACATTAACACTGTCATTTCAACTTGCTCAAAATAGTTTAAGATGTTAATTGCTTATTTTCAGTAAAAGATAAATAAATAATGAGAATATTTTACAGTGGTGACCTCTCTTTCCAAATTCCAGAAGGTTTCTTTAAAGAATAAGAAAATGCAGGAGGAGAGCTAAAGATGGCTGATCAGTGAGCAACAAAATACAAAGCCTCCTGGGAGAAACAACTCATATGCTGTAATAAAACATCCTGGAGAGACCCAGACAGAGGGAGATGGATCCTCTTGACACAGGAAAAATCAAATGTAAAAAAGCTCATCAAACATGCAGTCTCAGGGCTACAACTGGAACAGCTAAAATTACCCTACAAAGTGTTTTCACTGCGGCCCACCACGTTTGCACCAGCCTGAATTCACAAATTCGTGCCACCTGCAGAGCTGCCCAAACTCGTTCTGCTGCCACTCACAGGAGCCACAGCTGCACTGAAGTTGGGGGTTAGTGAGCCCAACTGAAAGCAGAGTTGGCAAAGGGATCTTCATTAATCCATGGTCAGTGCTGGGAATGAGACCCCCCCCCATAAGAAGGAAATGAACAAATGGGCGACATGTTGGAATCAGGCAGGAGGAGCCTGAACTGGGAGCGACAGTGACTTCAGTTGGTTGCTCCCTCCCCAGAGCAAATCTGTGGGATTTGCTTGGACTAGGTCACACCCCTGGCCAAGACCCAATATGCTGTCCCAAATAGATTCCCTGTGCCTAGCATGCACTAACCTGGTGAAGGCCCCTCAAGGCCCAGTGGGGAGGGGTCAGCTTAAGCAGCCCCTGCTTACACCTCACTGACAAGAGCAAGCAGGAGAGGGTGGAGGTCCCTCTCCAGCATGCTTCAGAGGAACCATGGCTGACAGGGAAGGGGGCTGGGCCTCCACTGTACACTTATGTGGAAGAAGCCTGGACCATGACAGGAAAGCAAGGCAAGAGGAGGCCCCCAAACCAGAACCCTGAGAACACTGATCCAGGAGAGGGAATAACAAGGGAGACTGAGGGTGGCAAACATGCAACATCAGATATGGCTTCAATAGACATTAAGAGATATTTTCGAGACCTTGTAGGCAGGAAGACATAGACAGAAGAAGGGAGGAACACAAAAAAAGGAGAGAAATATTAGATAAAGAATATAAAGAAAATATAGAACACATGAAGCAGATTCAAAGAGACTACCAGGAAATTAAAAACTCCATTGAAAGCTGGCAAAACTCCTTAAAGGAAACTAAGGATAGATTATCATAACTTGAAGACAAGTTTGCAATGTGTGATCATGAAAGGAAAAATCTCTTAAAAATAACAAGGAAACAGGCAGTAACAATACAAAGGCTAGAAGACTACAAGAGGATCTATAATTTAAGAATAAGAAATGTGAATGAAGAAGCAAGAATACATACAGGCAAATTACAAAAGCTATTCATGGAAATAATTAAGGAAAACTTCCCAAGCATGGGAAAAGAAAATGGCATTCAGTTATGTGAGGCATACAGAACTCCAGCCACCTACAACCAAAACAGAGCTATACCCAGACATATAATAATCAAGATGCCAGAAATTCAATATAAACACAGAATATTAAAAGCTGTCAGAAAAAAGAAACAGGTTACCTATAAAGGTAAGATCATCAAGGTCATGGCAGACTTCTCAACACATACCATCAGATCAAGAAGAACTTGGAGTGAAGTATTCCAAGCCCTGAAAGAAAATAACCTCCATCCCACACTGATATACCCTGCAAAGCTGTCACTAGAAATTAATGGAGAAACAAGATGCTTCCATGATAAAGAGGAATCGGGGGAATTTGTAACCACCAATCCAACCCTACAGAGAATACTGAAGGACATTCTAGAGAGAGAAAAAAAAATACCAGGATTTTAGGAATAGTGGCAGAAAGGCCTCACTGAACAGGGCAGGCAATAGAATGAAGGAGAAAAGTAGACAAACAAAGGCAGAAAAATAACATAGCAGAAATGAGGCAGCGAAGGATGGCTAGAATCTCTAACATAGATGGCCTTGATACACTATATTGTTAATAGTGACCAAGATTTAAAACCCACATTACTCACACCACTCTGCTTAGATGTATTATATTCTGTTCCCGTCATTCTAGCTGTACTACTGTACAGATAGTTATCCCAAAAAACAGGATATAGTATGGTAATCATCCTTAATTTCCTATTAACTTAATCTAAAACTCTGTATAACCTACACTGTTTTATCATGACTGATCATAATCAAATCTGGTTTGTTAGATTGCTATTTTGTATTGATAGATTGTATTCAAAGCTGTTATGATCGATAGTATCAAGTCTGAGAGTATAGGCAACTACACTTCAGATGACAAGATTCACTAGAATATCCACTCTGGTTTGGTTATTACCTGCCTTTGAGGTTTTATATGGTCTACAATGTTTTATTTTTACTAGTATTGTTATATACTGCTATATTCAATTATGCCTGATAATACAGACAATTCTATTAAAGATAATAAGAGACAACACAGTAACCATTGTAGATCACCTTGTACTGTGGTTTTATACAACTTTTTGGTTTCATCTTTTTTTAGGATTTTTTTTTGTTTTGTCTTGCTAGGTTTTGTTTTTCCCTCAAATAGAGAAAGGATAGAAATACATGTAGAGACTCATGCATGCATAGCTGTTTACAGTCTCACTGTTTGAATATCTACCTTGTATGCTTTAATTTTGTAACTTGAACAACTATTTATAAGAGGACAATATATAATTTATAAACTAATGATTTGTTACTATTTATCTTTTTTTTGAAATTCTGTATTATCTCTAGCCTTTACATGTTTTTTTTTCTCTTAAATAAAAATTTTAAAAAAAGACAATGCAGCACAAATATTGTACTTTAAAGCACATACACAGAAAAGGAAAAGACCCATACTTTCGTATATATCATCTCATATATATATATATATATATATATATATATATATATTCGGATTTTATAGCATATCTACATGTCTATTTTCTTATTTTATTCCACCTTACATTCTGTAGCACTTTCCTCTGTTATGTTCTCTAACTTTAGGTGTACATTGAAAGATACAATGGTGCATATTTTGGAGATACTAACTAGTTCTACTTAATGTCCAAGTAAAAAAATCTCATGCTCCATCATGAGGTGTAGTCTGAAGAAAATTCCTCAATGATTTCTTAGGGCTTTATATCCATCCAATCTGTAAGAACTAACAACTCATATCAAAATCATCAATTTGTAGACCCAAATCTAGAATTCTTACCTGTTTTTAGTAACCAAGTGACTCATGTGAGTCATGAACTATCATGCTCTTAATTTTCAGAGATAGCTCTAATTTTACATTTGAATTTACAACTTTTAATTACTTTTTTTTATAAAAGTGCCATAAATCTCACCTGTATAAATGCATACATATGAAGGCTAAAAAATAATAATTTCAAACTACAAAGCATAATTAAAGTATTTTTCTGCAAACACTACTCATTCAATAGGTTGAATTCAAAATATGTATTAGTATGATAATTGGAATTATTTTCATTCATTACTAATTATGTTATAATATATTTCATATATTGATTTGTAAATGTCAAAGTAAGCCTTTAAATTATGCTATCATAATTATCATTTACTATTGAGAAACAGTCAAAGTACTACCAAATCTCATATATATCATCACTTTTTCTGCACGGGATAATGAATTACTGAAGATGTGCACAGAACCACAAAACCTTAAAACTGTACTATGTGATGTTATTCACATTCTACTCTTCATGTTGTAGTGTGATAACTGCAGAAAGGGAGTTAAAAAATCACTAACAACAAAAACAGACAGTAAGAAGAGCACTTGAAAAGGTTAGGTCACTGCAAAATGTCGAAATCACATCATAACCTCACACTCTCAATTCTAAATTATCTTTTCTCAGCATGGTGGAAATAGAGATTCAAACCGCATAAACTTTCATCCAACAACACCTTGCTATGCCACAGAGAAGGCTTAAGTAACTTAATTCTCACAAAACCTGATGCTGATATTTGGCACCTTCTAATCTGGCTGAGTGCCCTGACATGAATTGCAAATTTTCCTTTCTCCTTTTGAGAGGAGATGGAGCCCGGAAGCCAAATAGCATGAGGCTCCTCACTACAGAGTGGATTTGGCAGCTTCACACTGTTTTAAGGAAGAAAGGTAATTTTCTATAAAGTAATTAGATAGTCACTTAACTCAAACAAACCATCGCTGTGACTGTAGTTTGTTTTAGTTAACTTTAGGGAATGTCTTTTGAGTGTAAATTTAAATTAAGTGGCTTGTTTTTGTTTATTATTGATTTTGTCATATTTAATCACAGTTATGGTATTTTAGGATTGGAAGTCATATTTACATTAGAACCTATTCTGATTGATCTCTACAACCTAGATTAGTGTTGAATTTTTCAAACAAGTATAACACAATGAAAGGCTGTTTCTCTGGTTTAATAACCTTTTTTCCCCCAAGTTATTTAGTTTTCTGTCCATTGTCCTAAACCTCTCTTATACTGACTTTACCTAATATGCATAATCCCTTCCTCTTTATAGAACAACAGGCTCACATTCCTGTTTTGGAAAGGCATTCCATCAGCAGTTGTTCTCAATTGTAAATCTCCATTTCTTTCTTGTGCATAGAAAAGTCACTTATTTTTTAGAATCATTTGGAAGTTTTTAGTCTACATTCTGGCCTCCCACCTTCATTCTACCTAGTTCAAATGCCTAAGGCTAAACACTGTTCTTATCACAGAAAACAGCTACTATTAATTCTCTGAATATTTCATGTTCCACAAGAGCTTGCTCCCTCTTGGGACATTTGCAGTTTTGAGCAATTATTTTCCAAGTTAGTACATTGGTTGGACACTCTAAACCATAAAACAGAGATGATAAATCAGGGATATGATGAAGACTATAACTGTGCACAGCATGTATGACATTGGGGTTTAGATTTTAGTTTGTGAGCAGATGAACTTATTCTTGGGAAGACTGAGGTTTAACTTTTGTTGTTGAGAATGTGGCTGTTGATTCTTGAGACCTGGAAATGTTTTAATACTGTGGCTAATGAAGAAACTTAAGCAAAGCCATCACTTCAAGAAAAAATATTTATACTTTTAAAATTCAGAGCACCTCCTTGATAGTCACGTGTACCTCAGAATGTGCTCAAAAGAGGCCGCCTGAGACACTGCAGGGATCTACAGGACAGACCTGTGAGACTTTAGCAAAATCCAACCATGATGCAATAAGCAGATCATGGAGGTTTCACAGGAAAAAGGAATAGAGACAGCCAGGCTACTTTTACAAAGACTAAATAACTTTTTTTGAAACCATAAGCTAACCACCTATACCTTTACTTGGTATAGATGGCTTCACATGCAGGTTGTCACTTTCCCAGCAAGCATCGATAAAGTAGATTGAATGATAGGCAATAATAAAGTGATTAACATCATCAAAATCTTTAAAATATTATTTGTCAAAATATTTTCTGGTTTTATATGTTGTGACAGCTGAGTCTGTGGTTACTTCAAAACATCAGAGGATATTCCAGCATTATATTCTTAGCAGAGTATTAACCCCATGTGAATGAGTAGAGCTTATAAAGATTTAGGCTCCAAATCTCTTGTTTCATTTCCTCTCAAGAAAGAAACTAAACATGAGGTATTGTCTGAGTGTTCTGGCTAATGCAAAGAATTACGTGAACTCAAGTTGTTTTGTGAGGGTCGAGACGCCCGCTGCGTGTAGGAAGAAGCCAACAGACGCCTTCTCATGCAATAGGCAAGGGGTTTTATTATCCAAGCATGCGTGGGGCCCACTGAACACGCAGGAACAGAGAGTCATGAGGTATGCTGGAGCATGGCTTTTAAACTACAGGACAAAGGAAGGCAGGACTTTGGCAAGCATGGTTACAGAAGCAGAAGGCAGTGGTTAGTTTAAATGGCACATTACATATAGTTTTCTTTAATATAATCTGTAACTTCTAACGCAAGTAAACTACCCACAAATGCTTTTCTTTCCCATTTTCTGTTTAATTTATTTAAAAATGCCAAATGTAAAGTCACCTCAAAATTTGTAATTTGTCTTTAGAGATCTGAAATAATATATTTACCAATTATGCAAATAATAATTTGGTCAGGAATTTTAGAAAATGTAAAGATGTAGTTTATTTTCTGATTTAAGCACAATGCTCATGAAACTTGATACAAATGTAAAGGTGAAATTATTATTTTATTTTATTTGTATTTTTATTTTCATTTTGATTTTTAATTTTTTTGGTGCCAGAAATCAAACTCACAACCCCATGACTACCAGGGGGGCACCGTGCCCCCGAGCTACATCCCCAGCCCTATTATTTTAAATATAAGCAAAAAAATAATCTGATAGGAGAGATTTTTTAAAATTTTAATTATATGCAATTTAATTACATACAATCCCACAGACAGTGTATGTAAGCCTGTAAGACACAACACGGTCATGTAGATTTCTATGTACTTTTCTTTTTCATTGCCCTTGTTTGCAGCAACACCAACTTTCAACATAATATTCCTTCTACCCAAACAATGAGTTTCCTTTATATCTTTATTCCATTTTATTTCAAAGCTTATTTTTGCTGGATATAAAAAAAAAAATCTACCCCAGAAGTTTCTTTCAGCACTATGAAGATAACAGTTAAACAGACTTCTAGCATCAATCATTTCTGTTGAGAAGTTAGTTTTTGGTTTGTTGCCATCTAATTGAACGTAGTATATGTTTTTCTCCCTGGCTGTTTACTATTATTTTTTGTCATTGGTTTTCAGCAATTATGCTACTATATGCATAAAATATTATATATGAAGTGTAGCAAAATATTATAGAATGAGTAGCTTACAAATAACAGAAATTTGCTTCTCACAAGTCTGGAGGCTGGGAAGGCTAAGGTACTACAAATTTGGTATGTAAGGGCCCACTTTCTCATAAATGGCACCTTCTTGCTGTGATACATGGTGGAAGGGGCTAGTTAACTGTCGAGTTCTCACTCATGAGGGTACTAACCTCCTTCTCAAAACCCCATTCCTCATGCTAACACCTTGGGAGATAGGATTCTAACATATCAATGGGAGGCAGGAGAGTGGAACTTTCACCCCATAGTATGTTTCCCATATATTTAGTCTTACTAGAGTTCTCCAGTCTTCTTGAATCTGTGGCTTAGAGTCTTTTACCTATGTTGGATAATTCCCAGCCTGAAACTCAAATACCATTTCCTTCCAATGCCTGAAGAAATTCTTTCCTCTCTTCTTGAGATTCCAGTCATAACACATGAGATCCCTGGATCACTCAGTCTCGAGCATGTCTTGTGACCTCTTTCAAGGTATTTATTCTTTTATCTCCCCATGTGTTAGTCTGGATATTTTCTTCTGGTCAGTCTACTTGTTTTTTTTTTTTTTCACTTTGTTAATTTACTATTAAATTCATTAATTTCTTTTTTCTTTTTGTTTGGTGTTGGAAATCAAAGCCATGGCAATGTACATTCTAGATGCTAGCTTTCTATTCTTCTAGGTATAGTACAAAACTATACCTGAGTCCTACTTACTTCTTAATTTCACATACTGTATTTTTTAGTTCTAGAATTTTCTTTTAGCTCTTTTTTATTATATTACAGTTTCTAGTTCTATATGAAATGTGGAAGTGTGGCATTTTGTTCTCTCAGCACATTAATCATAGTTATTTTAAAGTCCATATCGGATGTGTCTGGATTCTCTGTGGGTCTGATTCTACTTAGTGCCTTGTCTTTATTTAAATCATATCTACCACTTCTTAGCCTTTTGGCTAAGATTAAGTGTGGGATTAATTTAATATTTGAGTCATATCTCTTCTTATTTGCTCAATGGTTTTTTTTTGTTGTTGTTGTTGTTTTTGTTTTTAACTGAGTGCTTGACACTGCATTTGGCAAAGTTTAGAAGCTAATCAGAAGTTTGGGATAATGCTATTTGCTTTTAGAGAGAATTAACTTTTGCTTCTTGCACGTAAAAACTGGGCTTAGTAAAACAGCACAAGCAGTCCCAGAGCATCTCAGTTTAATTGAGAATCAGAGTGACTACAATCTGGGCTCCAATTTTTTGGAGAACTTATCACTGTTCAGAGTTTACTTCTATGATTCAAGTGAAATCTTGAATATTTATCAGGCTACCTCTACTGGTCAAGCCCTGAATTCAAGTTTTTGTCTCCTTAGCTCTAAGACTGTCAAAAGTTATGCTTAGTTTTTGGTCCCCACTGAATCTACAATAAAACATGGTCTTTAGCTTGCACAATCCAGTAGATGTTCGATTTTTTAAAACAGGAAGCCTAAAAGACTTGGTTTCTAGTACTGAGTATTATCATTGTCAGTTAAGTACTTATGTGAATGTATTCCTACTTATTAAATGAAGATACTCATCTACTTCAACCAAAATTTGAGCCTTAAGTTATGTCATAGCTACATAGTAAAAACAACTTGAAAGTATCAACATATTGATTAACCTATAGCTGTCAAACCAACATTAAATAAGAACAGTCTGGGTTTGGTGTATACACCTATAATCTCAGCACTTGGGAGGTTGAGGCAGGAGGAGCACTACAAATTCAAGGCTAGCTTGAGCTAGGGTCTGCACCCGCAGAACCCCGGGAAACATCCAGCCTTGGGAGAAGATGCGTAAGATACGAGGAAAACCATTTCCTGGACTATCTAAAGTGTAACGGGAGCTTTTTGAGCTGGGAAGGCCAGGGGCAGACATGGTGAACTCCATCAGTGAGCTGGAGCTGTCTAAAGACAGAAGTAACTACGAGATCTCCCAGGTCGCGCTCCTGCAGTTGTCAAATGACTATGCGGCACTCAGAGAAAGAAGTTTGGCCAGCATGCGGGGAAAAAATCTGGCTACCCAGACACCATGTACGTGATGGCAGCGAACATTTTTCAGGGTATTTAAATGAAAAGTCGCCAGAGAATAAAGTACAGCAATGAACCCCTGTGGTCCTCAGTGCAGTCAGAGATGAAACCTTTAGGCCTTTGTCCTATGAGCTGGCCTTCAGCGCCCTGAAATATCAAGATATTTTGGAAACTATATTAATAGACAGCACTACAATACTACATCATTTGGAACTTAGCTGAAGCCTGCGTCAGGGATAAGCTGCCCAGAACCTCCACCGTGGGCCCGACCTGCCTCCGGGAACTCAGCACAAGCCTGCCTCAGGGGTAGGCTACCCTGAACCTCCCCTGTGGGCCTGCCCTGCCACCAGGAACATCGAGGAGGCCTGCCCAAGACTGAAAACTGCCCTGGACTGCTACAGATGGGTCCACCCTCCCACCTGGAACATCAGAAGATCTCAGCAGTATCCAGTTAGTGTGAGAAAATTTGGAACTTTGCTCCCATGTGGTGAACTTTGGACTACACCGGATTGACTGTATCAGTGTGGTAAATATACCCCTAAAATAGAGGTGTACAGCTGATCAATAGGGCCAGTAGTAAAATCCCCCTCCAACTAACTGTAAGACTTTGGTGTGTCTGAAAAGATTGTGTGAGATCCCCTCCTACACATAGAAAACACCAGGCAGAGTGAAAATGACAAAATGAAAAAGCAAAATGCAGTCTCAAACATACAGTTCACCAGAAGCAAGTATAGGAGACATTGAAATAGAGGACCCCAAAAGTAACACACTGGGAATCTCTGAAAAGATAGTGAGTGAAATAAAAAACAACAGCATCAGGCTATAGAGGAAATCAAATTAAAAATAGTTTCCCATGTAAAGATAGAAATAACAACTTTAGCAAAGGAGTTGTTGAATGCAGCTAAAGAAGAACTAGAGAAAAAAGTACATGAGCATGAGAAACTGATGGAAACTTTGAATGAACAATATAGAAAACAAGCAGAATTCATGAAACAAACTCAAAAAGAGACATCCAAGAAACAAAAAATTCTACTAAAAGCGTGCAAAACCACCTAAAGGAAGCTGAGGATAGGATTTCAGACCTTGAGGACAGGATCAGTTAGTGATCAGGAAAGGATAGAACTTTTAAAAATAACAAAGCAGCATGAAATGACAATCCAGAAGCTTCATGATGATGCCAAGAGCAATAATATAAGAATAATGGGCATTAGCAAAGATATAGGAGTGCAGGCAAATGACATACATAAAGTATTTACAGAAATAATAGCAGAAAATTTCCCAAACATGGGGAAAGAATCTGGTATGCATATAAGTGAGGCATATAGAACACCAAACAGTCACAATCAACATAAATCCACACCCAGACATATAATAATTAAGATCTCAGACATACAGCATAAAAACAGAATATTAAAAGCTGTCAGAGAAAAGACACAACTCACCTATCAGGGAAAGCCCATTAGAATCACAGCAGACTTTTCAGCATAAACCCCCAAGTCAATAAGAGCTTGGAGTGAGATTTTTCAAGCCCTGAAGGAGAACAACCTTCAACCCAGACTGATGTACCCAGTAAAACTTTCATTCAAATTTAATGGAGAAACAAGATACTTCCATGACAAAGAACAACTGAAGAAATTCATGTCCACCAAACCAACCCTAGAAAGAGTACTGAAGGCCATACTAGACAGAGATAAAAATGACCACAATCCCCAAAACAACAACAGAAAGAAACATCCAGGTAGGATAAGCAATTAAATAAGAGGAAAAGCAGAAAGAAACAACTGGAACATAACATGGCAAAGTCGAGCCAGTACATATCAGTGCTATCCATAAATATAAATGACCTCAATTCATCTATAAAAAGAAATAGATTAACAGAATGGATCAAGAAACAGGACCCCACAATATGTTGTATACAAGAAACACATCTGACCCAAAAGGAAACTCATAGATTTAAAGTCAAAGGATGGAAAACAGTATTCCATGCAACAGGAACCCAGAAAAAAGCAGGGGTATCTATTCTATTTGCAGACAATGTGAACTTCAAACCTAAAATGATTAAAAGAGATAGAGAAAGTCACTACATACTTTTTAGTGGTAAAATTCAAGAGGAAGAACTAACAATTATAAATATATATGCGCCAAATACAGGAGCACCCAACTATATAAGACAGATACTAATGGACATGAAAAACCAAATACATAAGAACATAATTATAACAGGAGATCTTAACAGCCCATTGTCACAAAGAGATAGATCAACTAGACAAAAAGTCAGCAAAGAAATAACAGAACTGAATCATACCTGTGAGCAACTGGACTTAGTAGATGTTTACAGAGTGTTCCACCCAACCACATCAGAATACACATTCTTCTCAGCTGCACATGGGACATTCTCCAAAATAGACCATATGTTATCCCATAAAACATTCTTAAGTAAATGCAAAGGTATTGAAATCATACCATGCATAATATCTGACAATAGTGCACTGAAATTGGGAATTAATGGCAAAAGAAATTGTAAAACCTGAATAAATACATGGAAATTAAATAACAGCTTTTTGAACAACCAGTGGGCTACAGATAAAATTAAACAAGAAATAAAGCAGTACCTACAATTCAATGAAAATATAGAAACAATATACTGTAACCTGTGGGATGCAATGAAAGTGGTCTTAAGAGGGAAATATATAGCAATAAATTGTCATATCAAGAAAGCAAAATGAGCACAAATAAACAACCTAATGTTCCATCTCAAGCTTCTAGAAAAAGAAGAGCAAGATAAGCCCAAAGCTCATAGAAGAGAGGAAATTGAAGATTAGAGCAGAAATCAATGCAATTGAAACTAAAAAAAAAAAAATACAAAGAATTAATGAATCAAAAAGCTGGTTTTTTGAGAGAATAAACAAAATTGACCAACCACTAGCTAACTTTATCAAGAGAAAGAAAGAAAAAACCCAAAATCATGCAATAAGAACTGAAAAGGGAGAAATTACAACAGATCCCATGGAAATTCAAAAGATCATGAATACCTACTTTGAAAATCTCTACTCACATAGAGTGGAAAACACAGAGGAAATGGACAGATTTCTAGAAACATATGAACTACCAAAGCTCAACCAAGAAGGTATAGCAATTTTGAACAACCCAATATCAGCTATTGAAATGGAAAATGTAATTAAAAACTTACCAACAAATAAAAGTCCAGGTCCTGATGGATTCACAGCTGAATTCTACAAGAAATTTAGAGAAGACTTGATGCCAGTACTCCTTAAACTCTTCAATGAAATTGAGAAAAAAGCAATCCTCCCTAAATCATTCCTGGAGGCAAGTATTACTCTCATACCAAAACCAGAGAAAGATGCAACCAAGAAAGAGAACTATAGGCCAATCTCACTAATGAACATTGATGCAAAGATTCTCAAAAAAATACTGGCAAATAGAATCAAGAAGATTATACATCATGACCAAGTGGGGTTCATTCCAGGAACGCAGGGATGGTTTACTACACATAAATCAATAAATGTAATATATCACATCAACAGAGTCAAAAACAAAAACCACATGGTCATCTCAATAGACCCAGAAAAAGCTTTTGACAAAGTACAACACATGTTCATGATAAAAACCCTTCAGAAACTCGGAATACAAGGCGTCTACCTCAACATTGTAAAGACCATCTATGACAAACCAACAGCCAACATTATACTAAATGGACAAAAACTGAAAGCTTTCACTTTCAAATCAGGAACAAGACAAGGATGTCCACTCTCACCATTCCTTTTCAACATAGTTCTGGAAACACTAGCCAGGGCAATCAGATAAGAGAGAGAAATAAAAGGAGTAAAGATAGTAAAGGAAGAAGTTAAATTATCTCTATTTGCAGATGACATGATACTCTATATAGAAGACCCAAAACATTCCATTAAAAGACTACTAGAGGTAATAAACAAGTTCAGTAGTGTAGCTGGATACAAAGTCAATGCTCAAAAATCAATAGCATTCCTGTACACAAAGAACTCACTGAGAGAGAAATTATGGAAATATCGCCCTTTACAATAACATCTAAAAAAATGAAATACTTAGGAATCAACCTAACTAAAAATGTAAAAGACCTATATGCTGAAAATTATACTATGTATGCTAAAAAAGCAGATTGAAGAGGATATTAGAAAATGGAAGGACATTCCTTGCTCTTGGTTAGGAGAACCAATATTGTAAAAATGGCTATACTCCCAAAACTGTTATACAGATTTAACGCAATCCCAATCAAAATACCATTGACATACCTCACAGATCTAGACAAAACACTCCTAAAATTCATTTGGAAACAGAAGAAATCTAGAATAGCAAAGGCAATTCTAGGCAACAAAAGCAAGGCAGGAGGCATCTCAATTCCTGACTTGAAACAGTACTACAAAGCCACAGTGATCAAATCAGCTTGGTACTGGCAAAGAAATAGACCTAAGGATCAATGGAACACATTAGAAGATACAAGCATAACTACAAAGACACTCAGCCACCTGATATTTGACAAAGGGGCTAAATATGTCCACTGAAAGAAGGATAGTCTCTTTAATAAATGGTGTTGGAAAAATTGGCTCTCTACATGCCGAAGACTGAAACTAGGTCCATGCATATCACCATGCACAAAACTAAAGTCTAAATGGATCAAAGACCTCAATATTAAAACAGAAACACTAAATCTACTGGAAGACAAGGTAGGTAGAAGTCTTGGAGACATAGGGGTAGGCAGAGAATTCATGAACCAAACGCAAACTGCACGGGAAACACTTCAAAGAATCAACAAATGGGTTCTCACATTATTGAAAAGTTTCCACACTTCAAAGGAAATCACCAACCAAATGAAAATAAAACCCACAGAGTGGGAAAGAATTTTAACCAGCAACCCCTCAGACAAAGGACTTGTGTCCAGAATATATAAAAAATTGAAAAACATCAAGCCCCCCAAATTCAAAGACCCTCTCCAAAAATGGGCATCTGAGATGAACACACAGTTCTCAGAGAAAGATATACAAATGGCAAATAAATACATGAAGAAATATTCACCATCACTGGTCATTCAAGAAATGAAATTAAAACAGCATTGAGATTCCACCTTACTCCGAAAAGAATAGCTGCCATCAAGAAATCAACTGATAACAAATGTTGGCAAGGCTGTGGGGGAAAAAGGAACACTGCTCCACTGTTGGTGGGAATGTAGACTGGTGCAACCATTATGGAAATCCATATGGAGAATTCTCAGAAGACTAGCATTGGAAGTTCCATTCAATCCAGCTATCCCCCTCCTGGGTATTTTCCCTGAAGAACTGAAAAGTTCATATCACAGTGATATATGTGCACCCATGTTCATAGCTGCACAATTTGTGATAGCTAAATCCTGGAAACAACCAAGATGCCCATCAACTGCAGAGTGGATGAAAAAGATGTGGCATTTTTATACAATAGAATATTACTCAGCTATAAAAAAGGATGATCGTGAGGCCTTTATAGGCAAATGGATGTAACTTGAGACTATCCTCATTAGTGAAATAAATAAGAATCATATTTATAAATATCATATTGTGTCTCTAGTGTAAAAAGTAAATAAGAACTACAAGTGTAATAAAACCAAAATGTGTAATTGCTATTGTAAAAAAGAGAGGAAAAGAAAGTGCTCTAAGGGATACAACTGCATGTAAGTATGAGTGTGTAAAATAGATGACCATATTGCTGAATCTTTGTTGGATCTTTGAGCAAAACTGTTTGTAGTCTGACTGTTTGAATATTTACTATGTACCCTTTAACTTTGTAACTTGAACAACTACATCCAGGATGACAGTACATAATTTATAAATTACTGATTTCTTAGTGGGGCTTTTTCTCATTCTCCTTTTTCTTTCT
>PVLA01003857.1:0-196252 GCA_004027455.1 Hydrochoerus hydrochaeris | reverse complement strand
ACACACACACCACACACCACACACCACACAACCACACACACATTACACACCACACACACAGCACACACACACCACACACACACTACACACCATAAACACATGCCACACAGCACACACACCACAGACACCACACAGCACAGACCACACACTACAGACATGACACACAGCACACACACAGCACACGGCACACACCACACCACACACAGCACACACACACCACACACCACACAACACACACCACACACACCACACACAGCACACACACACACCATACACACACCACACATACACACACACCACACATACCACACACACACACACACACACACACATACATACACACACCTCAGACATATACAATGTAGGGAAAATACAGCCAAGCTGCTAAGACATTTGCCTACACATTATTATTACTCTAAATTACCTTAGTCTAATTTTTATATATCAACCTGTTTATATCACTGATTTGTATAAAATTCACATATATGCTACATGTACAATTAAAATATCGAAGGCTCACAAGTAATGTAGGTAGGTCAAAGAGGAAATATTTTGGATTGAAGCTTAAAAATCAATTAGGCCTGAATTTACAATTAGCTTGAAAGTCAGCTCTGTAAACAGAAAGGCACAAGTCTCCTTTACGAAAATCGGCCCTGATGGGATGAGTGTGTGTCCACAAAAACAGCTCCATCAAAAACAAATCTTCCAGGATGCTACTTTACAAGGAAAGTGTTAGCTTAGTTACCACACTGCTCCACCTCCTGGGCTATCTTGCTGTGGGTCCCCAGATGCAACTGAGTTGGGCGTGCTGAGAGCCATGGGGTCGGGCATGGAGGACCGGAGAGGACCGGGTGCCCAAGACTCCTCCACCTCAGTGCAGGACCCTCCTGATCACCAGCGTCTCCCCACGGGAACATTTCACTACCAGAGAGGAAAAGCCCTCCATGGGGTCCACTTCATGTGTTTGCCATGACTTAGGCTTCCTTGGTGATTGTGGGCTGGGAAACCCCGGAGTTCACCAGTAATTAGTTGGGTGTAAACACTGAGAGGGAAATCACCATGAATTCCCACCACAGGAGAAATAGCCCTGCCAGGAGTTGATCTGTACTGTTATGGTTGATACATTGTGTCAACTCCAGAAGTTTAGAAGTTTAACTGAGATTCAGCAGGGAGCCAGGATGCTTTGTAAATATCCTCATCCTGCCCACGTGGAGGGCACAGAGATCTTGTGAGTGTTACACCTGCCCTGGACTGTGGGCAGTAGCCTGCTTACAATACCGGGGAGAAGAGGCTTGTTCTCCCCGCTTTGGCTCTGGCTGCTGCTTTGAAGTGTTGGCCCTGTGCCAGGCCACCCTGCCTTGGAGCCAGCTGATTATGGACTGAAACCTGCACAAACTGTGAGCTAAATAAACCTTTCCTTCCTCCTTTTTGGGTGTTGGGTATTTTTTTCCAGCAAGGAGAGAAAAGTAACCAAGACATGTCCCTTCCTGTGTGGTGAAACCTCCCGTTAGGGTGTGGTGTCCAGTTTGAGCCGGGGAGAGACCAAGCCTCCCTGTGGGGTCTGTTTGCTCTCAGGTCTGTGATAGGTGTGTGAAAATGGGCAGAAGTGACTTTTTAAACCAAAAAGGTCAGTTGCAAAGGCCAGTTTTCAAGCGCTGGGTACAGAGTCAAGACTGCTCTCTGGAGCTGAGTTTTCTGTACACTCTCAGCATACGTGATGAGCCTTTCCCTGCTCAAACATCTGTGCTTTCTGCAGAGCTGCCTGAACTGCATAGTGAAACCCTGTCTCAGCAAGCCAAAAACAAACAAACAAACACCTTAAATAAATTATCTCTGGGCTGGTCTTACACACACATGGCACAAATATACAAAGAGTGGAAATTAAGGCAATTGCTTTCCCAAGGGGTTTCATGGGCATTGGCGAGAGTTATCAGAATGTATTAAGCAATCCCTGACTGAAAGCCATTTAAGCAATTTCAAAACTTCTCTTACTTTACCCAGTTCTGCAAGGAGTAGTTTTGTTGCTTCCACATTTGCAACATCTGGGGATTCCTGTAAGATAACAGCAGCTCCAAGAAATTAAATAATCTGTGCACCGAGTGGCATGACTGTAATCCAAGCACTCTGAGGCTGAGGCAGGAGGATTGCAAGTTTGAGTCTGGCTTACAAAATTTAACAGCCTAGTGGGCTCCTATCTGACAGTATAAAAATAAGATGAAAAAGGCCGGGGATGTAGCTTAGTGGTTTAATTCTCAGTACCAAACAACAGGAAGAAAACTTTCTTCCTTTGGGGTCAAAAAGAAGCATATCAGCTTAATGTTGTAAAGCCATTTCCTCTCTCCTAGTCCATCCTGTCACACAGGGAAAGAAGGCTGCTTAGAAACTCACCCTTGGCATCCAAGTGCAGCCTCTGCGCAGCCAGGAATGTTGGAACTGCAAAGGAAAACCTACCCAGGGAGACGCTGACCTCCTGAGATTACACCTCCAGCGGGTTCCCACAGTGGGTGTTAGGGTTGAGTCTTCCCTGCAGTCAGGTTCCCCATCACTGGAACATAATACCTGACACCCACAACTTGAAGGAAGAGAGGTTTAATCGGCTTATGGTCTCTGGGGATGCAGTCCATGGTCAGGGGCTCCAAGGCAGGAACATCAGGCTGTGGGGCAGCAGAGATGCTTAGTTCCTGGTGGCCAGAAGCATAGCAGAGGACAGCACCAGAGAGGAGGCCCTGCCCCCATGGCCTCCTAGGCATACCTGGAAATGTTCTCCAATCATGGCCTAAGTGGATCAAGCTCAAACCCCACCCTCACCCCCACAACCATTGACTCCAAATTCCTGTGTCCATGTCCTGCCCCCTGTACCCCAGGACGTGATGCTGAATGAGCCTGAGTCCTCCATGGAGGGGAACAAGTTAAAATGAGGCCCTCAGGGTAGGTTCTGACTGCCCGTGGTCAGCACAGCTGTCCCTGGCACTGGGAATCCACAGCTGCAGTTCTGGATGCCGAAAGTCCAAGGTCAAAGGTCAATATCTGGCTCCTGCCAAGGTCTTTTGTCTTGGGCTGCAGCTGGCCACATTCTGCCTCTGGGCCCCTCATCTTCCTCCGTGTGTTCATTCTTCTGTCTTTGGGGTTCAAATTTCCACTTCTCTTTAGACACAGGTGATGTTGGTTTATGCCCATCCCAAACACCTTGCTATTACTTAGTTACCTCTGATATCAGTAACACTGATATTTCCAAAGACAGTCAGACTGGCAGCTAAGAATCAGAACCTCCACATAGACATTTTGGGGAGAACTTCTGCAGCCTTCACTGTGAGCTAGCACAGGGGGTGGGATTTGTACCCAGGGAGACATGCAGAGAACAACCTGACAACACAGGAGGGGGACACCTGTGGTGCAAAGCACCAAAGAGACCCTTCCCTGGAGATTGCCCAACCCCGCCCACACCCTGACTTTGCATCTCTGGCCCAGGAGCTGTGCTGTGGCAAGAATGTGTCACCCAGGTCACAGTCTGAGGGGCTTTGCTGCCCACGCCCTGGCCACCTCTTGCCTGGGGAAGGAAATAGACTGCAGTTTTGGAATGAAAGACACACATTCAACGTTGTTTGTTCAAGAGCGAAATAAAGTCAACTCTTACATGAAGACAGAATTTTTATACTTCAAAAGTTGTAGAGGATTAGAGAACAGGAAGCAACAAACAGGGATGACAGAGATAGGCCAGCCTGGAGGGCTGAGGGGACAGTAACCCTCTGTGGGGTCATAATGACGGGGAAAGAGAATTCACATGACATATCACGTACAGCCGTAACGTAAAACTGCTCTTGTGCATCCCATGAAGACCCTTGTGCAGGAAGCTAGACCAGTGGTGAATGTGAATGTTGTATCCAGATTTTCCTGTTTTAAAAATTGGAAGATTTTGGACCTGAGGCTGACAACTCTGTCTAGGAGAAAACTACAGAAGTGAAAAATCAAGCCGCCTTCTGCACATTCTGCTCGGCACAGCTGAGGCCCTGCAACTCCTCCAAGTACCAAAGTTGATGTAGAAGGAAAATCATAATGAGGGAAAATAAAGAAAGAGAACAATCAGCTAAATAAGCTTTCTATGCCCAGGGAATTTTTCTTCATTTGGAAACGTGTCTGTTCTATCTCTTCTAGCCTGACATTCTGGGCATCTCGTCGAAGGAAGACATAGACTCGTATTTATCTATAAAAGTTTTCCACATTCCTGGACAGCTTTTCAATTCCCAGTCTTCACCCTTATAAAAAGAATGATTTCCCTTCATTCACCCTCCTCATGCATTTCATGGGGATATCAATAGCTTTTACAAGCAGGCAGAAGCTTCCACCAGACAAGATCTCAAAGGTGTCAGAAGTCACGGGCTGCACCAGGAGGGCAGAGAGAAGCCGTGTGAGCTCAGGGCGCGGGAAGGTCTGCACTGGCTGGCTCCTTGCCGTGGCATTGAGGGAACATGTCTTCTCCAGAGGCTGAAGAGGCTGAGGGGTTTTTTGACGGATGTGTCTCCAACAAGATACTTCAATAGTTAAGCTTAACAAAACAAACAAACAGGCAAAAAGAAAACCAAAGGGCAGCAAAATTAAGTCGCTTTGCCACGTTCCTAAGCTACCAGTAGAAACCAGCTCCCCCGGCTTCCTGGCTGACATAGCTCTTTTCACCAGATCTTCGTTTAACAGTCAGACCAGCTGAAATTCTTTCCACCGTGACTGCTCATTCCCAGCTTGGCTCCAGAGGGTTATAAACCCGGTTCCCTGCTTTATCAGGAAATATGCGCTGTGCTAGAGAAAGTCATTAGAAGATGAGGACTCAGAGCTTATTTCGTTTCTGCACAATATTTTGCCAGTTCAAAAGTGTCTTATGCCAACTTTCTCCCTTAGTATCTTGCTTTCATTTTTACTCAGTTGACAAGAATTGGCGAAAACCTTTCGTGTTACTTTTCCATTGCTACCTCAGGCCTAGAGGTGTAAAGCACCTTGGTTTGTTCACACCGCTATTTTTGCACAGTTCTGTAGGTCAGAAGTCTGACACTGAGCTCACCTGATTGAAATCAAGACATCTGCAGGCTGGCTGCTTTCTAGATGCTCAAGGCCAATACCTAGTGTCCAGTCTTTAAGAATCAGCAGAATTCCGTTTCTCATTGCTGTAGTGCTAAGGTTCCTGTGATTGTTGATTGCTTTGTTTTTAGTGCTGGCTATCAGCTGACGACAGTTCTGTTTCTGGAAGTAGCCACTCTCCTGGGCTCCCCTTCTCTCCCTTTTAGGGCAGCAATGGAGGAGAAACCCTTTGTACATCACTTTTTACCCACACGTCTACTTTAACAGGCCACAGGGTTGAGTTGGTCCTACTTGGACATTCCCGAATAGTCTCCCCATTTTAAGGTCTGAGGGAAACACACTTAATTTATTCTGCATTAACTCCTTTTTTCCTGCATGTCATAAATTATATGCACATTCTGGAGACTGGGACCTTCTTTTGCCTCTGTGATTTTTGGCGTGGGGCTGTCATCTGACAAACCCCATCTGTTGTGTACCTGGCATAGTGCTGTATGCTGTAGACATAAGAGAATTCATAGATGTAGCTCCTAACCCAAAATACAGGGCTCCAGCTGCAGGAGTGAATCAGCACCAACCTTGGGCTTTGCAATGTGACATATTCAGAAGGGGGGGAGGGGCGGGTCTAGGAGATGCTGTTACCACAGATTTACAGATGGAAAAGAGCAGTGTGGGGAAACTAGGCTTCCTTGGGCTTCAACAGGTCATTTCCCAAGCAGAGAATAAACCACATCATGAATACTTCATTCTTAACTCCCTTACTGGGTCACCACCACCACGTCATATCTCCCGCATGCAGAGTTCCTGGCTGCTAATGGGCAGCTGACTCAGTCTACACTGGTGGCATCTGAGAAAAGTGCATGTTGACAAGGACTCATGCAAGAGGCAGAACCCTGCCACAGCTGGCTGCAAGGAAAGGGGGCTTCTGGGCTCAGGGACTTGAAAAGTGCAGAGAGAGACATCAGCGCGTGTCACCCGTGAGCCCGGGAATCAGATGATGGGTGGACACCAGATGGAATGATCAGTTCTTCAATGTGTAAAGTAAAAGGCGCCTTGACACATGTCCCCCCCAGAACCCTTCCCCTCGCTTTGGGCACACTTGTCCCATCATTCTCGTCACTTTCTGAAGCAGTCTGTAGTTTACATTTCCCATTCTTGTCAAATAAAGACAGGACACTATGTCCTCATCCACCCGATCCCCGCCTCTGGTGCCACACAACTTCCGGCTCTTCCCCAAAGTCAGGATGAGCATGAAAGGAAAATGTTCTGAACGGATTCTGGATTTCAAGGCAGCCAGGACAGTGCAGGTAAAGCCCCTCTGGAAAGCGGACTCCAGAGCTGTGGCAGGAGGTGGTGAGGACAGTGAGACAGGTACTGTCTAGATTTCTTTCTTTTTTTGAAAAAATAAAAAGTAATTTGAGGAAGTGCAGATAGTTCAACCACTGTAAGAATGAGCTTGCCATGTTTAAAGTATATTGGCTATTGATGTCTCTGACTAAAAGGTGTAACTGAATGTTAAATTCTACTGTTTTTAAAAACCAATTTCCTAGCATTGGAGCTGCACCATTTTCAGTGTAGTCTTTGCCTAACTAGCATTGTCAGAGTTCTCTCTCATATGTCTGAACTTTATAGAGCCTTGAGGCTTTGATAAAACAGAGGGCAGCAAATGGGACCCAAAACAAAGAAAGGGGCCCAGATGTCCCTGGTCACAGCGTGACGCGATCTCTATGCATGGCACTCTGAGCGCTGAAGAGTAAGATGCTGCCTGGTGCCTTCTGCTTGGAAGCCAGCTGCAGTGGCCTGAACTCAGTGACTGTCCCTTGTCGCTGCATGGAAAGGCCGTGACTAGGAGGCAGTGACTTCCTCCTCGAGAGAAGAGTGAGGTTTCCTCTCCTGAGAATCCACACCCAGCCCTCAAAGCCTCCTGCCCTGCCTGCTCTCTCTGTCCCTAGAACAGGTGGCGCCCACATTTGGATGTCCTGCTTCCAATGCTGTGTCCCCTGGGAGTCAACCCAAAGCTGAACAGTAAAGGGCACCAGTTATTCCGTTCAAGTTTTTATAACTTTCATATTGACTTTTTTAAGTGCTAGAGATCAAAGCTGGGGCCGTGCACAGGCTGGGCCAACTCTGTAACACATAGCTGCAGGTCCAGCTTCAAATACTTGCTCTAAAACATGGAAAAGGATTGCTTTTTATTTTCAAGAGAAAAAACATGGACATAAGCAAACAATGAAACCGAGTTACTTATCTGGCCTGCAAAGAGTTTCAGTCTATCACCTTTAAAGGCTCACTGCACATCTCTGAGTCAGGATACCCTGTAGCTTTAGTCCTTGTGTGGAGGAAGAGCATTTTGATTAAATTCACACCATCAGCATGTAGTGATGCCAAAGCTGGTGAGTCAAATTCAGCATATAATTTCCCCCTAATTTCTTGACAGTAAGGCATAGTTCTGGGGGTGCAGACTATCTACCAGGTGTTCACAGGCCCTGTGCCCCTGCTGTGGGCTGGTAGAAATCTGAGAGCTGGGGTGCTGGGGAGGTTTTTTTTTTTAATGTATTCTGTGTCTAACACAGAAAGTCTGGTTTTCTTTTTAACAGAAAGGCAGGCAGGCAGTGTTGATTGGTGCACACAGCGGCAGCTGAAAGCATCTGCAGGGCTGGCTCTTCCACTAGGCTCCGGGCCCGGATCCCGCAGCCTGGGATGGTTCTTCCAGCTTCCTGTTTTCCCAGCATTCCCTTGGCAGGGTCCTCGCTGCCTGGGATTTCCAATTTTAAAAGTGATGGCGATTCACACTATGGGATTCCCCACAGCGCCGCTGCACAGATGAAAACAACAAACATAAAAAGAAACAGAACCCGTGGGCGATGCTGTGACAGGAAGCGCGGTTTTCTCTACGGCTTTCTGGGCGAGGCAGAGACTGTGCCTGCTCGGGTGAGGTCCCGCAAATACCTGGTCACGCACAGCCTCCTGAAAGGGATTCCGATGTTAGCTATGCTGACATCGCCAGCACATGTCACAAACTCCCTGAACTTCCCCCTAGGTGAGAGCCATGCACCCTGACAGAAAAAGTGTTTTGCAAGAATGCCTGGCTCTTAGCGATGGGAGAGGAGGGAGCTGGAGATTTTCCTGCCTTCCTAGGTGTCTCTGCTCTGTGTCCTTGGTACTTGGTTCCCTTAAACTAGGCATCCTCGCGGGCTGGCAGGGCCCAGTACCCTGAGCCTGCCTCTGGGGCAGACACAAGCAGGCTGGTCTCTTCCCTAAGCATCCATGAGCTCCCGGCCCCTGGCCACACAAAAGCCCCTGATCCTCAGAGCAAACCTCGGGAGATCCCTGAGGGGCCAGGTGGAAAGTTAAATGTTTGGCCAGCCTACATTCTCTTTGTCCACTGAGTGTTCCCGTCCATTTTCTCAGAATACAGTTTTCATAGTTGAAAAAAAATTCACTGAAACCATTCAGCAGGGAGCAACGTGAAATGTGATCCTGGCCGGCGGTGCCGTTTCTGTTCAGCCTGTCCTTTCCCTGAGGTCTGTGCTCCTAGGAGAGGGCTGGAAACTCTGCTTGAGGCCCAGGGCATCCCGCTTTGGCTCCTGGTCTTAATGAGTGAATGAATTCCATGACTAACGCTTTCTGTGCCATTTCCACATGAGCCTTTGATTTGAGTTTCATTTGAGATCAGTTTCCAGTTTCTATTCTGCAACCTATCCAGCGTGTCCACCGCATAATCAGGTCCTGGTGGCCTTCCTGAGGAGTTTGGCCACTCCCTCAGCCCCGTAACATGCTCTGTCACCCCGCAATTAGTGTGGGGGCTGGGGCCAGGAGCCCGAGCATAGTCGAATCTGTAGCTGCTCAAGAGTCTCACACGAAACAGCTCGGTATTTTGGTGTGTTGCACTCAGGTCCCCTCCCCCCTGAGCTGAGACACCTTAGCCTGCTGGTGACACCGCACAAAACAGAATCAGTGCTGTGCAAACTGTAGCTACACAGTGTCGATGTAGGAACAGCAATGAGAGAAAAGTCTGCACATTTCCGGTACTGATGCATCTTTTTGAAATATTTTAAGTCCCTGTGTTATGGTGGGTACACTGTGTCAATTTGAGAAGTTTAGGAGTTTAACTGAGAGACTCAGCAGGGAGCCAGGGTCTTCACTTTGTAAACATCCTTAGCCTGGGCAGGAAGAGGGCACAGAGGGTGGTGTGAGTGCTCCACCCACCCTGGGGGGGCCTGTGTACAATACAAATGAGGAGAAGACACTTGTTCCCCTCCTTTTGCTCTAACTGCTTTTGCTGGCTGCTGCCTTGAAGTGTTGCCCCAGTGCCAGGCCACCCTGCCTTGGAGCAGCTGATTATGGGCTGAAACCTCCACAAACAGTGAGCTGAATAAATCCTTCCTTCCTGCATTTTGGGTGTCAGCTATTTTGTCCCAGCAATAAGAGAAAAGCACCCAAGACACCATGATTGGTTGGATCCTGAATGTTCGATTGTGGCTTCCAGGGGCCAACCACATTGTGTGGCAGTGACCTTGGGCAGCGGGCAACCCCTCCACTGACTCTCCACTCATTTCCTCCTGCCCTGCTGACCAGGAGCTTCGCTACTCTTCCTTCTCTCATTACAGAAAGACTTATTATTCTGTTGTAGACAAATATGCTGCTAGGTTCAGAACACAAGCATAGAGGAGATGTGGAAGCCTGACTCAACGACAAAGCCAACCGGGAGAAAACACAGTTTTCCTAACGTCATGTACATGGGCCTGCACAAGCCTCTGTCTGTCATTCTAGATCTAACCTGGATTAGCCCAAACAACCACCAAACCTCTCATGGAGAACCTAACTACTAGATTTCCTTCAGGCAAAGAGATTAGATAAGATGGTAAACATGTAAGTCCTCAAAAGTCTGCCTCTTTGGGTAGATGATCAGTAAAATTTGAAATTTGTGCATGTGTGACTTAGATCTCTCATTTTACAGTTGTATCTCTCAACTTGTAAAATAATCTTAAAAAGTCAGTAAATTTCCCACAGATTATTATTTTTTTTATTTAGTTTGGGTTGAAAAATGAACACAATTTGAAAATTGGTGGAGTTAATTTTTTAAAAATTTGGTGAGATATTTTTATATAAGTCCTCAGTTCTATTCGTGTGAAACCACTATCATTGCAAATACAAAATAAAAGATAATAATATCAATTCCAAACTAACTTTGTGTAGCATTAATGTTTACATGTTGGTAACAAAATATACTTTGAACAATGAGAACATTAACTCTACTTAAGCACAGATGTGACTTTTGCTTCAGTCCAGTAAACTGGAGCCAAAACTTGACTTCCTGTGTGTCTCTAAATCCTACAGAAATTGAAGTGGAGACTGCAAAATGGGAAACATTCATACAAACAAAGAAGCCTAAAAAATAGGACACAGAACTTAGGCTTTAAAAAAAATGGCCTCTTGGAATGGGAAGGGGATAAATTGGAGGGAGGAGAAAGGGAAGGGCGGGCAGGGGACAAAAGGGAATTAAATTGCGCTGTGCACGTGCTGACCCCACAACTGTGAGCATTTATGCACTGCCCACACGGGCTAACAACAATGTGTATTTGATTTTTTTAAAATGCAAAATAAAGCCACCATGTGATATCAGCTCTCTGCTTAGAATGGCTGCTGTCATGAAGACACACAGTACATGGGACAATAGGCAGCAAAGGAAGCTTTGCACACCGTCAGGGGAGTGTAGAATAGCACAGCCATGAAAACTAATGTAGAGCAGAGGTATCGTATAATCCACAAGTCCCTCTGCGGATACTGCGAATGTATCCAGAGGAAATGAAATCCGTGACACGGCTGAACTCCTGTGGTCCTCCAGGTACGATTCACAACAGCCAGGAAATGGAAACAACAAAATGTCCACTGATGCATGGATAAAGAAAGCACAGTTCCTGGGAACTTGGTTCCTAAGTGCAATGGAATATTACTCAGTCACAAAGAAGAATGAAATCCTGATGCTGTGGAAGGAACTGGAGATGATTATGTTTAGTGAAATAAGCCGAGCACACAAAGACAGACACCTCATGGCCTGACTCCTAGGTGGAATCTGTACACGGCAGAACTATGCTGGACATTTAAAGATTCTGCTTTTTTTTTTTTTTCCATAGAGACTGATAAACATTTGTGGATGTAAACATATGTAAGCAGGATTTAAAACAATGCAATGCATACATGTATTGAAACATCACTTAGGACTCCAAAATACATACTTTTTTATTTTATGTGCACATAAAAATTAACTTTAAGAGTCCCCTGAGGGAAGTGCTGAACAGTTCCCTGTGGTGGCTGGCTGCAAACCTGAGGCAGCCCTCAGGGGCATCAGGGGGTGCGCAGGCTGGGACCCAGAGGGCACCGACTGCCCTGGGAGGGTGAACAGGAAGCACACTAGAAAGCCCCACAGCTGTCTGCATGGTGGGGCTGAGTTGCTAAGTACATAGACAGGAGCAGAAACCCAGGGTCCACTGCATGGCGAAATGGAAAATCTTGTTCCTGCCCTCCTAACACAGAGCCCAGAACCTTGAACTTGGAGGGAGGAGGTAGGGAGGGGAACAGGGACAAAAGTGAATTAAAATGCATTGTGCACCGTGCTGACCCCACAGAACTGTAATCACTGTGCCCTGAAAAGTGGACCAACAAACGTATATCTGTACCCCTTTCCTTGGGTGCATATGCGGTAGTGGAGAAGGGTGGGAGAGAACAGTGGCCGCAGGGGACAGAGTAATGTTTTCTCCACATTGCCTACAAGGAGGTCTAGAGAAGATGCTTAAAAGAAAAAAAAGTCTAGGCAAACATACAAAACTTGCCACTTCCAGAATTAGAATAGAAAGAGGAAAATATTGTCTTCCAGAAGAAAGCATTTGAAATGGAGAAGGGAGAGGAAATATTTTTCTTGCTTTGTAAAAAACCTTTATGAATGTATCTAAACTTGAATATATGTGCATGTAAAACTCTGAATAAAAATGTTTTTTAAAATGATGAAGGGGAAAAAAAGAAAGAAATATCAACTGTGCTAGTAAAAAAGAAGGATTCATTTATCATGCAGTATTAACCTTATTCTTCTTTGACTATAAGTTAGTTAGCAAGCTGGCTTTTGAAAAACTTTAGAAGAATGTCCTACTTAGACACTGTTTGAGATACTCTGTTAACATTGTAAAATGTTGATCTAAGTGACCTTTAGATTCCTATTTTTATAATCTTAGTATAAATTCATTTCATTGTAGCATGTAGTGATGGGAAATATAGACTTCGGTAAATGATTAGTCTGCTAGTGAAGTATCATAAAGACAAAAAGAAAATATCATAGGATAGAAATGCCAGTGCTGCAGACCTCATTAATTCAGTTTTTCTTTCCATATTCTTCCTAGGCGAAGGTGAAGTTTACCTTTGAATGCCTAAGAAGAAATGAATATTGTAAGCATCATTATAAGGATATCTTGGTCATTTCTTTAAAAGAAACGGAAGATTGAAGAGTGCATTATTGAAAAGATTCTTTTTTATTAAATGAGTCGATGTACAGGATTCATTCATGTGCTCAGTGCTCATTACATACCTGTTTTGTTCAGGCCTCCTGCTAGGTACGGGGAAGGGAACGTGAAAATGCATAGCTCAAGCTTTTATCTCCATGGACAAATAGGAGATTGATGTGAAATCTCCAATGAAAAGAAGGTGATAATAGCTACTGTACTGAACAGTCAGGGAAATCACACTAGCAGACCTGAGTGTAGCCCTTACCCTGGCAGTTTCATCTGTGCTCAGTGAAGGAGAGATTAGCTCTAGGTAGATGGTGAGGGTGGAGATTGGAGGGAAGAAAATTTCCTGGGCTACGATACACACTCCAGTGCTCCGGCAACAAGGGGATGTTGAGCAGAGTTCAGAAAAGGAAAGTTCTTCAGATTTTGTGATATGCACAGAGGCAATGAAGTGCCCTTGGTAACTATTAATACCACCCATAGCCGGATTTGTTTAGGAGGTTGTTTCTACCTGCTAGAAAAATGTCATTGAATTCTTACACCTACCCTTATTTTTTGTTTCTCAATTGTGAGACTATAATAGCAAAACTCATGGAGAAAACGTACATTAGTGACCATGATAAAATGTTTCAATAAGATGAGAAAAACGCCAGGCGAATGGCTTACACAGAGAGCTACATGCAATAGAGCAAGGCGCAAGACCCCAAGGAGCAGAGACAAGCAGTTGTTTTGTGCACTTTGTCACTTTGAACGTTTCAGAATATGCACTTTTCAATTTCAAAATAAAGATGATGTGTATTTTCAAAGAAGGAAGGGAGAAAAAAGGAAGAAGAGGTGTGGTTTGGGGAAAGAGAGCAAGGAACAAGAGAATGAATAAGAGAAAGGTTGTCCCTGAAAAGCCAGTTTGGGGTGGACTGGAAGGAGAGACTATTGGCAGAAAGAGTCCTCTCGAAACATCCCAGCCAGCAGCCTGGGAAGATTCCATCTCACACAGCCATCTTAGCCTGACATGTGGAAGAATGGGGAGAGAAATCCTTACAAAACAAACAGAAAGACCCTCTGTCCAAGACTGGGGATGCAGGACGAAAAGAAGGACAGTTAGTAACCGTGGTTCCTCTAGTTGTGGCACTGTGATTGGTTGGTTATTTCACTTAACATTGCTAGTTAGTGTTAGTTTTCGTATTGCATTAATCAACTGCACTCTGGTTAAAGAAAAGGATGGGTGAATATTATGGATCTCCAGGTCAGCTCAGAACCACGCGTTCTGATTTTGACCCAGTGAAATCTTCACTCTGTATGCACAGCCACCCAGACTGTTGATGGAGCAGCTGACAGGCGTGTCATGGTACACATTCAAGAAACACAACCACACTGGCTGGACACTGTGGTTGACCATTTCCCCAGGCTGTATGGAATTGCTTGTCCTTGACGTTCAGTTTAATTGCTGTGATTTGGGGGGTCAGGATGTTAATTTAACCTGGGCTCTCCTGGGCCAACTTTCCTGCCTGTGTCTTCCTGCCTGTGAACCCTCTGTTTCTCCCCCGCAGGGCTCTATGAAACCTTCCTAACCAATGATGAACCAGAATGCTGTGACATTAGGAGAGAAGAGCGATCCACCCACCCGCCCAAAGGGACGGTAGAGAAAAGTGATGGCTGTCACAGGACGTCGCTCACAGCGTCGTCCGCCACGAGACTGTGCGGTGGCAGACTCAAGCTGTGCGTCCTTGTACTGATTCTGCTGCACACAGTGCTCACGGCCTCAGCAGCGCAGAACGCTGACTGCCTGCGTGTGGGTGGCATTGCCACGCTGGACGACACCTCCACCAACGAAGAGTGACCCAGAGCCCCAGGCGGCCCCGGCCCAGGGAGATCCACCACTGCTGTCCCGCCGAACAGAAGCTGGGTGCTTTCACCCTTCAGTTAATTCTTGCAAGGTCTTTAGGATAAAATTTCAAAGTAATGGGCCCAAGTCCAAAGGTGGACACACTTACGCCGCAGCTCTCTAGGGACCGAAAGGCTTCGAGAGACTGGATTTCTCACACCATTTTATACACTGTGTTTTAATGTTGGGAGTTCGCTTTGCTTTTGTTCTGGTCTGGGTTTCTCTGTTGGTTTCCTTTCTCTCTGCACCTGTTGACACAGGATTGCTTCGGTGGGGTGGGGGATGCTTTCTCAGAGGTAAACCAGGTCTCTCACCATCGGTGTCACTCTATTTCTGGCTCATGGTGTGTTCATCTCATAGTTCTGTCTTTCCGTCCTGTCCATTTCTATTAAAGGAATATGACTGCTATGACCTCCTGGCATAGCAAAACAACAACAAAAAAAAAAAGGATAAAAAGTAAAAAAGACAAAAAAAAAAGAAAAGAACAAAAAATAAAAATGAAGAATTCCCCCAGTCTCCCCCAGACCCCATGCCCGCCCTGGCCCATACTTCCCTGGTCCCTTCTCGCCCCTAAGCAGACATCTCTTGCTTGTGTTCGTGCAGCCACGGTGACGGGTGCCCACGCTACCTGGACAGAGCCAGCTGGGGCCTGGCAGGGGTGCCCTGCAGCTGAGCAGCCCCACCCCAGGGGATGGCCCCAGGCTGCTCACACATGCATATTCATGTAGGAAACACAGGAAGAAGGAGCTGTTTTCCAAAGCTGCTGTGCTCTGAGCTGCTCCAGCCTCCATTTCCACAGGGCCCAGGCCTTTCCTGCCGGCCGGCTGGCCAGGAGCAGCCCCCGCCCCAGCCTGTGCAGGTACAGGTGAGTGGCCCCCCCAAGAGGCAGGTGAGGCCGTGCTCGCCCTGAGCTCCATTCTGTTGTGGTCGCCTACAAGCACATTTTGGCCATTGCAATGGGAATAAAGAGACCGAGGACACGAATCCAGACAACATTCGCTCTCGTATCACAGTGGAAGAGATTCTAGAACTGCTCAGACATTCGGCAGTATAAAAATAGATACAACGTCACCCCAGTTTTCCCCAATGTAGGGTTTTAAATTACTCCAGGTCTAAAGTGTATGCAATTCTGCATCATCACAGAGGAAAACCTTCTTTTTATAAAAAAAAAAAAAGGAGAAAAAAAAAGAAAAAAAAAACCCAAACAAACAAACAATAGATCAGCCATTTTTATTACTGCGCAAAAACTTTACCACTAACGCTTTAGGGAGTTGGGGAAAAGAGAGGTCTGATCTGCTCTGTTTGTATTTTTTTTTCCTTGTGAGAACATTTCACCTGCTGAGTGTATATGAATTTGCTTTCTATAAAAAGGCTTTTATGAGTTTACAGTAGAATCCATGGAAGGAAGAGTTAACAAGGGCTGTTTTTAAAAAACAAACAAATGAAACAAATAATTAAAAAAAAATTCACATTCCTTCCTGTTCTCTATCGACACTGGGAAGCGCACTTTGGAACAGTGGGCTGTGTGGCTGAGGGACCAGGGAAACCCCTGGAAAAGGTCCTCTTAGTGAACAAAATTCAGTTACTAACTTTATAGCTATGAAATTCCCCCAGGCATTTGTTTTGGTTTAAACAGACTTTACCCCTTGCATCAAACTTAACCCTGCGACATGCGTACAGTATGCATATTTTGTTTTGAATTAAAAAAAATGTTTTGTTCCAGTCTGTTAAGAATATTCAAAAAATAATAAAGGTATTGCTTAATAAAATTGCTAGAATTGTTTAGCAGTACATGCACAAATATTTTACTAGATTCTTTGTTTTAATAGTGTTTTGTTGAGACTGAAAATCCTAAAATGGTCTGCGCAAATACAAAAAAAAAAAAAATTTCCAGTTTTTGTTCCTTTTATTTTTTGGAAAGCTTTTTTCCCTACAAATACAAATAGAGTTACATATGAACACACATAGACACGCTAAGTATTGCATTTCATTTGTGGAAATACAGAGCTTTTCTGGGGACAGACATGGGAAAGGCTAGTGGCTTCAGGGGGACACATTTGCTGTCCTGAGTGACTCAATGCCTGGAAACCCACACGGGAATGAGATTCTGAGGCCTTACCACAGTGACCATAGTTTCAGGGGTGCAGCAGAGAAGCGGACGGGATGAAGGGTGGGTGTGGGGAAGGACCATCTGGGCAGCTTTGGGCAAGAGGCCAGGAAGACATCTGGTAGAGCTGCCACCTGTCTCTGCTGGGAAAAGGCCACACCACACCCACTGTCCCCTTAACACCCTCACACTCCATCTGTGTGTGCTGCAGACATTTCTGTTCTAGTGAAAATGGCACATGGAAAAGGCCGCGTTCAGACCCCACCGAGTATCGTGACGGGAAGCTCCTCTTTCTAAACACGGGGCAGAATGACGGGAAGTAACATGCTTGCAAACACAGCTTTTTGCTTTCTCTTCATATCTTTTGCAACTGATCAGAGTTCTTTTCCTATAGGAGAAGATTGGCATTTTCCACTTGCTCATGATTTGGCTTTTGTTTAGAGAAAATGGTAAGTTAAAGGTAGGAAACAAAAGCCACTGGGTTATGCGGGAGGCAAGCCCCAAAAGATAATTTTCAAAGTTAGGAGCAGCAATGCAGGATTAGTGTAATGCAAAACTGGAATGTAGGCAGAAGAGGATGGGACCCGTAGACAGGGAAGGACTCTTTTCTCTCCAACAACTCAGTATGTACCAGAGCAGCCTGCGGTTCCCACTGGGTGTTTGCTTTATCCTTCTGTTTACCTGTAATCCAGGAGAATGACCTCAGCACCTGGCCTGCATTATCACATGTGTATAACCCTTTCCAGGATGTTTTCATGGGACTCCACAGCTAGAAGGTTCTAAACAGGCAGCAGCTCCGTTACAAAGCAGAGAAACCATTGCTTGGAAGGCAGATTTCACCCATCTGTCCCCTATGTCATGCTTTTCCTGGCACAGATATTCACATACTAACCATAGTGCACATGTGAATTTGGACAGAATAAAGTCGGAGCGGGCTGCTTTGTTTTCATTATCTTGCCCCAGTTTCCTAGTAATAGGAATCCACCACATATTGGATGATGAGCTACAGTATTAGGGCAATTACTTTTGCAAGCAAGTTGAAAGCCAAGAGAATAATATTTGCTTCATAAATGTGTGGAACACTCTTCCTGTGTTTGCCATTGTCTTGTTTGACAAGTGGGAAGTTCCACTAATGGAATATATTGGTCCTGCTAAGCTAAATATCAAGTAGTATAGTAGAGCTGCATGTTATTTTTTATTGCACTACATTTTGGTGACTCATCCTATTGACTTATTTCATTAGGCGGGTAGTATTTTTCCTTAACTACTTGCTAAGTGACGGTTGTTCTACTACAGGACGTTATTACCAATGGCAATTTGGTTTCTTAGCGCTGAATTGATACCTTGGAGCACTAGATGGTGTAGTCATGAGCATAAAAGAAGGGAGAGAGGAAGGAATAAGGGAGGGGAGAGGAAAAGAGGGGCACAAAGACAGAGAGTTGTATATGAAAGAATAAGCTCTTTTTTACCAGGGGAAAAGTAATTGAAAGATATGACCAGACGCCAGACCCCTGTGCCAAGCCTCTGAGATCCCAATGAAATTGGTATCTGAAACATTAAGACACTCGGGGTCTGGGACATGCTTTTCACCTTTTCTATGTGACGAGTACACTTACAGTGAAGACCAGAGTCACCACAGAATGAAACATGTAGCCTGTTTTTCTAGAAACACTGGGTTTCACATGCACACATACACCTGTGTGAGGAATGAGATGTATATACCACCGTGCAGCTATGCAGAGATGCAAAGAAGTGGGGTTTTATGCACTCACACTACTTCTGAAGTAAAACTTGAACCACACAAGTGTTCAGTCCATCCACAGCAGCACCTGGATGGCATTACAGTGAAGAATTCCTGTGTGCCTGGGAGCGGCAGGTTCATTTAAGACCACACCGACTTTGATATGGAAAACAGGCTCCTTGGAAATGTCACCATTACTGGAGGAAAACTCATTTCTAAATAATTGGAATCACCTCCATCTTCTAAGCTTTAATGATGTTTAGCAAAATGCAGCCTGGCTCATGGGTATTGGGCAACGGTGAATAGCAATAGTGTCAGTGCAAGAATGGAAAACATAGAGTCCACTATAAAGCAATATCCCAGCATATTAATCAGAAACTAGCAAACTCTGCCACAGCATTGCAGACATTCTTCACATGATGGGAACATGAGACACCCCTCTAAGACTTGGACTAAAACTTCAGGCAAGCATAGAAAACAAACTGCATCCTTTGTTCTCGGCAGACCTCAGGAATATGCCTACTTGACGCAAGACACTCAGATTAAAGTTGAGTTAAGATTTTGCTCCAGGCCACACCGGTAGATGGAGAAAAGGTAGAAGTCTTAATTTAAGATTGCAGACTCCAGCAGGTGTGGTGGCACGTACCTGTAATTCCAGTACTGCAGCCTGCACTACAAAGTGAGACCCAGGCTCCAACAACCAAAACAAAGTTTGCAAATTCTGCATGCCAGGTCTGAATCAACAGAGGGTCTTTAGATTTCAGCATCATTTGAAAATGCATATCTTTTCTCCAAAAGATATGAGATACTTATAAAGTCATTAAATTTTAAGTTAAAAATGCAAAACTCTCAATAAGAGCTATTCAGCATCACCGGGCTTGTTTACCCGTTATGCACTTGGCTGGACTGTTTTGCACTTCTATTATGCAACCTTTTTGGAAATAATGGAAGGGTCTCTGGGAATATTTTGATGAACTGCATAGCTTGAGCATAGTCGCATTGTGGGGATGTTAATGCTTTTTTGTTGTTGTTTCAATGTTAAGGAGCAAAACCATGGTTTGGGCACTATTGTCAGCACTGCTCCCTGAGGAACCACTGAAGGCGATGCTGGATTAGGACAAGTCAGGAAGGGGAGGAACTCAGGCCCCAGCTGAGGCTGGAATGAGTCCACACAATGACAAGTTCCTAGACCGGACAAACCCCAGGAAGGGCACAACTGTTCCTTCGTGATCCCAGTTCCATGTCTGCTTCCTGTGGCTGCTCCTTCCTGGTTCCTAAAGTACACTGGAGGAAAGTCTTCCACACACTTGCATTTTAAAAAGCAACTCTGATGTTTAATCTAGCAATGTGACCATTTGTGTATTTTAGAAAACACTGGGGAGCTTTTACAGGTATTCTAAGGATTAAAGTGCTCTCTGCTGACTCTCAGTAGAAATATCCTCGGCTCCTCTTGCTGGCCTCTCCCCAGAGCCGCTGGTGAGATGCAGCAGAGAAGGCCTTGCATGGAGCAGAGCGACAGTTTTGCATGCAGTAGAAGCTGACCTGAGTGCTGGTGGAGACAGTCATCCAACCTCAGCGTGGATTTTAATGTTCTTGTAGATTTTTAAATGTGCACATTTGAGGTCTCTGGATTCCTAAGCAGCAAGCACTGTACTAGATTTAAGTTTACATAGCATGTGTATATATGTGTATACACATACATATATGTGAGTTAATATATATGTATATATACATGAATTAATCTTTTTATGTTAAAAGAATATTGTAATTTTTATGGATTAAAATCACAGAGAAAATCTAGGAAACCTGAGTTCCCAGGAAGTATATGTACCTGAGTGAAGCAGGGCTCCTGATGACATTTTCTTATGTTGCTAATTCCTATTGATGTGTTTATTTGTGCTGCTGAGTATCTCACGTGGAGCTCACACAGGCCAACCGGGCACTCTGCCACTGAGCTATGCCTCCAGCGCCTTCACAGATTCTTACCTCTTCCCATTCCATGTGCCTTACAGGTCATCTAGTAACTTGGCATGTATTTTGCTCACGCTATATTTCTAGCTATACGAACATCTTCAGATGCTATCAAATTCACAGCACAGAGAAAGCTAGACTGAACCTCAAGCTACAGGTGCAGATTTCCTTCTGCTTCTCCTAAGGTACCAGCGCACAGAGCGCTGGCTGCCTTCAGGCCCCCGATGGTGGAGTGCTAGCTCTCTACAAGGTCACTTGTGCAGAAAACCAAATTTCAAATTATGTCCATTTCCCACTGGTGACTCCACTCTGAAAAGGCCCGCATAATGGGAAGTAAACTTTGCAGTGAATTACAGTTCTTCAGGACGTCAGAAGGACACTAGTGAAGATCACCTTCCTCTAGTTTCCCCCGTATAACACTTACTTCTGTGGTTATGATAAGCGTCTTTATGTTAGCACTTAATTTCCACTTTCTTAGATTAGATGAGGATGCATGATATAGTAAACACAGGTACAAATGCAAACATATGCTACTTTAAATATTTTCTTTATTCTGATACCACTCAAATACAATTTATAAGTGACTAGAAACGGAACAAAAGTACTATACAGTCAATTCTGAGACTTAGAAAAATACGAAATGAAACAACTAGAAATTTATGTAGCATGCTAGTAGCAAGAAAAATACCTCATTTCTAAAATTTCAAGTTGCGTAATCATTGAAATACAAGTACTAAGTCCAAGGTTGTTTCCCTAGATTGCTTGTGTTACTGTGTTTTTACTCACTTTTGTATGTTGTCCCAGGAGATGCTTCACAAAACAGAATTGGTTAAACTTCGTTAGGAAAATATCTAAATTAGGTCTAGTGTTTTTGTTGTTTGGGATTCAAAAAAATATATGGACAGGTATTAGCCTTCTAGTGCTTCTTTTTCTCTTCCGTAGCTTACTTTTACCTCATGTTCTTGGTAGTACCCCACCCATGGTGGGGTCACAGAGCAGAGCAGTAAAGCGCATGATTTCTGCTGCTGTGTTGGTTTTGTTTCATGCATCTGAGTTCGATAGAAATATTCTAGGTGGTCAGACGGCTGAATCTTCAAGGGAGCCAGTGCAGAAGGCAGCCAGATACCCTGCAGCTATGGGGGAGACAGACATCTCTGATGTGGGCCAGGCTTCAAGACAAACGATAAATCAAATGCACTCACATGCTCCCTAAGGATAAGCATCAGGAACTGATCTTCTATTAAGTTTCTATCACCATGAGGAAGCCAGGAGTCACCATCCCAGCCCCCTACTGGAAGAGTCATGGCTCTGTATACATACCCGCTCGCTACCTGACTCACTTCCCCATTTGTCCCTGGTTTAATCAACTTTACCTGTGCATTAATCTTATTGGTTGGGGATAGTTCTGTCCCACCTCTTGTCTACCTTGTGAGTTCTCGTAATTTCTCCACCTGAGACCCACCTCACTTTGTGGTTTTACTCTATAAAAGTCCCTAAAAAAGACAGAGTCTTTGGCAACGCACTCAGGACCCCTCTGTCTCTCCCAGACAGAAGCTTTCTCTCTCTCTCAATAAATGTGTTCTGATCTTAACCTCCACTGCTCCTAAAGTCATTCTTTGATTTTAGAGAACACAAACTCATACCGGACATCTAGTAGGTTGGGAGTTTTGTTCCGCTAGATCAATTTATCCATCCCATGAGAGGCCCAGGGGCTGCAGACAGGAGGCACCATGAGCGGCCTGGGATCTACTGCTGTCTTGACCCAGGCTGAAGATGGACCTTCATGGTGCCGGTGTCAGGCCTCTGGGAGGTTTAGGGATATAATTGTGGGTATTACTGAAGCATTCGCCAAGGAGTTCATGATGTAGAGAAGATAAAATTAACATTTGCTGTAATTTTTCTTTCTCCTTAATCTAAGAAGCCTGGAAAATTTTCAGTAGATGAAAACCAATAGAGCAAACGTAGCTTGCAAGTCCATAGACAGTGGTTCAGTCCTGGTGAAAATCACAGTGAAACATTCACTCTTACCTACATGCAAAAGCCAAGCTAAGCCAAAGAAAGTACTTTGATTCAATTTCATTTACTCTTAATGAAAGGCGATAGAGTGAAATCAAATTTTGAATATGTAAAAAACCCACATTTTGGTGAGTATTATATACATAAAATATTCTTTTTTAAAACCATAATTAGAATTTAAAATTTAATTGATCTTATTGCAGTTTCTCATTTCTCCTTATAAAAAACATAGCTTTTTATTTCATTTGTGTAGGCTCTTAAAAAATAGTTTTCAGATTCTCTTCAAATTTCACCTGAAACTATGCAGTCATATTTATGTTGAGTAAAACATCTCATTTGTCAGTGCAGCACTTGTCACTCAGAAAATTTACATTGTTAGAACTAGATTTACACCTGCATTTGCCTGGTCTTTCTCTTTTCATGTATGAACTCGGCTAACTTATTTACCTTTCCCTCAAGCTCTTCTCAAGGTGAGTGTAAAGTGAAAAAGAGTTTTCATGGTGCCAGAGTGCAGTGGCGAGGCTGAGACGGTATTGTTCACATCCCCATCACAGAGATGCTCCTGCTTGGGCTGCCCAGGAGTCCGGCTGCTCACCTGGGAGGGGGAAGCCCTACTGCCCAGGAGAGGGAGAACCAGCTCGTGTCCAAGAGAAGCAAGAGGCGGAGATACTGGGTGATGTGTCTTTCTGAAATCACACACAAAACACTCATACCATTCCCAGATATTAAACAACAAGAAGATCTGTCTTTTGGTTTTCAAAGGCAGCACTATAGTTATTTCCTCTTTTTCATTTTATTCAAATTTCCAGACCGGAAGGGGCACAAAGTACTAAAGGATGCAGTGAATATCCCAGGCTTTTCTCCCGTGAGCAGTGACGTCCCTTCTGCGCAAGAGTCCATGAGTTGATCTGAGGAGGCAGCAGCTGGCTACGTCCAAGGCTTTCGGGCGCCCCCCGCACTAAGCTGGGCTTTGGGGAAACACAGGCAAAGTGCGCTTTCGGTGTTCGGTGTGGGAGAAGCACAGAAGGCTACATCAAGAACATACCTGGCAAGCGGAGGGTACTTTGGGAGCAGTTAGCTCTGAAGGGCAGAAGTAGAGGTCATGGATGAAGTGCGCTCTTAATAATCAAGTAGGAGTTCAGTGAGGCACAGAGACTGGCAGTCATGTGCAAGGGTACAGCAAACACTGAGCCAGGCAGGAGGGTGGCAGGACAGAGGGCAAAGGAGTGGCTTTGGATTAAAGGGACCATGACCCCTGTTAAACACAGAGATGCAGAGTAGGTGTGTAAAGCTCTGTTTTCCCTCCCGGCAGGGGAGAAAGGTAGGGCGAAATGGAGAAAGGACTTGATTTTTAGGTACTCGTGTGAATTCGTGCATGTGTGTGTTCACGTGTGAGTTTAGCCACGTACACATGTACTCATTGTGACCCACTCAAAGTCCCAAAGCAACCCAGGCACGAACTTCACTCCAGGACCTCTCACCCCTATCTCAGAATTCCGCTAAATCCAAGTCCCGAGTCTATCAGGCTCCAACCATGAGATGTTTAGAGGGGCTGATTCTGTGCGTTTCATGTGGCAGTAACCACTCTCATCCGTACACTTCTGAGCACTTTTTAAGGTGTAACTTAGTCAGGTGGAATGATCTGACTCATCTTTGCCCTGAGAACCTCCCTTGGACATAAAATTCCTCAAGGTCCCCCTATATTTTATGTCACCAGCTGTTGTAGGTAATATAAAATGTCATATTTCCTATATATGCATCATATAACTATTCAACTATACATTATTAATTTACATGTGACTCAATGCTCATTTTAAAATGTATGCATACATATTTCATTTAGCACAGGGTAGATTCCTAAAAATTAGTCATTGGCTGCCTGGTCCCAGGGGCGCAGTCCCCAATAGTTACAAGTAGTTTTCTAGATTGCATTCATATTGTAAGGGAGGAACTACATGTCATTCAGCAATCTGATAGGACACACTAAAGTTCAGGAGACTTGTGCTGACCTTTACGGCATCATCCTGCAAGCAAATGACAAGAACCAAAGCTGCGAAACAATGAGAGCTCTTGGGGGAAATGGAAACTGTGGCTCAGAAAGAAAAGGAGAGGAAGGAGTTTTGTTTTCAGAACCTCCTATAATTCATTACTCATCCTCACAACAAACCTGCAGGAAAGGATTTTTTTAACACTAACTTTTCAGAGGAAGTACAGATCTCAAGGAGGGAAGAAAATGGCTCAAGGTCGCACAAGTACAGAACAGATGTGACCTATCTCAGGCTGTGCTCCCTGCTAAGAGGCCCATGACACTCTCTACCCCACATTCACAGCACAGGAGGAGGCAGAACGAATGTTATGGTCCAGAATTTAGTCTTAGGCCTGACTCACAATAAGAAATTGCATTTTTAATTACTGAAAATATCATAGAAATACAACATGATTATTTAGTGAACACCGTCTCTGTATCTCCAAGCATGCCCTTTAATCCTCAAATTTAGAGAATGTATGAAATTTTCCATCCTTCACTTTACATTTGTCAAACATCTGGTCTCAGAATGAAGACTTAGGTTTGGGGTTAAGTATAACTATATCACATTTCTATGGAATTGCTGCAAAAGTCAGTCAAGACTAATTGAAATATACTACCATGGTGTTCAAGATGTGGGTCAAGATGAGTAATAGACGCTGTTCTATTTTGACAAGTTTATAAATTAGCTAAAACTACAGACATATGGCTTGAAGAGCGCTGGCAAGTGCACGCATCATCCTATATTTCTGATCTGTTGTTGGCAGGAAACCAAGTAACTTTTGTGCCCAGTGATGTAGCAACTGGGATTCATTCTCCCAAACTTCTGGAGAAAATGACTGTTCTCTGCAAGGAAATGTATCAGAAGAAAGAACATCAATGATCACAATGCAGATTTACAAACCTAAGGAATGTTTCACTATAAACCTGCTATACCGTGTCAACAGGGGTAATTTGCAAGGAGGTTGAAAATTCTCCTTGAAATCTATACATGAAATCCCCATGAAATTGCTTCAATCATATGAAATCAAATGCCATTGTTTCCTTTTTTAAAAAAATCTTTTCCCTCTTTTGTTTTGTTGTTTTCATTTTTAAGCAGTGCTGGCAATTGAATGCGAGACCTTCCACATGCAGGGCAAATAATTTACCAATAAGCTATATCCTCAGCCCCCAAAATCTCATTTTGCAAGAAAATATTTAGTTTTTAAGTGATACTGTGTCTAATTTTCACGTGATTTTCCAAAACAATATGGCAAATGATGCAAGTTTTACAGTGTGTTTTGTGGGTTTAATTGTTCTAACACGGGACTCACTGCTGGCTGGCTTTCCCAGTTGCTATTCGGCACTAGGCATGGTACTAGGTGAAATTGATATAAGTTCCACCCAGCGAGCAGGTGTAAAGGAGATTCTGGGAGTAAAAGTTTACCTTGGCTGCTGTCCTACTCTCTGAGATCAAGCCAAAATAAAGAATCACCACGAGGTCTACCGGGTTTTATGTACAGAAATTCTAAACTACTTCCGTGATGTGCAGTGATAATGAGATTATCATCAGAAACCCAGCTTCATTTGAGAGTAACTACACTGAGCAGAAATTAAAGCATCTATGTTGTTAGTACAAATTGTGCTGAGGAACAATACATTTGGAGACGTTAAACTAGTAAGCCTGTATTTAGGTTGTGTGGAACTCTCAATATAAAGGTAAAAATTCAGTTTGCAAATTAATATGAGCATATTAATATTATGATTTAATAGAATACATCCATTTCTGTGTATATTTGCTTTGATCAAGGACTTTGCTAATGGAAATTTAATTATGTTTTGTGAGATTTAAAATAAACTGAGATTTATTTTAATATGACTTAGCATTAGATAATGGATCATTCAAAGCAACTTCACCTCTATACCACATTGGTAAATAAATAACACCACAGCTTTGACTCAACAGCACATACATGGCATTTACACAGTTGTCACTTACCTGTGCAGAAGGAACCCCAAAATTGCATTGTCCCATGGCTAAGAAAACCTATGGAGTAAAAGTGCTATGAAAGAATATAGAAAAACATTAGATTTTTAGCAAATGTGAGATAGTACCTAATATTTTAGAAGACACAGTGAAAATTACACATTTCTGTTACTGACTGAATAAGCAAAACAAAATTCTTATTTTATCCTCCAATAAAAAAGGGAAGAAAACCAGACTGCCTATTAACTCGTCGAAATGTGGAGAATCCACCCAAATTTGTGGTGTAATACTTGTCAACATAGTATCTGGGAAGAATTCTTAGCCACATAAACCCTTCAATATAAATTTTCAGTCATTATTGGTGAAACTTATTTTTATTATTGTGGAAAATGCTTTCAATTATCCATCACTTAAAAACAATTGCAAACTAATGACAAAATAGCACAATAGATTTCCTGTCTTCCCCGAAGCTCTCGCCGTCAGCCTGAACTCACCTCTGACCACTGCAGACGTGGGTTCTCTGAACCCTTCATCTCTTCAGTACAATGTTTAAAACCGGAAAGCTAGTACTGACGCTTCGGCCACTGTCCTGAAAACAACCTCAGGAGCAACTGAGGTGAGGTCACTGCGCTCGCATGACATGCCATCCTCAGTGGCCGGTTCTCCTTTGTGTCCTTCAGTCCTGGGCGGCGCTGTGGGGAGCTGGCCAGTGGGTGCCCCGATCTCCTGTCTGTATGGTAAGGACATGTGGTGTAGAGTAAAGGATGAAAGACAACAGACAAAAGCGATATGACGAAGGCTGGAGCTCTTGTGGCTAAGACAAAGACTTCTCTGCGTTGCCCACTGTTTATCGGGCGCACCGCACCAGGGGGCACACAGAGGAAGGCAGGAGGCACCTGGGTAAAAAGCATGGCAGCAAGCAAGGCCTATGGAAGTGCATCAGAGACTCCCCGAGCCGCAATCTATGCCTAACGAGAGAACTGCTCTACCCCCAGGCTGGCAGCCACTGCCCTGGACATCTGTGCACGAGCCAGTGGCCCAGCTGCGGTGTTCTCCTGCCTCCAGGTATGTCACAGCATCACGGGCCACTACAGACCTCTACATGATCATCAGCCTGGAAAGCTCTGTTTCTGCATGCCGGATGCCGGCTCACCAAGCAAGTCACCGAAGCCGGGACAGAAGCGGCTGATTAACTCTGAAGCCTGCTCCGCTCTGCCTCGGGGGGGGGGGGCCCAACACCTGACACTTTTGGAAACTCTAGACCAGTTATTTCTAGAAGTCCCCGCTTGGCTGATCCTTCCTCATTGTTTGGTTGAGTTGTATTTCACTGGCTAAGATATCGGAAAGCACGTCCACACCTGAAAATAGGTATGATTCCAATCCAATAGTCACGTTGCCTATGTAAAGGAGTGGAGCTCCTGCATATGTGTGTGTATATATATATATCTCCAAATAAAGAGAAAAATATTGAAACCAGTCAGAGTCAAACAATAGATACAGTTCAAGGCACGGTACTCTAGGAGAGACGAAAAATTGGTCCATCAAAAATCCCTTAAGCAATGAACAAACCTTCAACAATTAAAACAAAGCAAAAACTTTTTCAACCAAAGTCCAACTAAGAGAATTTGCAAAACCTACAAAAGGAAGCATTTTAGAGTAAAGGAAATTGGTCCCAGAGGGTAACAGGACCCTCAGGACTAAGTTAGAAGCACTGGAAAAGATAAATTCGTAGATAAAATAGCATACAATGATTTTCTTAATTTTTTCCAACACATATTTTTGAAAACAAAAATATAACAATGTACTAGGGGACTTATAAAAATTATCAAAATACTAATTCTATCAAAACTGACCTGTAAATGAGAGTGAAATAGAGACTTTCTCAGAATAAGGAAAGCTTCCCAGACAAGGAAAAGCTGGGAGAGTCTGTTACCCCATCAACCTGATTTGGAACAAATGCTACAAGGGGTCCCGAGGGTTGGAAGAGTGGTTTCTGGGCACAGGCACAAGGCCCTCGGGTCACCAGCACCTAAAAAAACCCCAACAAACAAAAGAAAAGGAATGTGAAAACAAGTGTACCGAGACACCAAGCTTTCATATAAAGGTAAATGCATAGGAAATCAGGGTCCTGCAATGCCGCGGCTCTGGTGGAGAAGCTGCTTCCAGGACGAGAGATTTTCACAGTTTCCCTCCTATGGCCCCGGAAGGTTCCCCCGGGTCATCACCCAGATTCCCTCAGGAGCAGCTCCCAGGGAGGAATCCGCCCTTCCACATCTCCAGGCTGAGCTCCTGGCCCCTGGACATAAAGCTCCATTCCCACGCCAACAGCTCCCAAGCTCACCCCTCCAGACTCGCACATCTGTGGGATCCACTTCCGACTCCGCATAACTAATCATCGTCCCTGTCCCAGTAAGCCAAGAAAAAGGAAAATCAGAATAAACATTAACCTCCTACTTCCGGACTCAAATCCTCTTCTGCTCTGGTCTGCCTGATCCCGGAGTCTCACCGTTGTTACCTGCATGTCAGACACACCCTGCCCTGCTGCCTCCTCTCGCCAGTCCTCCATGAAAACACAGCCTCAGACAAGCTCTGGGACCTGGAATTGAGCTGCTGCGATTTTTACAAGCCTGCCTCTGATGGGGGTAACACACGCACTTCCTGCTTTGTGGAGAACCTGGGTGTCAGCTGTTCCATGCTTAGCTGCACGGTTCCACCGGGAACTCAGCCCCCCTCTGTCTTCTGTAGCTGCTGCCCTCTCAGGCTGCAGCAGGAGGAAGAGGAGGCGGCTGGAGGGGCGCCCCCATCCACTTCCCAGCAGGGGGACCAGCCCCAGATGGAAGAGAAGTTGTCTCAACAAAAATACAACTTTAGCAGGGTCTCTTTTGCCCTGTCAGTCAAGACAGTTGCATTTCCTCCTTTTAGAAAGTCTGACAAATATACACCAACCCGCCAGCTCATCGGAAGGAGTTTAAACCTTTTTATATGTTTGGATTGATTTTCCATCAAATGATGCAGTCTTACTGGCTCAGTGGATAGCCTCATAGAACTCATCAGCAGCTTGGTCATGTCTCCTGGGATCTGGGTTTGGGATCACAGAAAATGATGTAAAAATCACAAGGGTCTTTTCACCCCACGAGTGAATAGTGCGTTCAGTCAAAAAGCTCCAAACCCGGGCTGAGGATGTGGCTCAGTAGTGGAGCAGGGGCTGGAACATGGGTCGGGCTCTGGGTTCTATCTCCAGCAGAGTTTTTACAAAGCTCCAAATACCCTTAAAAATACGTTTTGTTTTGTTTTGTTTTAATTCCTTCACCTCATTGAATAGTAGTTGGATAGGTCAATACTGAAAATATTTCCTCCTATGCATATCTCCTAAAAGTGCTAGTAAACCAGAAATAGTCACTAACATAGTCATTAGCATGTGTATACTAATGTAGGCATGCATGGAAATTCATGTATTTTTATGTTCAGTAAGTAGCCTTATTAAATGCATACAGCATGTACTAAGAATATCTAAATATTGGTATACGTTGCCCTTTATTTCCTGTGCTATTCTGTGAGACTGCTGTGTAAGATCAGGCAACCTAGCTGCAAGCATCAGTTGATGCTGTTTGTTTAACAAGTGGTGATACTAATGCACCTCTCTATATATACTGTGTGTCTATACATTTCCCAGAATATAAATCCCTAGATGTGAGAAGCAACTTGAAATTATTTCAGTAAAACATTCTTCCAGTTTAATGCTTTGTTCCCTACTTAACAAGAGGTTTGAAAATGCATGTGGATACCTTTGCAAGTAAAGTAATATGCCTCCCCTGGTTTTTAAATTTTTTATGAGAACTGTAATTGTTCTCTCTTTTCAGTCCTAGAGTGTGGGGCTTTTCTGTACTTTAGTTATTTGTATCCATAGCTGTCTTCCCAGGAAAGTTAATAGGTGCCCTGAACTTAACCGCATAAATTTTTCTTCTATTTTTTCAAGCAAGGAAAGCACTTTGGCAGCGAGTTGAAGCATTGAGTCAGTGCCCAGGAGAGGGCGCTGTGCAACCCCCAAGAGTGTTTTTAGTGGCCCTTCACAGAAGAAAACATTAATTTTAATTCTACACTTTCACTTTTGGTTTTTCAGAGAAGGGGATATCTCTCCACCACCTTTTCCCTGGGGCTGCCCAAAATTAAATAGTATTTTTGAAAAATCAGAAGTGAGTGTTCTCAGGGCTGGAGAGACTGCATCCCCAAGCCGGGGTGCAGGAGGGGATTTCGGGGACCGCACCCCTCCAGCCCTGCCTGCACCTGCAGGGCAGCCGCCTCCGTGTCGCCACCTAGCGGCCTCTCCTTGCACTGTGGCTCCTCGGCCTCATCCTAGCCAGGGGTCACAGGAAATTCCCAGTCTCTTGATGGGACCGGCTGAGGGTTAGGAGCTTGACACACACATAGGTATCTTTCTGGGGGGGTGGTACAGTTCAACTCATAACAATGTTATTTTGCTTACAGGATCAAGGTTGATCTCAGCTAATAAGGAGGTCAGATGCTTGGTTATTTTTGAGGAAGAGAACTAGATCAGTACTGTTTTCCTCCTTATTTTTCTGTGCAACTTTGGGCATTGTCTGCTTGGTTTCTAAGACTAATCTGCAACCCCCATCTATAACTGTTGAATTCAACAGAGTCTATTTTTTCCATTTATAGAATCAATGCCTACAAACTAGCTTGCATTACTGTAACCTACCACCCCTATGACTGGCTATTAATTACCATACTCAATGTCAACAGGATCTGTGTCTAAGACCTAGATACACGCTCTCAGATATCCTTGTTATGTTAAATCAAAGGGAATGTAGCAGCTTTCCTGATTGGCTGTCACAGAACAAGAGGTCACCCCAGAATCTTAATCCTTTATTTGGACTATCATCTAAATTAATTGATTTTCTGAGCAACAGTATTTGGGCCCCAATTCTTTCTTCCAGCCTCTAGTTGAACTCTTAAGATGACTTCTTCTTCCTAGATATTTAGATTCTGGATATTTTCTTTTTAGGTTTGTATTGCAAACCTGGGCATATTTAGCATTACTGGGATTAACAAAGCCTCAAATTACTCAAAAAAACAAAAGCTCATGGTTTCTTTACTGAAGTAATGAATTTATTTTAATTCAGCATTTCCCAACCTCAGCACTGTTGAACATCGGACTCCCTGACTTTCCGTATGGAGGGTGTTCGCTTCATTACAGGATGTTTTCCAAGGACCCTGGCCTCTACTTTCCAAATGGCATAGAACTCAGACTCCTGTCACCTTGGCAACAGTCAAAAAATGGCAGCAGGCTTAACCCGATCCTCCAGAAACAAGGGCTTCCTTGCTCAGAGCCAATAACTAGGCTGTGTTCTAATCCCACTGAGCAGGGAAACATTGCGATCTCACTAAGACACACGGCACACGATCAAGCCATCACAATTAGGTTAATTATTTTAATCCTTCAGTACACATTATAGATAATGTATGTCTTTTAAAAAGTCTTTTAAAAGTCTATTTTCTCAAGAAAGGTTTTTAAAAATAAATATCACGAGTGCCAGGCAGTATTTTTTTGATGCTGAGAGAGCAACGTTGACATTGGTAAGATGGCCTTCTGATGTGTGAACATTCTATTTAGAGTCATTTTCAAGGAGTTGTGTTTGAGAGTGTATTTTTTTTTATTAAATTCTGAACTCTTTCTTGTCTTATGTGTGAAATCAGAGGAAGGCAGTGTAAAAAGTCACTGTGTGTATGTGACAGTTAAGTGGATGATCATATAGGTTGCCTCCTATGTTAGGAAAGAACACTTCTGGGATCTATCCAGATGGGTTAGAGAGCTTGACTCAGGTACAATATCTGGCCCCTGCCCTTTGCTCTCTGCACTACTTCCTGGCCACCTTGAACTGAGCAGCTCTGCTCTACCACCCCCTTCCACCATGATGTTCCTGGTTTGGAGACAGCAGACCACGGACTGTACCCTCTGAAATGGTAAGCAAAGCAAGCCTAACTCCTTCAGTTGCATTGCCAAGTATCCAGGATGAAAAGGTGACAAATACAGTGTCTTGATTAAAATTATTTTCTCAATACTATAGGGGGGTTAAACAGACAAATCAAGAAAGGTGTATGATAAATTTAGGATGAAAGATGCTTCTGAAATGTTTTGGAAATTGGCTTTGTTTTATTTTTGTTTCCCTTTAGTGAAAGCAAATGATTTGAAGGAATAAAATACTTGGTGTAACAGTGATGGCTCAGTAGTTTACTGTTTTGTTTTTCTGCAACAGTCATAAACTCTTTCTGTGTTGATGAAAGGTCTGTTACAAAACCCTAGAATATTCAGGACAGGTGTGACAGTGACAATGCATTTCCTGAGCATAGTTTTTAGTGAAATCTGACAAGAACACCCTGAGTCACGGTCCTTGATTACAGTCAATCTTACCTGTGCAAACCACAGAGGACTTTACCAAACATCACAATCCATTTCCAAGCACTATCTCTGACCTTGACAGTTGTGTCCGCCAGTGTGTGTTCTCATGAATGCCTCACTGACTGAAGCTCTTCTCGCCTTACTCAGCCAGTCAGGTGAGACAGTAAAGCATTACTTTTAAAGTGCAGTTTTAAGTTTAATAAACACACAAAGGCACTGGTATTGGCAGTCTCATGTCACAAACAGGAAGCAGTGCAAACTGCCAGCACTGATATAGCAATTTCTTATTCAAGAGAAGACTTTAGGGAAATGGCGTGTAACAAGACAAAAATGTAGAGACATCATGGAATCATAAACACCTATTTGTGAATCTGAAGCCAAAACAGGAGCAAAGTTAGGAGCTGAAAAGTGAACAGTTAGTCAAGCTATGGTGTGCCTTGTTGCTGTGGTAGGTAGGGAAAATGTTTTAACTAGGCTAAAATATCACAAATGTGAGAAAACTAAATTTTTGTTTATTTAATACAATTAATATTTTCTGTAAAATTATAGAACATTTTGAAAATGTGTTTTCAAAGGAACTACTGTGCCACTGGTACAAAGATGGCATAATTCACCTGTGGATCATGATTAGGATTGTGTCCTGAGTCATTTTGCCAAGGGTAGTTCTAGATCCCGGGTCCTAAAGCCACCCAGTACCAGGGACCCTGTGCAGCCAGGGCCTTACTGCTGGCTTGTGGTTGGATGATGATATTAACAGGACACAGAAATGAACAGATTGCTGCTTGAAGATTTTAGGAAGGTAAATTTCTCAATTTTGAATCTGCAGTTTTGTTTAGTTTACTTGGAGAAAGTGGAGCATCACACATTGACCCACTGCATTCAAAGCAATCTATAGGCCTCACCGACTTGGTGATCTGGTTGCAACACTGCACCTCCTTTGAGGAAGAGCCCTAAAGGACACAGCTCCTGTAAAACTCAGGAAAATGTACTGGCAGAAGGGAGGCAAGTTTCTCCCCTGGGAGCAGAGGAGAGACACACACCAGTGTACTAGGTGTGAAGGGGGAGGGACCCACGTGCGATCTGAGTTGCAATGAGCCTCCTCGGTTCCTCCAGGGAAAGGGGGCCATGGGCTCCTCCAGTGTGCCGGTCACTGTGGTGTCCATGCAAATGAGGGAGATTAAATGCTTGGGCAAAGGAAGGGTGAGGATATGATAACAGCCTCCAGTGATTTGTTACAGTGGCAGCAAATGAACCGATCCAGATATATAGTTTACACAGTCAGAAACGTACAGCACTCTTTCCCAGGAATTCTGCACAGCCTAGCGATCCTCACACTGCTGAGCCAGGGCCCAGGAGCAGGACAGGCCACTCACTGCTACAAGGAGGGTGCCACCTCCCATAATGTGGACGCCTCTGCAGCTTCTCTACCTCAAGTCCCCAACAACTGCTGGTCTAAGGAGCAGAGTCAAAGACTAAGCAAAACTGTGCTGCAACAAGCAGGGCTTAACGGGAAAGATAAATGACAGCTGTTAAAAGCTAAGAGCACACAAGAAGATTAAGGGTCTAAGAATGCAAGGAAACATGTCTTTTGAAATTATTTTAATCTGATAGTGTAACTAAATACTCAGATGCTAAATTACCTGTAGTAAAGATTTGAATTAGTGTTCCAGATAACCAAGTAGGAAAATTATATATGAGAAGATGGAAATCATGATCAACCTAGGGAACTTTAAAACCAAATCCATAAGATTTAAGAAAAAGTGCAATACAGAAAACATAAGCACAGAAACAAACAACAGGAAAAGAAAGACCTAACCCTTCCCTGCCTATTGATCCATGTTTGGGATGCCTGTAAGAGTGGGACATAGTGAAATGTGTTCTCTTCAAATTCTTATTCTATGCATTTTTTTCCTAGGTAGCATACATGAATTTGATGCAAAAATTCTAAAAACTTGCATCTTTGGCATAAATGGGTGACTTTGCAAATTGAAAAGGATCGTTGAGTTCTAACCAGGAAAAAGATGAGAAAAGATAAACATCCAAGGCTTCAGTAGTTGCAGCCACCAATGTATAAAGAGAAATGAAGACGCTCAGGAGCAGACACAGATGGAAAAATAAATTCTTACATTGCTGCTTTAACGTTAACATTATGCTTTCTACTACTGTGGTTTCAGTAGATGGTTTTCATCACTGTCTTGGAAACACAAAATGCATCAATGCAAATTAACTTTGAATAAAGTAGAGACTTAGTAGGGACAATGTGAACACTGGAATCAAGCAGATGTGACCTTAGTAGAGTTTTGGCATCAGGATAGTTATTCATCTTATTGAAGTCACCATTCATTTATCTATAACATAAATCTATTTACACTGCAGGCTTGTACTGAGCAGGATGACTGATTTCTTTTAAAACATTTCTTGGGTCTGCACCCCATAGAAAGCAGTGTGTTATGAAGCACCGGTTAAAAAATGTTCAGGAAGACAATGAATAAATACATCTTTATTTTCCTGGTTCTATCTAGAAGCTAATGAGCAGCCTGGGAGAGACAGAGAGAGGTATTAGCAGATGTTGGCAGAATGGTTCTGTCCTCCAGATGCCAAGCCAAGGATCCTGTTGTGTTCGGAGTTTGTGATCCAAAAGACGGAATAGGCTGAGCCTAACGGGCCACTTTGTTCCAGGTTACTCAAATCGGAAGGGACACATGTTGGAATGGTAAGAAAGCAAATTAGTGGCGAGTGCAAACTAGGAAACTCTAGGACATTGGGAGTTGGATGACTTTTAAAACAGATGCTGCTTTCAAGTTCCAATCAACTGTTAATTATCTATGCTAATGAGAAGAGAGGCAGCAGAGATGGTGCAGAAGCATAAAAAGCCCGAGCCCTGTGTGCCTGGCCTCAGCGTGGTCTCTGTGCGTTTTTGGAAATTGATTCACCTAAACAGTTATATTTGCTTAGTATTAAAAACTATTTCCTGAGCAATGGCAAAGGATGGCGGGTGGAGTCCTTTAGAAACCGAACAGCTTGAGGGGAGCAATCCTTGAAATTAAAAGTGCGTTCTCAGATTGCATTGCAGTGGATAACACCTAGAAATATGGAAAAGAAAGCTGAACTTCTGACAGCTGCCACTGTGGGTCCCGTAGAAAAAGCACTGAGGGGGCTTAGGAAAGTCTTTTGGTTTCCATTGGCAAGTTATTTTTGCTGGTTGCTACAAAAACTCATTCATCCTAAATTCCCCATCACATCTTATGTCCCAATTCTAGCATTGCCACATGTTTCATGCTTCTTCAGTACTTTTTTTTCTTTACATCTACAGCTGAAGCATAAAATTTGGGGCAGTTGAGAGTAGGAAATGGGATACAATCAAAGAGAAATTTTTACAAAACACTACAGTTTATTGAATTGGCTATGATGTAATAATTCTATTCGTATTCTTCTCTGAAGGAACCAGGTGGCAGAAAACCTAATACTTGGGCCCACATCACATTCATAGGACTAATCATTTCCCTTAAACCAACAGAGAGAAACAAAAGGCCATTCAAGCAGGGGAAGTGTGGCAGACAGACCCATAAGGTAGCTGCCGCAACCCCTTTCCCCCGTCCTGGGATTCACTGCCCTAGGAAATCCTCCTCTTGAGGGTGTCAGTGTGTTGGGGCCCAGTTTCCAGGCTTCCAACTGTGGGGTGGTGCCGAGGGGAGAATGGCTGTGCGTGTATGAGCCACGTGGTCCAGGGTTCCTGAGACCGTAGAAGGCATCTTGTGTGGTTTCTTGTTCCCATGGCAATGCAGAAGAAGCCAGCTGTGAGTTCTGAGCTACCTGTGCTGGGAGGTCCTCATGGCAGACAGGATGGCTGTCCCCTGGTGCTGACAGGCCACAGCCAGCAATCAGCAGCAACGAGGGACCTGCGTGCCAGGCCCTGAGGACTGTAGATCTTTCCTTTGCTTCCTGCTTTTGAGTGATGCTGCAGCCCCAGCGAAGGCTTGATCCCAGTCTTTAGAAAAGCCAAGGAGCGAACACAGCTTAAGCACGCCAGGATATCTAACCCAGGGAGATGGGCATGAAAGATATATGTGACTTCTTAGGCTGCCCAGTTTGTGGGAATTAGCAACAGAAAACCAATACAGGAAGAAATTCCAAGCACTGAATCCAGGTGCATAGGACGACGCCCCAAGAGACAGGGCTGAGAGTAGCATTTTCTAGCATGCCCCGAGAAGCACACTTCAGTATGACTGGGGACAAAGATTTGTCATAGACAGCGGACTTTAGCATATGACAGTTCAGAGTACTTTTGCAGAAAAAAAATCTGATTAATATTTGCTGGTAGTAATTCTCAAAGCTGGGAGCCTGAGAAAGAAGAATCATGAGTTTGAGTCCAGCCTGGACAGCTGAGCAAAACTCTGCTTCACTATGAAAATGTTCAGACAGTGCTGTGATGTGTTCCAGTGGTAGAGTGTCTTGGCTTTGCTTCCCAGGACTGAAAAGAAATCAAATTATTTAAAATGTATTAGTAACACATTTTTTTTATTTTACAAAGAAAAAACAAACAAATTGAGAGGAAAACAAACATTAAAAATAACAACAAAACCAAACTGCAGACAACAACAACAAAAAACAATGGCATTCAAAACCAGATGACAGGAATTTAGCAATGGTCATTGTATTGCATAGTATTATCCTCAGGTAATAGCTTAACTTACAGATTCAGAAATCATCAACAGAGTGGAAAGAAAGCCCACAGATTGGGAAAAGACTTTTGCCAACTTTCCCTCAGACAAAGGATTTTTATCTAGAACTTATAAAGAATTGAAAAAAACCAGGGATCCTCAAATTTAAAGACCCAATTCAAAAATAACACATTTTAATGTGCACAGCTTTTATTTTAAATTTATTCAAATTCACGAAGCAGAGAAGCCTAGTGTGTTCCTATACAGAGGCCTGAGCATTAATACACCGACAGGCGTGAGCTGATATAACGGGATTCGACTTTCAGGCCGAAGGGCACGTACGAGAACACACAGGGCACCACACCTCCCTGTGTAGTATGCGTGCAGGAACGGTGACTGCAAGGGGTCTGGCCCGTGGTTTCTATTTCTGAGTGCAACGGTGACCTTGAAGGAAAAGAGAAGGTCACAGTTCTACATTCCCAACTCAACTTATAGTCAGAGAATTAAAGACTTCCTTAGTAGCTTTAAAAATACACTTCTCGTAGTTACTGAGTAACATGGTAAAAGTATCAAAAAGAAAAAAAAAAAGAGCACATCTCAGGTGAACGTCTACCAAGTGGTGTCCACACAGAGGGAGTGTTCTATCAGGTAGACAAGATGTCCCGTCCTTACTGTCCTCGGCTTCTTCAAGCTGTCAAAATTGGCCCCTATTCAGAGCAACCCTGGTAACCTGGTAGCACCAGAACCACAGCTTGGGAACAGAGGGGCGTTTTCAGGGAGAAAGCTTGGGCATCAGTGTGAGGGAAAGGATGGGGGCTGGGCAGCAAAGCAGCATGCCCCCACTCGCCGTAGAGGTGATGCGTAGAGCGGAGCTGCGTGGGGAAGTCGCAGAGGACTTGGAAAGCACCTTCTGCGCGGTTCTTGGTACAGACACTGGTGTGCAGAGAGGGAAGAGGCATCTAGAGAAATGGGCCTTGATACAATAGATGTCATAACCCACAGTCTAGAAATACAAAGCTACTTTAAAGTCCTTAGTATAGTAAAATAACAATTAAAACTTCCAGAGAAGAAATTTGTACAAAAAAGAAAAAACAATCATACAATATGATGAAACTTATAATGAGTAATATTTATTTACTTCATAATACCAAATGCATATTCAGCATCAGTTCACAGATTCAGATGTGAAGGGAACGTATACCAGGGTGATAAAACAGGACCCAGCTCTCAATCTCAGCACCATCCGGAGGGAATGACCTGAGGGGAGAGGGAGAGAGATGCAAAGGAGACGAACAAGAAGGTGCTAATGCTGCCTTCTCCTCTTGAGGTGCGAGAAATCTGGGGACTAATTTTATTGGATGACAGGTGAAATGGAACTGTATGTTATTGTAAATAACAAATATAAGCAGCAGAAATGCTCTAAGTCATGCTGTGGTTGTATTATGCATAGGGCATGAAAGAGAGGAGACGCAGGGGAAAGGATATGTCATACGTCACACCGTTAGACAGGGGAGCGCTCCGCAGGCGGGGCACAGACTGTGGGCCTGGGCCTCAGAGGAAGCATTTCGGAAATTTCCAGGATTTTAACAAGACAGGTGTGGTACAAGAGCCTTGTTCCTTCCCATTATTACATTTGAAACCTTGAGTATATTCTGTACTGATATTATTATTATTATATCAAAGTAAAAAGAGAATAATAGATAATGTTTTTATTGACTCAAAATCTTAGCTCAAGATCCGATCTGTCCTACTACTATGAAATGAAGACTTTTTGGAGAAGGTGACATCAACCTCCAAGGGAAGACAGCGGACAGGATTGGCCTGGGAGTTGACTGAGGATTCCTAGAAAAGGCAGATTTTGTAGAAAAGATGAATTCCTAGGCGAGGAGGGGCTTCCTGCCTGGGCACCGCGGTCCGTGTGTGAGGCGGGCATGGGGACTGTGGCCTTCTCCTACGAGAAGGGACAGCGATGGCTATGTAGGGCTTTTATAAGATCCCGAGCATTTGTGTTTTGGGAAATAGGGATATAACATTTATGATAAACACTTCAGACGAGCTGCTGAGGAGATCGTATCAGGGAATAAATTTGGAAGGCCAGTGTATGAGAAAGAAGGGGAGGAATTTAAACACTACAAGGAACTTTTGCACATTCCCAAAAAGGAGTGAATGGTTATAGGAAAATTATAAATTTGTAACAGTCATAGGATTTTCATAGGCCAAAGACAGAGACCAAGCTCTGCATCTGCTATATTACACGGTACCTAGAATCCTGGAGCGATCATCTCCACGTACAGGAGGTGAGGCTGAGATCCAAGAGAATGGAATACGCTCCTTGGGCCTTTGTGTCTACAGTGCAGGAAACAGCATTCAGCCACAGGCGAAAAGACTCCAGAGTCTGAACGCGACCAGCCAGCTTGGCGACCGGACAACTGAAATAAGGCTGTGGAAAGAACTGCAAGGACCACAGCAGTGACTCTGGAGTTTACTCCAAGCACAAGATAAAACTGCTGAAGTCATGAGATGGAGATGGAGTTTAAGAAGAGACACAGCGGAGGGGAGAAGGAGCCGGTCTGCAGAGGCTGAATTTTTTCCCCTGCAAGTTTATATGCTGAAGTCCCAACTCTGCATATTTTTCAAATGCATTTGGATTGTATTTGGCATTGAGCCTTCAAAGAGGTAATTACGTTTAAGGGACGTCACTTGGTAGGCCTTTCTTTAATAAGACTGATGTCTTTGTAGAGAGAAGAGACACACAGACACAAGAACACACAGAGGGAAGGTTGTGTGGATGCACAAGCAGTAGAAGTCTGACCATCCCCAAAAGAGAGCCCCCCGAGGAGCCAGCCCTGTGAATTCTTGACGTTAGACTGCTGGTCCCCAGCATCGAGGGATACCTTTCTGCTGTGCACCCTTCCCAGCCCACAGCTCTTTGGTACAGCAGCCTTGGCGACTCGTGGATCTGGGTGAATGTGGAGAGGGGCCTCGGCTGCAGTGCTGGTTGTTCCTTGTTAGATCCCTGACTGCTGCCTGTGTGGCTGACAGAGAGGGATCATGGAGGATCTGAGGCGTGAGTTTCAGAAATTGATGACTAGCGATGGATGTGACACAAATCACTGGGCTCCAGAGCACAGCCAGAGATGTCAGTATGGGGAGAAGCAAGGAGCTGTGTTCCTTCATCTCACTGGAATCAGCCCAGGAGTGGTAGAAAGCGATCTCCAGGAGAGGTGAGGGAGGCGGCCATGTCCTTTTGTCTCTTAGTATGTGAGATCATGGGTTGACCAATGACAGTGGGAGGAGTTTAGGAACACAGGATGACAGACTGTGTGACAGGGCTAAAAAGATGTCTGAGTTTACTGTGAAATTAGACCAGAAAACTATAGCTCGTGCAAGGTTTAAAAGTGAGAAGCACTCTCATTGGAACCCCACTTCTGAGCCTAAATGGTAGTTGCACTGTTTCTTCCTCATGGGCCCCAAGGGTATGATGACTGAATCCTTCTGTCTGCTTCTCCCCCTGTGGAATCAGTGACATAGCGCTAGCCCAGGATGACCTATTCCAGGGATGTTCGTGATTAGGAGAGAGTGAGGTTCTTATAAAAGAGATCGGTGTATTTCTCATAAGAGGTGAAGAATTTATGTGATCTGAAGCGAAACCAGAGTATTTACTTCTAAAAAGGCTCCAAGAAATTAGTTGTTTTGTTATCATCATTGTCATTGTAATTAAGAACAAAACACCAAGGACATGGAAAAGCAATATCGACTATCAAAGAAAACTAAAGAGGAACCAGAGCTAATTAAGCTCCCCAGGAGACAATCTAAATAGGATTTATGTGGTATATTGCTAACACATACTCAAGAAACAGGAAGATTAAATTAATCCAGGAGTCCCATTAGATCTGTTCTCTGAGTTGGTTTGTCACTGAAGTCTTCCTGCTTCAAAAATCACAGCACCACTGCTCCAGGAATGAAGCCTCTGTGACTTCAGGGGGGCAGAGAAATTGGGGGAACTGCAGTAGACGTCCAGGACATGGACAAGAGGAATCGTAACTTGTGGACCAGGGAATGTATTCACTGTGGAAGGGAAAGCTACCTGCACTCGTAACCACAGTGCAGTCTGCAGAAACAGCACCAAAGCACAGTACAGGCAAAAGCCTTTTATTGAGAAAATGCTTATACGGTATCGTGGAACAATCAGTCAAATGTGGCCTGCAAAATATTGCCATTAACACATTATGAATTGGAAAATATTCCATTACCAACAAAAAGACCCAAAAATAAACAAACAGGCATGTCCACTTACCTGCGTTTCTTCGGCTGTAGCATGTGTTAGGTGCTTTTCACAGAAGCTTACACACCTGGCTTCCGAAAAGCTGTATTTGGGGAGGGTTGGCTATAAATAAAGGCAGCAAGAAACACCTTGCTTTTGCAGTTTATTTAAATCAGTTTAGTTCTGTCTCCAGGTTACCAAGCCGCGCTGAGACGTGGCCCCTCCCCATTCTGAGCCTGCGCAGCCCCTGCCCAGGCTTCTCTCCTTTGTGTCCACCAGTGGCACCCTGAGCACAGTGACCTCTCCCAGGCTCCTCTGCTCTGAGCTCCCGCAGCTCCCGGTCCAGCCTTGCTTCCTGAGACTGCTCCTGCCTGTCGCTGCTGCCACGTATTCTTCCTTGATTTTGCTGTTACTCCGCTGCCCCGGTCACCTGCCTCTTTCCTGGTCCTCCTCGTCCTTTCTTCCACCCTCTCTGTTCATCGCAGGCTGCTGTCGCCCATGAGCCCCCCTTCTCCTGGGATCCCTCTGAGATGTCACCCGTGCCAGGGTCCCTAAACAGCCACTAAGCTGGTGACTCCCACTCTTCCTGGAAAGCAGCCCAAGGTGGGTACATATCTAAACCCCAACCTGAACTCCACAGCTGGAGATATTTCAGCATCTTAAACTCAAAAAGCTCGGAACTGAATGTGAAATCCTGTCCTCGCCTACACTTTCTGTTTCTGTCCTGATGAGTTTTTCTAGCACTGAATGATCAGGATGCAGAGGATCCACATGGCCTCCCCTGGCCAGGAGCCCTGAAACCCTGCCGACCCTTGCCCTGCAAGGTGGTTCCCCAGAGCTCCCAGGCTCCTCCCTTCCAGGACCTCGCCAGCATCCTGACACCAGGGTTTCTGTGAATGAGCGGCAGATCCTTCAGACAGCTTTCCCGGACACAGTCTTGTTATTCTGGATTTGTCAGCCATCATGGCTTTTTTGTTTTTGTTTAAGATGCAGACATGATGATTCTCTCCGCTCATATAAAAATAGTTTTATATTTTTGCCCTCTTGGTTTAAAAGCTAAAGTCAGGAACTTTCTACATCCCAGTATCCTGGACTTGATAGTTTTCTTTTCCTTGGTCTCTCTTTATCTCCCTTGTGACCTTTTGTTGAGACCACAGGGAGGAAAGGCCAGAGGCATCGCTGATGCCGTTTCTACCTCAGCCTCCGGTTCCTTACGGCAGGGTCTGGGTCAGCAGTTCTCACCGGTGCTGACCATGCCTGTGTGGTGAGACTTTCTGTGTCTCGGTTTCCTCGCCTATAAAATGAAAAGTAAGTTGCTCCTACCTCGCAGCACTCGGAGAAACGCATCTAACATTTGGAGGCGCAGCCTGGCCCTGGCCCATGTTCTTGGTGGTGTCCTTGAGAACTTTACTAGAACTTCGCCAACGCTCCTGCTCTCTGGATGTTCTCTGCAAGACCTCTGCGGAGTGAGGGAAAATGCAGACAGCACAGCACGCACACCTCTGGCCTGTCCCCACCCAGAAGGGATCCAGGTGACAATCCACAGCCTCTCTAGTTACATAAGGTGCCCACTCTTTTGCAAAGATTTCTCCCACGATGTTTGTCAGTTCCCCGGGCTCTATCAACCTCTTCTCTGCGAATGCTCACGCTGAGATGGTGGCTTTGCCTGGTTTTCGGTTGAGACACTTGAACTATTCAGACAGCACCTCTGTGTGTCTCACAGCTCCAGCCACCAACCCCACCCACCTCCCGAGCTCCTGGAAGAGTGTCACATCACCTAGAAGCCAATGACATGTGTGTGAGCCCAGGGTCACCTCACTGGTCCTCCACTGGTGGATGCCACTTAGCCTTCAGTGTCACCCATTCCCTCCTATACTCTCCTGGGAGTCCCTTTAACTTTCTTGGTCAGTGAAGATTCCCTCAGTACCCCAAATCTCCCACCAGCAAACACTGCCGAGAAGGGCACTTGCATTTCCATCCCCGGACGTTCCACCAGCCTTCCGGTGTTCCCCGCCCCGGGCATCTCTGGACCACACACCCTGCACGGCTCTGCGCTTCTCCTGAGAGCTGAGCTTGGCAGCGGCCTCTGCGCCAGGTCTTCCTGCTTCTTCCTGTCCTGCTCCCTCCCAAATGCACTCTAAGTAGGAGAGGTTTTAGAATTATTCATACCTTGCTTCCTTTTCTTTTTTATGTCTACCTAGTGGTGATGATGTCTACCTAGTGGTGATGATGTAGGAGAATGAAACTCTCAACCAACTGTATGTCCAGTATGAGGGCGTGTTCTCTAAAACTGAAAAATGAATTTTAGAAACAATGGAGGGTAAGAGCAGAATATATTTATTGAGAGAAAGAAAGCTTCTCTCTGACAGAGAGACAGAAGGGTCCCCAGTGGGTTGCCAGGGACTCTGAGTTTTCTAGGGATTTTATAGAGCAAAACTACGAGGTGAGGCAGGTCTAAGGTGGGGAAAAATGGGAATTTGCAAGGTAGACATGAGGTGGGACAGAACTATGGTCAACCAATAAGATCAATTGCTCAGGTAAAATGATTAAATCTGGGACAAATGGGGAAGCGAGTCACATTAGGAAGCCAGCTTATATACAGAGCCGCACTTCCTGTAGGGCGTTGGGATGGTGGCTCCTGGCTTCCTCAGGGTGGCAGAGACCTATTTAGAGTATCAGTCCTTAGGATGTGGATGCATTTGTTTGATCTTTTGTCTTGAGGCCTGGCCCACAGCAGGAGGTGTCTGTCTCCCCCACAGTTGCAGGGTATCTGGGCTTCTGCACTGGCTCCTTTGAGGACCCAGCCCTGTCTGACAGCCTATAATATTTCTGTCCAACTCAGTTGCCTGTAATAGTGATACCTGATTTTTAAAAGCTGTAAATAATATGTCTAGAATCACCACTTCTGGTGAATATAAATAAAAACTCTAACTGAAGGAAGGCATGGGTTATTGTTTAATTGGCTGCATTTTTCTGGGCAGATCACCTGCGCTCAGTGCATGCTCTAACTAGTGCATCTGTCAGGGGAGGATGCTCACGACAGCAAACTCAGAGACTGGGGGCTTGGCGTTCCAGTCCCAAACAGGAAGTCCTTGCCATTCTTGCCCACAGGAATTTTCTTCTCTCTCTTCCTTTGCCTCTTATCTGTTTTCTGACTGTCTGTGCAAATGTAACCTTTGAAAAGCAGAGTCATCTCTCTTTTCTTCATGCCCCTGGAACCCCACCAGAGGAGAGTCTGGTCCGAAATAGGCTCCGTGTTTGTGGGTTTCCTGAGTCAGTGTGCAGGGTCCTCTCCTAGAGGGTCTTGCATGTTAGTCACAGGGTGTTAGCAGATGGAAGCTACCATGAGGTAGAAAGACAGCAGCTGGGTTTCACCCTAGACCATGAGGCTTCAGACACTTAGGCACCAGAGCACTGTCAGGCACTGTGAAAAGGCGCATGGGAAAGGTAACTGGTTTTTATTTAGCGATACAGTTAGAATACAGCTTTAAGATTTGATCACTACAAGATCCAGGGTAACCTTACCAATGCAGTGTCCTGGAATGTCTGATCAGGACCATCTTTCTGCCAGAATAGTTACAGAGTCTGGCAATGTGGTTACTGGAAAACAGAAGAAAAAATAACCCAAACATTCCTGGAAATGTCTTGCACACATGCACAGCAAACCTCCCTCCTCCCCGCCCCTCTTCCCTTTGTGCAGCGGTGGATACAAAGCAGAGTTAATACGGTCACTGTAGGCTCTCGAGTCCTGACATGGAGAATAAATGCAGTTTTCTTTTTTAAATACAAAACAATAAAAAGTAAACTCTGATTTCGAGCAGGTGCCAATGTTTAAGTAGATCATAAATCATAATTAAATATAAACAGTGCCTCTCCTCACCTTCGATTGAAGTTTGTCATTGTGAAGACAAGATGAAATGATAGATTTCCCCAAATTAAAATCCTGCTTCATGGGAAAACATGTAGCCTTTGTTTCAGAACAGGGCGGGATTGGTTTTGTGCCCAAAGACCTCATTGTTTGTTGATACATACTTAGGCTTTGTCTTCTAGGGCTGTTGTGGAGTGAAGAGACGTAATGGAATAGGGCGAGCCTGCCAACTGAACTCTACAACTTGCATTTGAAAACTCATTTATACGCTGCGACAAGAGACCTAAGAAGTTGAGCAAATAAAACATAATGATTTGCTTCCTCCCGAGGCTGACGGGAGACTAAATGAGAAACGCACGTTAAGCGCTCTCTGAAACGTCACAACCGCACGATATTAGCAGCCATTACTATTTTCCCTACAGTTTCATGCCTCATTAATTTACAATCTAGACTTTGAAAGACTAAAATACCATTTTTAATCTTAAAAGACCGTGTGAAACAACAATTTTTAAAATGCATGAAGTGTAAGTTTAGAAAGGAAAACGTCCATTTCCTGTGTGTAAAAATGATTTTTAAAATTGAGCGTAAGGTTGAAATCCTCTTTAAAAGGTGTTATGCCACGATTTATCAGCAGGGGGCAGTAATGCCTCGCGCTTTAATCGAGTCACTGTGAGCTCCCAGGTTGGAGAGCCAGTGGCTTCAGTATTTCCTTGCAAATCAAAGCGTAATTATAAGCTAATGTCCTCTCTCACCACAACCTCAAAGGTCATCGGCATATGTTCTATAAATGAGAAGAAATTGTTAGTTCTAATTACATGTAAAATTAGTACTGTGTGCTCCGAATGGCTTGCTTCTTTTTGGCTTTACTCTTCATCTTTGAAGGGAGCGAGTTATCTCAGGCGATATAAAAAATATAGCTGCCGATATCCTTTGTGAATTCAGTTCTATACGTTGTAATTTAACTTGAATATCTGATTTATTATCCCTACAATTTAAATCACTTCTAATCAAATTATTGTGTTGTCCACCAAAGATACTTAAATTGGCTTACGTGAAATGAAATTAAACAAAGCAAAAAAATAGTTTTGCATAAGGCAGGTACTTGTAATATATATATATATTTTTTCTTTCTTTCTTTTTTTTTTTTTTAAGGTTTCTGATAGAACTGAAAGCACCACGCTGCCCTCGGGTCTCCCTCGGTTGAGGCTAAATCGCATGTACATTTGAGCCATCAGCATTTAGGGTCAGAAACACGGGGCCCAGGAGTCTGCCCAGAGAAGTTAGCACTGCTGGGCAATGTCCTCTCCAGCCCCAGGCTGCCCGGTCGGGGGACTCTGAGGGTCGGCAGAGCTAGGGCAGTGCCCTCAAATGCCCTCTGCACCCGGCACCCTTGGAGGCACCTGTGTGCCAGTGCCCCATTCAGACAAGCAAAGCACAACCAGGAGCGGAGGAGGGGGCCACCATGAGCCCTGGTCCAGGGCTGTTCAGACAAGGGGCTTACGACCATGAGAGCCACTGAGTGCAGTGAATGCCTTCATGAGGAATGAGTTTTATCCAAGTCTCAGAGTCTGGTCATTAGCAGCTAAGGCCTGAGGCAGCTAAAGAAGTTCAACTAGGTGGTCTTTCAGTCATTCTGCAAACCTGCAGTGCTATAAAGTCAACATCCTAGTTGAGCATCTGGTATGTGCAGGGCCTGGCCCTGCGTTCTCCCTTGGCACCATCTTGCTGCTGGCGCCGGAAGGCCCAGTCATGGGCTTTCCCCACTCTGCCGAAGCCTCCCTGACTCCTGGTTCAGAACCTGCTGCAGCTGTTCCCATCCCACAAGCAGATGCAAAGGATAAGAGAGGAGATGGCAGAGCGGACTAACGTTAATTCTTCTGGGCGTCACAGGCGGCTGCAGAGGCTGGCACAGATACCGGCCCTGCCAGCCGCAGCCCCTCCGGGCCGAGCCCCCCGAATCTCCAGCTCTCTCTCACCCCACCGTCGTAGCTCCGCTGTCTCGGCTCCCTGTGCGTCTGTCTCCTAGAGGTCCCCTGGCTGTGGCACAGGGCATAGGGCACAGAGCTGGGCCAGGCCTCGGCCTGCATGTTGGCGCTGCCCTGGCCTTGCCCACTGGCGCCTCCCTTCCAGCGGTCACTCGTGGAACTTCAGGCCACCCCGGGCACTGCAAAGGAGGCTTCAGAATTCACATGACAGCGTCTCTCCGAGGTTAAATAGGAGAATTAACCCGTGATAAATACCCAGCCCACAAACCCCAGCCCACAAACCGGTCGCTCCATCTACACCACTGGGTTGATCTACACATGAAAAACATAGAGGGAATCTTTTAGGAGCCCAAACTCTTAGCATCCAGTCAGTGGGACGGAGCTCGATTTGCTTCCTTTGCTGAAAGAGTCACAGGAGACAGTGAAGGCCACCAGAAAGAGAACTGATTCGGATCAATAGTTCCACTCAGCCCAGTAACTCAGAGTTGTTCAGAAAAGCCACAGAGTCCTGTGTGTCCTTACTGTTCTTCTGCACGGTTACTCCAAACACCGGCCACTTGGAGAGAACACTTTCTCTATTGTTAGAGTGGAATAAAAACATTTCCTCCCTCCTGGGAGTGGTTTATTAAATGTGGAAGAGGATCACAGCACCTAGCTTGCTGCAAATGTTCAACAAATGTCCGCTGCTGTTTCGGTCAGCTGTAGTGTGTTGTCGTTGCTGGCTGCAGGAGCTCACATTTCTTTCTCCCCTGTGGGCCTAACACCGAGCCTGGCGCAGGGTCATGCCGGAGAGGGAGGCGTGGAGGGTGCTGATCACAGAGATGCTTTGTGCTCGGGCAAAGAGCCGTGGGCACAGCACCTCACAGGGAACCCAGGCTCCTCCATCTGTCGCTGCTCACGGTGATCCCAGGATCCTCACAGGACATCCGAGGACCGAACCAAACAAGCTTCCAAGATTCTAGAAAACTCCTCGGGATAGCGTGAAGGCAGCTCCTTCTGAACTGTAATCCTTATGTCTATGGTGCAGAAAAGTAACACTGTGTGGGTCATTCAGGGATAGGTGTTCATCACTCATGCTGGGATGAGTGACAGATGAGAAAGCCGAGTTGGAAGGACAGCTGAAACTTCCCTGATGAAGGCGCGAAGCTCCCAGTACTAATGCTCCGTTTCAAGGTACGGTTTGTCTGATTCTCCAAAACAGGCTTTGGAACCCTGGACCACATTAGGCAGGGTCCGAGGCAGGCTGTTTTAAAATAAATACTAATCACTCATACATCCAGCTAATTTAAGTGGTGCTAGCGTGAATGAATTGGGAAAAAAAACGCCAATTCATTCTGATGGCCTTTTCTGATCTTAACATGGAGGCATATGCTTAGCTTAGCGTGCTGTTGACATTCATATCTGTGAACTCGGCTGCTGGCCCAAGGCCTGGCTAGGCCAGTGCTGGACGCGAGCAGTGGTCCAGAACCAGCTGCATATGTGTTGGGTCAGGCAGCGTCCAGCTGGATGAAACCTTGTTGGAGAGCCATGGTCTATGGTGAGAAGATGGTGAGGTTAAGACTCCTTTCAGGAGAAAGAGTAAGGTTGGAATTCAGAGACAGACAGACAGAGAGACAGAGAAACAGACAGAGGGAGATCCTAGGGTTCCAGGCAAGGCAGCATGGAAATCCAGCAGCTTCCTGAGAACGTGCTCCAGTCGGGCTGTGGCCGCTGGTGGGTTCTGTCCTCAGAAGCCTCTGACTGCTCATCTATTTCTAGGCTCTACCCTGGACCTTCTCATTATTATGGGACTTCACTCATCAGAGAAGACCCAGGTGATCTTTCTCCGCCCCATGCAATACTGAAATCCTGCAGGCCAGAAACCCAGTCCCCTGACCTGGCACTGATAGAGGTGACTGAGTTTGTTGCTCTTCAGAACTACGACTTCTCTGGTCTTCATTGGACTGTCCACTCTCAGGGCTTCCTGCCTCTTTCAGAGCAAGGTCACAAATATTATGGGGACGAAGGTACGGATTTGCCGAAGGAAGGATGGTCCATGTACTTTTGTTTCTTAAACTCACTTGTCTGAGATCTCTAGCATGTACAATTACTGTGGTATTTAGGGTGTGATTTCTACTTGGTTGGCTCTGTGATCACCTCGGGGATCAGCTGGACCATACATAGGTGGGTCAAGGTGGTCATGGAGGCCTGGTCTTGGGGTCTCCGTCTGATCCCTGGCCCCTTCTTTTCTGGTGCTGTCCCTGCTTCCTGACTCCATGAGACAAGCAGCCTCCCTCTGGCAGTCCTTCCACCTTGCTGCTTCAGACTTGGAATCAACTAAACATGGATTGAAGCTATGATTGAAACAAACCTTTCCCCCTTCAAGTTACAGGTGTTGAGAATTGTGTCTCAGTGAGGTGAAGACAGAGTAATACAATGAGTGAGAGAATTGCTTAATTAGCATGCTTATTTTTCCCTTATCTTTGTAAGGTGAGGAACCGGAGGCAGCAGGCAGGTGGTACCTGACCCCAACCCCCAAACCAGTAAATTACATCATTAATCTACTCAGTCCACACCCAGGCTGCTCATGTGCAGTTACCACAGTGCCCCCGTGCAGACTTCAAAGCCCATAGAGAGGCTCATGGTAACACATTGTTAGGAGAAAGGCCAGGTTAATGCTTAATTTTGTAAAGAGGAAAAAATGAAAGGAGGTTTTCTTATTACCTGGGGTTAAGCAAATGCAAATATGCTTTGAAGTATCAATAATAGCTGGCATTAAACTGAATTCATCTGCTGGAAACTCTGCCTCACAATATTTTTTCTGCTCTTTGGAATGCAGCTCTTATCAGCATTTATACTTTAGTTCAATGACAAATAAAAACTAGTGTTTTTTAGGGCTCATTAGACCCGGTTTGTCCATCATGATTCACAGATATGTCGGAAATTTTGCATCAGTTTAATCCCTGCTTCCACATAGAGAGTCTCAGGTTGATTAATTCTGAACTGGAAATTAAACTGTGCAATAGGAGAAAAAAAAGTAAAATTCTTTTAATTAAGTACGATAAGGAGGGAGTGGGTATAGTCTTACTGGGAATATTTACGGTCTTGTCAATAAAACTTCAAGTGTTACTTGTGTGTATTTCTCTAAACTCTCCAGTGGGCTGTGTGCTCTTCTACTGTAACTGTGATCGCTTCGTGGCGGTTTTCTGGACCAGTGTCCATCTGCGATCGTGCTAATTTTCCTTGCATATCCACCGCTCTCCCTGCTCTGCCAAATGCTCACCAGCTCTGGAACAGGGGCAACTGATAGGAATAAAAGGTTTGGAAAGTGCAGGAACTGGAACAAAGAGATATGGAGCATTAGCAGGTAGGTAACAAGTGTCTGAATTTAGCTCAGGGCCTGTTTACCTGTGTGCTTTAACAAAACACCACAACACTAGAAATGTAAACGTCAAGGCAATTTTCTGACACGCAGGAGACAGTTGGAAGACAACATACAAACAAAGAAAAATACAGCGTGGTCAGTCTCAAAACACAACATTTAGCAGGGGTTGAGAGGGCCAGGGCTGCACCTTCTATGTGTCTTCCACCATACCTGGTGCTTTCTGTCCATGGATTGCTCACTGATCGAACTTTGCTGCTAATGGAGCTAGTCACGTGCCATCCTAGAAATGTAGACATCAGCCAGCCTTAAGCACAGCGGCTCAGAGAGCAGCCAAGCAAGCACTTGCACAATGACACTTAGGTTCATGCTCCGTGTGGCTCTTTGCTGATCATTCCCAGAGACTGGTAACTTTCTCCAGGCTGGCACAAAGCCATTGCATTTCCCAGCCTGCGTTCCCTGCACGAGGGGCTGCTGTGACCAATTTCCGGCAGGTGGCAGTGGGTGTAAGTGATACCTGCTGTGTCTGGTTCCTGGTGGGGACCATCTGCTCCTCTCCTTCTCCCCTTCTGCCCTGCCGTAGCCTCAGCCACAGGCCAGGGCAGAGTTTCTCGGCGGAAGAAGTCCGCAGCGTGGCACAGTGTCGGGGAGGCAGGAGCGATCCTGCTTCGCTAAGCTCCTGGCATTGGTGGTTTTCAGAGCAGCTGGTTTACCCTATGTATGCTGTGCGTTGGTGTCGGAGGGTGAGAAAGTCTTTGTTTGCGAGAAGTGTTAGAGGTGTCCAGCTGTTTATCATGAACTGGACCCCATGTGACATTGGTAGGGGAAACTGGAAATTGATCTGCTTCCCATTATGAGCAAACCAAAGAAACCAAAGAGCAAAATGAAAAATAAAATAAAATAAATTATAGGGGGCAGGGAGATGGGTCTTTTTGCGAAAAGCAAGGGGATCAAAGGGAAAAGAAGGGAAGGAAGAGTGAGGATGTGTTACACGCAGGAACCAGCTCCCGTGGTGGATGTCACTGCTGTGTGTTGCACACATGGATGATTGAAAAAGCAGCAGACCTTAGCTCCTCCATTCCAGACAACTTCCTAATTCTCACGGAACGAGTTCTAACAGCCTCCGTGAAGTCCTATGAGTGGGCCAGACGAGCCCTGCAGTGTCCATGCAGGACACTGATTCTCAAATGCTTTTTGTGCTGTTATGACCCGGGGAGCATTTAGGTTCTATTTCCCAAAGTTGGGACCTGCAGATTTCTTTATTTCTCAGAATCACCCCAGTGATTTTCATCCAAATAGTGAAGGAGCAACCCCACTTTGAAACAAAATTATCTAATCGCTAATCTGCTGCAGTGGCCCAGACCTTAGAAGACGAAATATGAGAATAACAGTGTGAGAGGGTTTGACAGACCCGGAAGGGAGGATGCAGCCGGGATCCGGGGATGATACCCCCGGCGGTGCTGAGAGGCTGCCGCCTAAACAAGAGGGCTGGGAACCAGTGCTGCCCACCCTTGTGGCTGCTCGCTCCTCATGGCAGCAGGACAGCCCGCGTGAGAGGAGAGTTCAACAGGATTTATCCACTTGCCCGGGCCGCAGGTTCCCTGTGATACGCTGTGAATCAATAGCATGTAAACAATGCAGACCATGATGCACATAAAACACCCATTAGGATTTATTTATTTCTGAAATCAAGATTCCATTACAAGAAATAGAAATGATTTTGAAGAAACGGGAGTTGCTGTTGACATGTGGGGCTACAATCTGAGCACCAGAAATCCTCCCATGGAAACTGATTTACGTGCTCTTAATCATTCCTGAGCTTATTCAGTGGTGATGACGGCACGTTTTCCTGATAAGTGTGACATTTGCATTCCTCCCCTCTCTCCCCGCAAGGTGATGGCATGGAGCAGGTTCTGTTACGTTCCCTCTCAGTTTAATCCCTTGCTGTTGCGAGTAGAAAATGCAATTAAATGCACTTCTGAAAGCTTCCTCCAGAGGGCTGTTTACTACACCGCCTGCATCAAACAGGCCACGCGCAGAGAGGCGAACCTTCTCTTGGCATCTGGTGGCTTTGGGAAACCCGTTTGTAAATTAAGGTGTTCAATCAGCGGCTCAAAGAATAAATCCCAGTCTGTTATAAAGGAATATCGTCTAAATAAACACTCTTGTGAGTTTTGTTGGGGGCAAAGTTTCAGAATGGGGGGCCAGCAGAAGGTTCCATGGGGGTCTCTGTGGAGTCCAATTTGCTCAAAAATGGGCCAGTGAAACATTAACAAAGCTCAGAACTGCCTTCCAGCAGCATGCCTATTCTGCTAGGCAAGACTCTCATGCAAGCTGCCGGTTTCAGTGAAGGACATTATTGTCTTGTCTGCCTCGAGGCCCCCATTGGCTTCTCTGCAAAGAAAAGTCTTAGAAGTGACAAGAGCCAAAGTAGCAAGATGTTGGGTGACCCACCTCAGACTCCTTGCTTGGCCAGGATCAAGGACATGGGCTCTGGGGATGCCCTTGCTTGTCAGGAATGCTCAGCAGGAGAGGGTATCATCAGTACATCATCTGCCCATTGGGTCCTCGCAGTCCTTAGGGGGGTGAGAATTCAACATAGACACTGCAGGAAACATATCTTTGCATATTTCTCCAAATATAGAATAGGGATAATACGGTCAATTTCCATAGCACTACTTTCTTTTGAATAATCCTGTTTTCCTTCTCCAGAGGGCCCTTGTATTTTCTCCATTCACTACCCATTCCCAAGGACCCACCTTGTACCAGATCTGCCCTGCTAAAACACTGAGTCATGGCTCCTGACCCTGGAGGTGTTTTTTCCTTCTCTTCTGAGTGCTTTCTTCTTTTCCTCCCTTCATTGTTTTCACTGTTAATTCTGCCTGCCTGTTAACATACACCCTCCACACATTGCTCGCCTTAACAGAAGGGAGTGGAAGGTGCCGGTGCCTCACTTTACCATCTCTGTCGGTGGCTTTACGCCTCCCCTGCCTCTGTCCCCACCGCTCTGCCTGCCTTACCGGCATGGACCTGTGTTCAGGAGACATGAGAGGATTGGCAGCCTCTTCGGCAGCAGCAAATGTGTGGAGAGCTCATTTGTGTAAGCAAAGCGCAGTCTTAAGTGCTCCACTGAGAGAGAGAGAAAGAGAGAGAGAAGAAAGACTTGAAAGACATCAGTTCGTATCCTGCCTAGACCCTATGCACACAGCAGCATCCACAAAGTCTGATTTCCAAGCCAGACTGAGGCCAACAGCCTGTGAGTGAGTCTTGTCACACATACACCTGGCCATGGTCCTGTGGATCTCATGGGGACCCAGAACTGGGTGCTCACATGGATTATAGGGTTCCCCTTGCCCCCACCACACTCACTGGTCTCTATCATATGGCTCTGATTCTTTCAGCTCTGCTTTCTTTTTCCTCATTGTAATGAGTGCCTTGACCCAGAACCTTACGCTCATACCTTTATGAGTGCCATTTGCTACCATGGCCTTGAGAAGTGGGCTAAATTGAACGGTGAGACTCTACGGTGCCCTGTATAACGCTGTGCATTCCACGCAGGCAGCACGTTTAGCACGGTGACTTCTAAGTGAAACGGAAATCATACATAGACAAAAAGGTTTCACACAGAAGGAAACTGTGAAAGACTTCTGGTCAACCTCCTCATGGGCTCCCTCTAGTGATCAATTTCTCCCCTCTTACCCTAAATGTCAGTTTGGCTTCCTTCTGCCTGGCATACCGTGGGTTTAAGTTTCTGGATCCCACAATTCCCTGCAACTCATCCCATCCAATTACAACCATAAAACTCCCACTCAGCAAAAGGATAGCCTTGTAGCATGGCACGAAAGACATACATCTGGCAAAATATGCACAAAGTTATGGTTACAGCATGGCTGCAAGCAGTAAATTTCACAAAAGGGAAAGCAGAGAACACAAAATGTCAGGAACTAGTGCAAGATTTATAGAAGGAAAGGTTTGATGTGGTCCTTTTTGGTACAGAGAGGATGGAACAAAGATAAAATTCAAAATGCAAATGTGAGTCCTGGAAAGGTTTCATAGCACTATCGGGTTCATTAAAAATGGTAATAGCAAATCTTTGGGGGCTTTACTGAGGTCTAACAGCAAAAGAGATGCCATGCAAAGCTAAACAGTTAAAAGAGCTTTGTCTGAGTAGCCAAGGAGGTTTGATTATAATTTCAGTTCTGCCATGGCTAGCTACACTGCTTCAGATAAATTATTTATACTCTACACAGGTTATGTAGACGGGCCTTTATGTGCGAGGTTCAAAGCATGTATAATTTGGTGATTGCTAAATCTTTCAGAGATCAAATATTTAATGTGATTACATAACAAGTCTGTGGCTCATTCTAATGAGTGAGTCCTTAAGACTCCTGAAGGGAGCGCAACTGTGTGAAGTCAGGAGAATTAATCAGAGTACAGTAAGAGTGCCAAAGTGGAAAAATTGCAAGATCAGCTGAAGGGCTTTGCAAAGAAAGCATGGACTCATGTGGTGAGTATTGCTCAGTGAAAGAATGGAATAGAAGAGGATCTAACGAAAAGAAATATATGGAATGCTTTTGTCATTGGAAAGAGAGAAGAAAAATAAGAAAAATTGAAGGTCATGTAACATTATCATCACTCAAAGTTTGGAGCAGGGTCAAGCCCTGGGTGCTAAGTCTTTCTGTAAATGGATAGATGGTAAGTACTAACTTAGAGGACTATACCTTCTCTATGGGCACCCTTCATTCTGTTACAGTGCAAACATAGCCCCAGACAATCTATAAACTAGTGCTCCAGGCTATGCCCCCACAGTAAGACCTTATAAAAACATGTTGCCAACCAGATCTAGCTAGCAGGCAACAGTTTTCTGAACCCTAAGCAAGATGATAATTAAGATGCTTTTGGCTTTTGAAAAGGTTAAGTTTTGAGAGATTACACATTGAAAATCCTGTATAATGTACCAGGTAAGCCAAATGTATAAAGCAAAATAGCACAGGTGCCTGAGAGGGAGATAGGAAACAAACTCCCAGCCCTTTAGATGTTGGATGTACCAAGTTTATGGTCTCAAACTTGAGGAAGAAAGAAACAAATCAAAGGAGGAATGAGGGGAATTTCAATGGAGATATGAAGAAGATCAATCCCTGGATTTCCAGGAGGGTCCCAATTGTGTGCTACTGAAAATCTCTGTCAGATGTAACTTGCAAAGTAAAATCATAATGTGGATACGTACATCACGGGTTAAACTATAATCAACCTATAGGAAGACTAGTATGGTCACTTTGTTAATGGTGATCCACAGGGTAACAGCCCACACAGTGAGTGTGTATGGGAGACCAAAGCAATTCTGCAAAGGGACAGGAGTGTGGGTCCAGATGTTCCGTCACTGACCTACATATGTGATACTTGTCTGGTCTCACTGGACTGAGCAGTGCTAATGACCTGACAATCCCAAATTGCTGTTTGTCACTGGGGAAGCTCATGGGTCCAGCTAGTGCTGAGGCCCAGCTCTTTTTAGATTTCCCTCCAGCCACCCTCTTAGTGTGTCTCATCTTTTGCACGGACTTGCTGGGAGACCCTCCCCCTCTGACTGCATAGTAATTTCTGTCTACCTAGGTTGTCTATTGTAAGAGAGGTAAGGTTTGGATCAAAATGCAGAGTATGGAATGCACATAAAGAGATTTAATTTTAAAATGTTTCAAAAACTGCATTTGCCAGTCAAAACTAATAGCAGTCAGAACTAACAGAAGTGGGCATTTGAAGATACTCTAAAGTGAATAGATTATAAGTTGACATTATGATGTAATTGATCAAGATCTGAGGAGAGACTAATTTTGTGAGGTTAAATTTCAAGGAAGACATTTACGGGGGAAAGAATGGGTTCCAGAGTGGAGGCCTAGAACACACCCACTTTTGGAACAGAATAATGTGGAAGCCACAATGCAAAGTGACCAAGAAACAAGGGATTCAGAGAGGTGGGAGATGCTGTCCTGAGAGCAAAAGATGAGGACCTCAAAGCAGCAGCAGCGAGGTCACAAGGGTGTCCTGCAGCCTGGTGATCACAGAGAACAGAACTAGTACAAGGCCAATGGCTTGAAGGTTAAGGGCCAAGGTTGACTGTGGAGAGCATTGTTTCCGAGAAGCCTGAGCAGGAACCTTAGCTGTTCTGACTCAGGAGAGGGTAGGGCAGGAGAAGGGGCAGCAGCCCATACTGCTGACAGAGCATCAGTTGACAGAGCAACAACCCTGCTGTAGATATCTAGGACCCGGAGATTCGGTCTTGCAGTTTGCAAATGAACGAGTAAACAGCCATCATCGGGAGCATGTCAGAGAGAGAAAGGAGGTTGACATATGACCCTGTGCTATGGTTTCCATCTAGAAGGTCCACCAAGGGGCTGAGGTGTTCTGAGCCGGAGCTTTTAGGAGGTGGGTGGATGATGAGGGCTGTCCTCTTGGTGGACTGACCCGAGAATGAGCTCCCAGCTAAGCACACTGCTAGGAGGTGGGGCCTGATGATGAGAGGTGTGTCACTTGGTCTTGTGCCTTTGGAGCTTACATCTGTCTTCCTTCCCAGGTCCTCCCTTCCTTCTCTGCTTCCTGGCTGCCATGGGGTGAACGATCATTCTCTTCCCTTTTCCCTGATTTTTCTCCCTTGCAGCCAGCCAGTTATGGACTGAACTCACCAAAACCATGAGCCAGGCTGAACGTCTTCTTTCCGTTTCAGAGTTGGTGTTGGGTCTCTGTGATGGGATCGTGTTTACCATGTCATGGTAGCACAGAACCAGGTGTACACTGGTCACCTAGTGGTGTCCTGTCCTCTCCCGTCCCCTCCAGATCTCTTGAATGGAGACTTCAGCATTACAAAGTGTGGGGGCCACCACCTTGTCAATGCCAGACCTAAGTGAGCCCCAAATTCTCATGCATGTGACAACTCTGTGCATTTAGAAAATGACTGGCTGAGATTAAAGGGTGAAGCAGAACCATGAAATGATAAATGTCCTCATATAAGGGATTGTACCAGCAAGAACTGGAGTCAACCCCATGTTTGTCCACTGGTTGTGATTCAGGGGAGGCTGACTTTCTTCACCATGGATGCTTTTATGCTGAAGAAGAAGAAGAAAAAGTGTTCACTCTCCTCAGTATTGTACGAAGAAAATAGATTTTTATATAAAAATTCATATATCAGGCTAGAAAAATGGGATTCTACCCCATGATTAGTTCAATATAAAGATAAGACAATTGTAACACTTTTCTCCTAATTGTTAACTACATAAATCATATTTCATATTTTTCAAGGTTAGGTGATTAATGATTAAAACTATTTCAGTTATTTCAAGATCATGTCATCCTACAGACTTTTTTAAAAGAATTTTTATGAAGAATTTGGCTTTTATGTTAAATAGTTCCTAATCAAATGAGTTAATTTTATTAATTCTCGTGCATGTAACAACTTCACAGGAAAACTCTGAAAGACTCTAAGCATCCCGAGCCTGGTTTGAACACCACTGTGCGGCAGCTTTGCTTGCAGCGCTATGTTAAAGGAAAATCCCCAACTTTTAAGGTTAATTCTGAATAATTGATCCTGCAAGGTTAATCAGTTCAGGCAAAAAGATCTAACATTCCTCGTACCCCCTCGCATCGTACCCCCTCACCTGGGGGACGTGGTCCCTTCTCTAATGGCTGTATAAGTTGTTACCACCCGTGTTAGAGGCAGATCCAACAATCTGCACACGTGGCCCCGAGAGTGTGGGGCCAGGATGGTGCGAAAGCAAAACTGAGCCAAGTGTGGTCAGGAGTTGGGAAGCAGAGCGGAGGCCAGCCGTGCGCGACCAGAGTGCCAGATCACAGTTTTCTAAGTTACAGCCCAAAACAAGCTTGTGTGTGTATTTGCTGCTGGTACAATGGCCCAGTAGAGAAAGTGTAAGCAGGAGGATGTGCCAGCTACTTCTGCAAGCCTGGGTTGGACTCGCCCCCGAAAGCGGAGCTAGTGAGGGACACTGTCCCACAGAACCGGACTGTAGAGAGCAGCCTCCTTACCTTGGAATGGAGAGAGTTAATACCCTCTTTGGATGACGGACTTTGTAGTTACCATCTGCTCTACTAGAATCAGGGCAGGACAGCAGTGTGGACTTATGAATGTGGGCTGATCAGGCCAGTTTCAAGCCTGTTGGGGCCCAGGTCTGGGGGAAATAATGTTAGTGACAAGAAGCCAAAGCGGACACAGACTCAGACTAAGGAGGCGTGACGGGGCCAGGGTGAGGCTGCAGCCTGATGTGTGGGAAGCCTGCGGGGCTCTTCACAGGCTCCGTGGAAGCCAGCCGTGAGAGGAGAGGGGACCTCAGAGCCCAGCCACTGAGGGACGGACCTGTAGGCTGAAGGCTTGGTGTCTAACTGAAGTGACCAAACAGATAGCCCTTAAAAATAATCATCATATACGCTTTCCAAATTTCATCTTTTTTTTTCTTTTTTTCAGTACCAGGTATCAGAATCACAATCTAGTGCTTGCCAGGCAGGCGCTTATGCCACTGAGCTAAATCCCAGCCCTTAATACCTACTTTAAAATCGGCGATATTTCTGAAACTTTTATTTTCCATCTCTCCAAAAGTCTAAATTACCATGATGCTATAGAAGAAGTCGAACTGCAAAGAAAAGTCTTCCAGCAAACCGTGACCAGTCCTTGGCTCCCACCTCACCCAGTAAGAATCCTTAGTTCCAGCTCCCCACATGGAAAAGAGAGATTAGAACCATCTAAAGTTAGGAAGCTTAAAATCAGAATTTGGCCACGTGTATGGGATAAACATGTTATCAAGCACAACAAAAATTCTCAAATTTAAGTGAAATCTTTCAAATCAATTCTTGAATTGTGGCCAAGTAGTTCATGAATTGAAATCTTTCATTTGTGCATCAGAATAATAACTTCGCTGAATACCTCCTAGATTTTTCAATATTCCTGATTTTCCATAGTATAAATCCCTAAGGACTCCACATTTTAACAAAACATAAAGAAATTTCTAGCAAAAATTATGGTTTTGCTTAAGTACCAGAAGTTCTGCCAGGAGTATTAACAGCTGCTAAAAAGTTACTTGTTTTACATCTTCGGTCGATATGACCTTGACCCAGTAATTTTCACTATTGTGTGTGTTTATCTTAGGCTTTGTGCTGTGCCCTGTGAAAAAGACTATGAGGGTAACTGCAGTGGTGAACTTTCTGGAATAGTTTCTGGGCGCATGCACTGAAGCAGGAACACAGTGGGGCTGAGTGTTCACTAACTCAGCAAGCACTACCTGAGCCCTGCTCCACACCCTGCAGAGTACAGGCTGGTCCACAGTGCCACCTCTCACTGGCCCACAGTGCCACAGTTCACTTCATTTTTGAGGGAGAGACAGCAAGGAACAAGAATAAGTAAGAGGACCCTCTGCCCGGTTCATGGGTTTAGCTACATGATGAAATCAAACTATTTGGTGAATATTTAAATTTTTAAAAATTTGTTTCCATAAAAGACATATTGTCACTAATCCTCCTCACAAAGAGCAAAATAAAATTAGATAACCCAAAGTAGGGAGAAAAATCCTTCTTAAATGGGAAGGGTAAGGAAGGAAAATGAATGAAAAAAGAATTAAGGTGCATTACGTACACGTACCAATACCACACAAAGGACGTAAGCACCGTGTGCTAAAACTGTGTACCAGTAAGACCCTCAAGACGCTCTGCTTTAAACCCACTTATCCCATCGTTCTTGCTACTTTCTGGAGCAGTTCTGCAAGTCCTCTTTCCTGAATATCTTCATGAGATGTGATTTAAAAAAAAATAACATGGCAAACGCTGCTGTGCTCCATTCAGGAGAAAGGCAGGCTGGACAGGGGGATGGAAATAAAAGGAGAAGCAAGATCCATCAGGCACAGGTACAAACTCCCTGCCATGAAGGTTAGCACCATGAATATCTACAATATACCAATAAAATAACAAGTTTAGAACAGAAAAAGTGTGGTGATAGGGCCTCGTTCCCTTTCCTCCCTGGACTCAGCGTGAGATTTCTTGCTTTTCCTCCAAGTCTAAATGACTGAGAAAGGGAGTGTTCTGATTCAGTCCTGGACCTTGAGACAGTCATGATGTGATTGCAGACCTTGGGAAAGAGGACTTGCAGAACTGCTCTAGAAAATGGCAAGAAGAAAGGGGTAGGCGGGTCTGAAGCGGGGAGAGGGTTTTGAGGGGCATTCATGACAAGGAGTCTTTTTTAGTTTAACATTTCAGCAGCATTTTCTATCCCACCTCCTAAGTTGGGAGGCCAGGCACAGTCCAACAGCCAGCGCCGTTCAGGGAGCTGAAACTCAGCAACAGCCCTAGAAACCAGTTCCAGCCCCAGTGGCTCCTTCCCTTAAAATATTTTTACAGACGTCACAGAAGGAGTCTGAAACTTTTTCTAGAGGAGCTGGTGAAGGCTTCCGGGAAGGTGAAGTGGATCCCTGATCTGAGGCAAAGGATGAGCTCAGGAGCACTGCCGGGTACAGGCACAGTAAGAGGAGAGCAAACAGGCTCCACAAACAGCAGACAAGGCGGCTGACCCGGATTTTGGAGTCCGCATGTAATGTGGGAAGAAGGAGAGGTATGTGACAGTAAAAGAGCCACTGAGGAAGGTAAAGAATGCGTGGATGGCCTCTGGGGAATTTGAACAGCACATGCCATGGGATGGGATCACCCAGTTATCTGCATGTAAGTCCTAGAAATCCCTGTGCAAATCGTTGTATTTATCTTCATAAAATTAAAAGTAGGAGGAATCCAGCATGCACAGAACCTCAGGAGATAATTATTTAGTACCTTATTATAACCTGCATAGAGCGGTGATTAGCCGTCACCCTTCCCGGCCACCAAAGACCATTAACACAGTGAAAGAGCAAGATATTCAGGGAGGCAGTTGGTTCAGGGTTTTGTTTCAAGGATGGAAAATGCAATGTAAATCATGTTTTAGTGACGCTGTAATGTGTCACTGCCAATCTGGGTGTCATACATCACGAGGGGGATTTTTCCCAGCATCATATTTCATCTGGCTGACACGAAGCTATCAATCACCTCCAGCACCAGTGCAGCCTGGCTGCATAAAATGGGCACCAATTTCATGGCCATTTTGTTAACGAAATATAAAAATTAAGCACACCGCACTGAAACTGTGGGCTGCACTGCAGTCCGCGTGCCGCGGGCATCAGAGCAAAGGGCACAGGGAGTGATGCTGAGGTGCCCAGCTGAGGAGGAGTCGGAAGAGGAGACAGACTCAGCCGGTGAAATCCGGTGCGTGCACCACGCCTTCCTTCACTTCACATGGAGGCTTTTGCTGGGATCAGTCGTGAAGCACACCCCCCGAGAGCCGGGACTGGCAGGCTGATTGGCTGTTAGGTGTGGCAAACCAAAGCTAGCACATTATGGCTGATAGTTCTCCTAACAGCACCCAGAGAGGGGAAAAGCTCAAGTGATACCGACCCCCGGTGTGGTACCCCGCCCCGTGGGCTGCACGTAGATGCAAGCTAAGTGGAACCCGGAGCGGCTGCGACGCGGCCCGCTCTGTTCAGCAAGCGATCACGCACGGTCCTCCAGCCTCGTGCTGCGCAGAGCCTTCAGCTGCAGCGAGCGGGGAGTGGCCTTGTCATCCCACCCTTGTATTTGTGCTCACACTCGTGACAGCGTTCCACTTCCTCCCAACCACTTTGAGCAGTCAGAAGACATGAGGCAGGTGACCACGGTGTGGCAGCTGCGACAGGAAGGGCCGCTGTGACACAGTGGAGTCCTCCACTGAGCTGCCGGGGGCTGAGATCTGCTCAGGCCAAACGCAAGGAATCAGCACCCTCAGTCTGCACAGCTGAGCAACCCAAGCGGGTGACCCTGGAAGCTGTGTTCTCCCTCATGTGAGCGTCACAGGGGTCACCAGGCAGTGAGAGCTCATCAAGCCTTAGGAACCCGAGCAAGAGAGCAGGGGCAGACGTCGGGTCAATGACGCTAAGCACGCATCACAGCCACCTCCCCAAGGCAAACCGGTGCGGCATTCTGAATGAACAGGGCTTGGATTGGCAGAAGCAGAAGTGCACGGAGACGGGGCGAAGCGCCTGTGGCAGGGCCGAGGCGGGCTCTCCTCCAGCCTGGCGGCCAGGGTGCTGAGCCCCCCTGCCTGCTGCAGGGGCCGGAGAGGGGCTCGTCAGGTTCCGGCCGGGATCTTTGTGCAGGTGGAGAGAACGATCTCACGTCAGGTCACTTTGCTCGCAGCTTCACAGAGCATGAGAAATAGGGCCGATCAAAGGGGCAGCAGAGCTCTGGAAAGCAGAGGGTCACTGCGCTCAGAGAGCGCAAGGCTGCGTTCCGCGTTCGCAGGATGCTTCTGCCGCGCTTTAGGAAAAGCAAATGCACAAAACTCTTTTTATCTCCTCGTATTTCAGCCTGAGTGTCACCCATTACGTAACACTTTTCCCTACAAAAAGTTCAGATTTTTTTTTTTTAATTTGGAGGAGATTTATACGTGGAAGCAGGACTTGCAAGCAGCCTTTCATGGTAGGAGCTCAAAGGCTGAATTCTGGAGCTAGAAAAAACATTGGTGAGAGAAAACTTAGTCCCATGGGTGAATTGGGTCCCGTCTACAGCTTCCTGGTTCACAATAATTAGAGCTGCTGATAAAAAAAAAAGTACCAGCCCTGCTCTGATCATTATAGAAAAAGGGAAAAGTTACAAAATAAGTTTAAAGTTGAAGAAAATGAGGGTACAGTAATGTCCTCGCCTGTGAGAAAAGCTTTGTTTAATACATATTTTACTGTATATTTCTACCATCAATCTGACTGGCCAGAGGAGATGCAACATCTGAGCTGCATATTAAAGTTTTCCATTCAAGCGCTCCTAGTGCTTCACTATTTACCACACAGGGCTCAGTGTTTCACTACTGCACTGCCCAGGCTGTTTGACTCTGGGTTAGCACTTGTGATCCACTCTCTGTGTCTTCCTCTCTCTGTATTCTTCCTAAGAGTAAAGGGTTTTGTGACTCATGCTAACTTGGCAAAGAATTAGTCCTATCTCTGCCCTGAAGGTGAGCCATAATAATTTCTCCTTCTTTTATTGCACACGTGCAGCAGTAGAATTATTAAAGCTTGCACTATTTATCAGGTGGGTCTTACTGAGAAGGATTTATTCCCCACAGGTGTGATTCTGTCACTAGGTCACCTTGGGTCACCTTACATTTATTTTACTAACAAGCCCACAACCAGAAGCCAGCACCACTTATTTGGAAACCTGAGAGCCACTGAGGACACTGCGATCTACGTGGGGACCAGACAGGAGAGACGGTCCCCTTCATGACATCTCTTAGATCGTTTTCTGTCCCTTTCCCTTCCCCTCCTGCACATCCCTCCAGCGCTTGGTCATCTTCTCATTCACAAGGTATCTTACTTCCTGCTTCCTACTGTTCCTCTTTTATTTCAGTCTTTATTTAGTCTTTGGGTTTCTCATGTAAGAGAAGCCATGGGATATTTAAGCTTTTGCATGTCTGATTTATTTCACTGGCTGTTGTGGTCCGTTTTCCTACAAATGATTCCAGTTTATCCTTCCTTGTGGCCGTGAAGTTGCCCATCGCGAGCAAACACCATAGTTCCTTTACCCGTTGTCTGGGAGGCTGGTTTTTTGCAAACTCCTCACAGTTACTATGAGCTGTGCTGCTGTAACACGGGCATGTTCAGCTCACGCTGCTGTCGGGGCTTTAATTCAATCCGCAGATTCTGAGAAGGGGAAGACTCGGGTCAAATGGAACTTCTACTTTTAGCTCCTTGAAGAATCTCATTTTATAAATCATCTGCCACAGTTTCTAAGGGGGCTTGTTGCAGTTCCTGGCTCTCTGGGCAGTAGGTGTCCTTGGGGTCACCCCATCATCCATGACCATGCTCTTCGTGTGGTCTCTGCGTCTGCGTCACGAAGCCAGGAGCTAGAAAAGGACTTCGTTCTCCACTGTCTTCTCCACTTGTTTTCTAGTGCTCGGATCAAAGGTTCTGAGGAGATTCATCTGAAAGAAGCACATTGTAAGACAGTCACATAATGCTTGGGTAACAGGACAATCACAGACGCAAAGGAACTTGTTTCACTTAACAAATTTCAAAGCGCTGCATGTAACTGGCTGTTGGAGAGCCACTTCCCCAATTGCTACAAGCACCGCTTTTTAAGACTCTCATGCAGGAACTTCACGGACACTGTGCTGCAGACTGATCACAGCACTCGGGGGGCCCAGGTGGGAGAATCAAAGTCAGCCTCGGCCACTTAGCCAGGCCCCGCCCCGCCCCGTTATGCCGTAAAGGGCTTGATGGGACCGCTTCCCTTTCAGGTTAGGAACGTAAAGCAGCTTGACACGGGGCACTGAGTGGTCAAGGTTCCCTTGTAACACACAGGTGGAATCGAGGCGCGTAGGTGGATCCAAGGCTGCAGAGAGGGCTGCAGAGCCCTGCGGTCCCCAGTGAGGAGCGTTCCTCAGAAGGAAGAGAGCTCTCACCGTGCTGAGAGTTCAGGGTCTTCTGCGAGAACATTTCCATAACCAGCACACCACAACATTACTACGAGTTGGAGACCTCGTAGAGCCAGAGCAGAGAATAATCTCACAGAGCTGTGAGAAGCTAATTCTAACAAGAATGAGGGTGACAAGGATTCAGTGCTTAAGGTGGGAACAGAATGCTAAACCCCACCGTCCTGAGAGCCTTTCCTGGAAAACCAGCCCATCCCGTGGGGTCTCCCATCACCTCCCCAGGAAGGCCAGTGCATACATGAGGAGCCTTATAGAACTAGGGGAGACCCCACCCCTTCTTTAAACTTCTTCTAGGGCAGATCCAGACTCGCCTAGAACTTTATTGTACTGTTAGTCCAGTACAATAAAGTTTCAAGAGCAGAGGGACAGTTTCAAGGAGTTTGTTGTCTATTCCAGCACGTCACGATGCAGGGCTAATGATGTCACCTGGGACAACCATGCTGACCGACAGCGACAGAGCACTTTTCGGGGCCTAAGACGACCCACCTGAGTCCACCGAGCTGTGCGCCTTGGGTCCCATCACTGAGCCTGATTACACTGCTTGTCATCTCTCGTCAGGAAACTGGGAAAGAAGGACACGGAGAATGAAAAACACGATCGTTGTGATTCTGGTACCAGGCAGGTGAGATGACGTCTCCACTGTAGCAGGCACAGGGCTGGTAACTGGGGTAAAATAGTCCAAAACTCGGTCCAAACATCACACTTGGTTCAGTTATGACGGCATGAAAACTGACACACAATCCGTACAGTGAAACCCAGTAAAATTCCACAGGGCCTTAGACAGGAATGAAATCTGGCAACGTGCAGCGACCTGGGTGAACCTGAGCACATGAAGCTGTGTGAAATAAGCCAGACACACAGAGAAGAACGAGGCGGGATTTCACTTAGCGTAGCCCACGGCGTGCAGTAGAGGTAAAACAGAAAGCCCGAGGACGGAGAGTGAAGGCTGGCCCTGGGTTGTGCAGTCCCAGCAGAGAGGGGACATAAACTCTGGGAGCCGCTGCACCCCCTGGCGACACTAGTGACTAATGTTACACAGTTGAAACCAGATAAGAGAATAGATCGCCACACAAAATACTGATGGTAAACATGTGTGAGGTGATACACATGTTAATTATCTTGATTTAATTATTCCACAATGCATGCGTACATTGAAATTTCACATTGTGCCCTGTAAATACATAAGACTGTCATTCATCCACTAAAATAAAGTACCATGTGACCAATAGCGTGATAAAAACTTCTTCTTACTTTGCCTTTGTTTCATCAGTTTGGCTTTATATTTGCCAAACTGCAAGTTCATATCATATCTAATGTTAAAATAATGTCACGAACTTTAATGATCTCTTTGCTATTAAAACCTAACTTTTTGTGGTACTGGGGATGGACCCAAGATCTTTACCTCCCCAACCTTTTTATTTTTTATTCTGAGACAGGGTCCCCTAAGTGACTAAATTCTCCAGGCTGGGCTTGAACTTGCAACTCTCTTGTCTCAGCTTCCCACAGTGCCAGGATTACAGATGTGCTCCACCTTGCCCAGCCAAAATCTTGGCTTTTTATGTGTTGTTAGTTCCCACCTGTAGGCCTGTCTGGTACCATCGCCCTCAGCCTTGAGGCATCTGTTCCTAACACTAAGACAGCCCTAAATCCAGCCTTCTCTGTGGACTCCCAGTGTGACCAGGGCCACCTTGCCACAGCTTGCTCACTGCCTTGGTCTCCAGAGTCCCCCACCCAGAGTGGCAGCAAGATTACCTGCCACGGCTCACAGTATAGACTCCTGGCATCCCCGACCAGAGGTCCAGGGTCAGAAATGCTGGCAGAAGTGTCCAGCAGAGCACTTAGACCTGGGCAGTGCCAAAGAAGCTGCGGTCTGCTTGCCTTGCGAAGACCGTGAGTCCAAGGTGCGGGAAGGTTTCCTAACACTCTGTTACATTTAGAATCTCGAGTGGATTGACTTGGTGGAGCAGCTTCCTGCTGCAGGGACACACCGTAAGGCAGGAGAACCTTCTTCCGGATCCGGGGTTCAGGGGGTTCAGTCCATGGTCAGTTGCACTCCAGGCAGGAACATCATGGTGGAATGAGGTGGGGAAGCAAAGGTGCTTAGTTTAAATCTGGCAGCTGGCAAGCAGAGAGCAAAACAGTGCCAGAGAAGAAGGGGTGAGGGACCAGATATGGGCCTGAAGGCCATACCCCTGTGAGCCACCAGAAACTCCAGAAGCATCCTCCACAGCACCTGGGAGAACCCCCAGGCCAATCGAGCTGACTCTGGCCCTAACCACCCCTCTTGTCAACATTATTGGTGGATGACAATGACTAAAAGGATGAGATAGTTCCAGAATCTCACCTTTCTACTGTCTTTCTCTGTATTCTATGTAAAACAATATAGCTAGTTTACAGAGACAGTCTGGAAAGCTTAAATACACACCCTGTCCTGCTCTGCACGACAGATGCCCCTTCCTACAGGCTTCCTGTCACTCCTCCTTCATGACCCCGGTCCTGCAAGCACGGATATCACCAGAACTGCGCTTCTCAGAGGAGCTATTTGGGCTTCCAGGGGACTCAAGGCAGAATCCGGAGACGGTTTTTACATCCTTGGCATGGGTGGGCTGTAGAAGCAAGGGGCACTGCAAATGCCCTATAGGCCCCTCCTGGCCCCAGAGAAGGCCCGGCCCCAGGTCTCAGTGGCGCCACGCCTGAGACGCCTGGTCTGGGCCTCTGATTCTCACATGCTGCCTCGGTCTCAGAGCCTCCATCAGTTCCTTATCTGCCCCACATCACTTAAGTTCTTCAGGAGCAGGTTCCTGGCATCTTCCGCACACATTATCCCCAGCCGTTTACAAACACAGGAGCGAACTCAACTCGTTAGCAACTCGTTAGACATAAAATCATTTTTTCTTAAATGATCACCAAGACTCAGGTCCAAGCTGTAGCTTAAGGTCTTTACAACTAATCCTTTTTAGCCCTGGAAATATTGGTCTTTCAAATACAACATAATTCCCTGAAAAGGCTTGGTCTTAATTCTTCACAGTGAAGAAGATAAAGAAAGTTCTATTTTGCCCAAGTTAGGAAGGTGATGTGAGTCTTTCCCGGCCTGGAGCCTCTTCACAAAGCCACCCTCGAATCTAATTGCTCTCAACCATTTTCCTATTAAAATCTTTCCTTTTTGAAATGTTCCATCGCCATATGCTTTGGAAACCACCTTCCCGCGGTAAAACAGCCCAAAGCTAACGCAGAGAGACCGTCATGACCTAGGAACCATTTGGTGTTCTCTGCCAAAGCTCTTCAGGCCTCAGACAGAAAACAAGAGGTGCGGAAGGGAGAAGATGGAGAACAGTTTTTTCCCGATGCTATTCCGTCTGTTCAAGTGCACGGTTGCCACCATATGCAATACCTGAGGTCACTTCAATACCTGTGCCAGCTGCCTCGGAACTCTGCCATGTGTCCCTGAGTGGCTCATTTTGAGGAGGAACAGAGACAGTGTGAGCATCCCACAGAAACCCTAGGAGGACCACAGGGGGATGTCCCTTCAAAATGACACTGAGAGCTCTACACGAAGGGAACATTCTGGAAACAACAGCATTCCCCTTACTGGCAAATGGCACAGCTACGCTACTGAACAGAGTTGAGGGACTGCTGGTGGCTTGAAAAACAACACAAAGCCCATAAACTACCAAAAAGTGAAGACTTCTATTAACAGCACCAATTGGAAGTTTGCAGTAAGGAGGGTCATATACAGTGGATCACTATTTAACAATATTAACATCAACTCTTTGTTCTGAAAACAGTTAAGAGTAGCATAGAATGAGAAGGGCTTCTTCCAGGCCCCTGCCTTTCTGAAAGTCAGTGCTGCAGCTGCTGCTGATCTTAGATAAATAAAACCTCCATTGGCCCTAAGAGCTCAGATATTATTCTTTCCTAGGAATTATTCACCCACTGCAGCTAAAATGTGTGATTGATTTAGCATCTCCTTTTACCGAGATCGCATCTCTCTTCTTCTGATTTGATGGCATACTATTAAGTTTTATACTTAAATCCCCCAGTAATTCAAAAGCGTGTGAATGCCTTAAAACCGAACCATAATAAATAAAAATATATTTGTGCTGTTCTAATATAAATTGTGTCTATGAGAAAAGAAAATGTGTTAAAGATCTAGAAATATTATTCGTCAGGGAAAAGGAAAGCGACACATCTGATAGAAGACACTTAAAAATGACTGCTTTTGGTATTCAGTTTTGCCCTTGATTATTAGCATATCTCACTTTCATGTTGTTTTTCCTCAGCAAAAAATAAATATTTAATAAAGTTGATTGACGTTGGGGCTGACTGGGAGATCATGCCAATAAATTTAGAAAAAACAGCTAACAGCAAGGCACTGAGAATTACAATGTCACTGCATCACTGCAGAAATAAAAATACATTTTCAATTTTTCATGACGTCTGACCATCCTTTGCCGAACTCAATGAATCTAAAATATGCGGCCTGACAAAAGTAATTAAAGTGGAGACATTTTGAGTTATTTTGATATTTGAAAGAAGAGTTTGTCTAGAGTCTTTCTCCTCACCCATCAAACTTCTAACTTGGAAAGACCTTAAAGTGACTCAGACACAGTAACCTTGAAGACCAGCTCTTGATAAGCAGTCCTTCTGTATTTCTGTGAGATTCTCTGACAGGTAAATGACGATGAAAGTTATTTTTTACTTCTCCTGGACCCGGAGCTGCTCCCACTGAGGTCTCTGCTCCCAGTGACTGCAGGGACATAGCTATAGAGTTTCTCACTGGTGACTTGTGGAAATACTTCAGAAAGCAAAGCAAAACTTCATTTGTATTATGTTACTTATAACTCATTAATTAGAATTGGCAATTAGAAGTAGCTGTCAGGTGCTCTGTACATTACTCTGGATTCCCCAAGGAAGCAGAACTAGTGGGAGAAATATACTCTCTGTGATCAAAACATACAGTAGATTTTCAAATTTCAAAAATCATAATGCTTAAAGACACATTGCCATGAATACCCCTCAGAATATTCCTGTTGGCTTCAAATAGACTTATCGTTCTCACCTTTTTGTGAAGCGGTTGTAGAAGTCCTCTTTCCTGAGTGTCTTTATGAGGTGTAATAAAAAGAAAATCACAGTGAATGCTGCTACCGGGCCCCATCCAACAGAAAGGCAGGCTTGTAAAACACAACATTGTCCTCATCTACCTAGTCACCAGATCTGCCACCATGTGACCCCTGGCTCATAAATGTCTTGTAAACATAAATGTCTCGAATAGATTCAGGGCATTGGAGGAGCCAGTGCAGCACAAGTACAGACTCCAGAGCTGCATCAGGGCGGTGAGAAGAGAGAGGGAGGGAATGTGTTCAAAGGTAGGAGGAGAATGTCTAGAGGGGAATTCACAGTGATGTCTCTAATCGCAGTGTTTTTTAATTTAAACATTCACAATAGTTTCTGACCCCTATCTCTCTGTTAAGACTGATCTATTGATTTTTTTAAGTTTAAACTCATAACTAAGTGACTCAGCAGTTTTATATCTTAGGGTATAGAGGACATGACTTAGGGTGACTGTTTATGGTTGATTTATTGTACCAACTTGAAAAGTTTAAAAGTTTGAGCAGTTTACAGTTTAAGCAGTCCTATATCCTAGGGTACAGAGGACCCGCCCTAGGGCAGATAGATGCTTATATTACAATATAAGGAAGGACAAGGGCCTTGCTCTTCCACCTTGTGCTTTTGCTGCTTTTACTGTCTTCTGCCACAACAAACTGTGACACCTCTGTCATGTGCCACTGTGCCTTGGAGCCAGCTAATTACAGACTAAAATCTTCACAAAATGTGAGCTAAATAAACTTTTCTTTCCTTAATTTCGGGTGTGGCATATTTTTTCCCAGCAACAACAACAAAAAATAACCAAGGCAAAATTTGGTACTGGGAATGGAGTCATTTCTGAAGCTATATCTGATCATATGGTTCAAGAGTTTTGGGGAACTACTTGTGGGAAGATTTTGGAAATACTCAGAGATGTCACCTGAAAGAGTAGGGCCCCAGGGCAAGAACCATCAGTGTCTCCTGAGATCCGTGCCATGTTGGAACTTAAGGTCCTGAGAAACCAAGCAACCTGCCTACCTCCCTGGTAAGCAGCCTTGAGCCTATCAGCATGCAGGCTGGGAATCAAACATCCATCCCCCTCACCACCCCCATTAGTAAGTGGGAGCCAGAGATCTGAACATCTCTTGTGAGGCTGACTATATGCAATATAGCAAACAAAGGGGATTTTCTTCTTCCATCTCTTTGAAGGCAAATATTTTTTTATCACTGTTTTGCTTTATTCTGATTAATCATATCACTCTATTCAATATGTTTTGATGAGTTCTATAATATTCTATATTTCCTTTGATTTTGCTATACCTGATTGAAAGAACTATTGTGAAGAAAAGGAGATACACTGTGGTACCTATTACTGTTATCCTGGTAACCTGCTGTGAAGTTCAGTACCAGTTTCACTGTACTGTCTCAGTTGGCTTTGTTCCCATCTTGTGCTGTTGTATTTTACTTCCTTCCAAATAGAAAACTAAAAAAAAAAAAAAAGAGAGAGAGAGAATACATCCATATGGGAGATTCTGGTCAGAGCTCAGACCAAAAGGCTAGTAAAAATCCTACTGCTAAGGACCAGGCTCAGGAGTTTTGTGTTGGGAAAAAGGACTTCATTGGCTGCTGGACTCTAGATAACATGATGCTATGACTTGACAGAAAGTTGACCTACACTTTGTTTGTGTCTGGAGACTTCGCCTGAGACTGAAATTAAGGGTGGAATATTACTTAATCTGGAAAAAAATTTCAAGGTGGTCAAATGTTGAGGCAGTGGCATGGCTATTGCTGGGGGCTTTTTGCCAGATTTCTGTTGTAAATCAAAAGCACAGAGCCCAGCACATGTTTTAAAATGTTATGAGTTTGACCAAAAGAAAAGTTCCAGTGAAACTGTGGACTGCAAAGATAGAGCAGAGGAGATCTTGATTGAAAAAGAAAGAAAGAAAGAAAGAAAGAAAGAAAGAAAGAAAGAAAGAAAGAAGAAAGAAAGAAGAGAGAGAAAGAAAGAAGGAAAGAAAGAAAGAAGTAAAGAAAGAAAGAAAGAAAGAAAAAAAGAAAGAAAGAAAGAAAGAAAAGAAGAGAAAAGATGGCCCAAGGGCATCACAAAAAATCTCCACCCTTTACAGCTTCCAAATTGCAAAAGAAAAAGCTTTGCGTGTGAGAGCACACGCACGCACGTGTGCACACACACACACACACAGCTGCAGATAATTTGTTCCTCAAAATTAGATTCAGGGTGCTCAGCAATCCAGACACCTGACCCCTACAGCCAAGAAAGGAAAAGGTCTGCCTACTGCTCCAGCTGGCAGTATCCACGTGCGACTGGCTTTAGGCTCATACAAAATGCAAGAGTTGTAAGGTTTAAAAGGCTTTCACCCCAATTTCAGAAGGCCCAAGAGGTCAGGCAGTGTACCCCAGAGAAGAAATGTAAAGCTGTGAGGATAATGCCAAAACTGCAATGGAGCCCTAACTTTTTTTCAAAAGCCAAAAAATAAAAACAAAAGCCAAGATGGATTTTCTGAGAAAATCTGCAAGGGGGAAGCAAGGTCAGTCTCCACCAAAAACCCTAAAATCTATCGTCACCCAAAGTGTCAAAGGGTTGGAGCCACCTAACTTTTAGGGTTCACATATTAGCACATATTGCCTTAAATGTGACACATAAAACTCAGTGACTTAATACTTGTCATGCTAGATTTTAGACTTGCTTTGATCCCATTCCTTTTTATCCCATTTATAACATTTAAAATAAAAACGTTAATCTTGTGCCATGAAATGTTAAAAGTGTTTAACTTTATTTTCATGTGTACAGGGGCTCAGAGCTAAGAGTTTCCCTTATATCTTAGAAGATACTTGAGAATCAGACCTTTCAACAGTGGTAAAACTGTTAGTATGTGCAGCTCTGACAGACTAAATGTCTTTTGCATAAAGGGATGTGCATTAGGCATTTGGGGCACCTGGGACAAAACATTTTGGTTCTAATGAAATATAATGTGACAAACGTAACACAAGTTCTTAAAGATTGTTGAAACTGTGTTAGAATGTTGAAGTTACAAATGATAAGATTAAGTATGTCCTTTTATGTAAAGATAGACTGTTAAAAAATGTGTCTGGTTGCCAAGTTAACAAGGGGTGGATTGCTGTGCTTGATCAATGGTGTCAATTTAGAAAGTTTAAAATCTTAACCAAGTCAGCAGGTCTACCTCCTAGAGTGCAGAGGACATGCCCTGGGTGGTTGTTTATACTGTAGGATGTTGCAATGGTTAATTCATTGTGTCAAGTTGAAAAGTTTAACAGTTTAATTAAGAGACCCAGCAGGTCTACATCCTAGGATGCAGAGGACATGCCCTAGGGCAGATAGCCTGCTTACAATATAAGGGAGGAAAGGGTGCTTGCTCTTCCCCCTTGTGCTCTTACTGATTTTGCTGCCTTCTGCCACCACAAACTGTGGCCCCTCTGTCACGTGCCACTCTGTCTTGGAGTCAGATGATTATAGACTAAAACCTTCACAAACTGTGAGCTAAATAAACCTTTCTTTCCATAACTTTGGATTTCAGGTATTTTGTCCCAGCAACAACAACTAAAAATAACCAAAATAATCTATCTATCTATCTATCTATCTATCTATCTATCTATTGCTCATATCTACACATATAACTGGTATATAGGTATACATAGTTATAACTGTAGTGTATATATATATATATATATATATATATATATATATATATATGAAATGGGCTTTCCCCATCATGGAAGCTAAGTCCAGATCTACAAACAGCAGAGCCACGGGAGCTGTGCTGTGAGTTTTGGTTCTAGTTCAGTTCCAGGTCTGAAGCAAGAGACTGATAAGTGTCTCCAGCTTGAAAACAGGCAGAGAGATGAATGCTTTCTTTCTTTCTTTCTTTCTTTCTTTCTTTCTTTCTTTCTTTCTTTCTCAGTCTTTTATTCTATGTCCACCCATCCTGCTCTCCTCAGTCTTCAGATTGCATTTGTCTCCCTCAAAAGTGCCCTCGAAGCTTTACCCAGGACTAAAGCTTAACCAAACATCAGAGTGCCCCATGGCACAGTCAGTGCGACAACTAAGACCAAGCAGCACACTTAATACAACCTTCGCAGCACTTTCTGTCTTCTGTCATCAGTCTGCAAAGATATTTCTGGCAATACTGCTCTGTAAGCTATTTTGACTGCCTACATCTCATGAACAGAGGCACAAGACGTATGGTACTGGGAGGGACAGGTGCGTGTGCTGTCCCCAGGGAGACAGCCATTTCCCCCCGCCTTCTTCAGGCACCTGGGATTCCCACACTCAGGGTCACAGGTCTGACTTCCAGACACTGGCTCTGTGCCCAGAGGCAGGAGGGAAAAGGCATGGAGCACCTCCGGTACACAGCTCCTTCCCTCCCTCCCCCTCATTGCTGCCCCCTTCCTTTCTTCCCCCTTTTTTTCATTCTGAATTGAACCCAAGGCCTTCCCACTGAGTTATATCCTTAGCTCTTTCTGATGGGTTTGTTTTTGTTTTTTGAAACAAGATCTTGTTAAATTGCTAAGTTACCCAGGCTATACTCAAACTTTCACTCCTCCTGCCTAATCTCCCAGAGCGTCGGAATTATGGGTAGGTGCCACTGTGCCTGAATCAGATATGCCTTCTCATGGGGTGAAAAGTGCCTTCCAAGGACTTCTTCCTGTATCTTGGTGGCCAGAAATGCTCAGGTGACTGCCCCTAGCAGCAGGTGAGGGAAGAATATTGATGCCTTCAGCATTCCCACCACTGCAGCAGAGGAAGGCAGAAGGAAGGAGTGGCCTTTCAGCAGTGAATCCTTAGCTCTTTCTGTGTACGTCAGTCAGTGAGCTGGCCCTCCCTGCCCCCTGGCCCCAGGCCTCTCAGCCAGAAGGGCTGTGCAGCATCACCTCTGCCCTTTGCCTCTCTGGGTGACAAATGGCCAACCTATCTTAGTGAGTCCTTCTGTGCACATCCTATTTTAGAATCAAACACTAATAATGATTTCCACCTCTGACCCTCCTATCTGAGGATATTAATGATTTCACCCACACTTATTAATTGTTCACTTATTAATATTCAACAGCAGTCATTCATATCTCATATATGATAAATATACACACAAAGCATGTAAATACATATATACTCACACATGTGATCCTTGGTGTGTGTGTGTGTGTGTATGTGTGTGTATCTGTAGAGATGAAGGCAAGAGAAAGAGAAAAGAGGGGGAGACAGAGACACAGGAAAGGGGTTCATTTTCCACCTGCACACACGAGAAAACCAAAGGATTACTTTGTCTTCAGTTAACTGTGGTCTTCCCAGCACCTCGTTCAGTGCACTGCATGCAGAGGTGCCTAATAAATACTTGTTGAATAAAGAATTGGGTGAGTGAATAAATTCATGAAATCCTTGTGGCAATCAGGAACAAACAAAAGGTAGAACAGAATGAAAAGGGACAGCCACACTGAGACGGGCTGCGATTTTCCCTAAATGCTTCATAAACAATTGTTGATGGAAAATGATTATCTGGGAGGTAGGAATTGTGATTCTACCTTCAACTGCTTACCGGTTTCTGGATGGCACATCTCCCTGTACTTCTCTCTGTCAGAATGTTGCATTCCACATTCAGAAGTTTTACTACAAAATGAGATTCTATGAGTGCTCTGTGTATGATCTATGTGTGCCTTATGCATGTCCCAGAATAAGTGTTACAGAAGCCCAGGTGTGACTAAAATCATCTTATTTTGCTTATATTGCATGGAAGCATATCATGCAAGTACTCAATACAAAATAGTAAGCTCTCATTTGTAATCTAACAGATATGCTTTCTCAAAAATACACTTCTTCAAAAATCCATAATATTGACATTTTAATTTTTTCTTTGAAAACTGCCATATGAAATTCTGGTAACTGACAGAAGCCTTGATTTTCTATTTTCTATAAAAAGAGCCCTCGAAGGATTGTATTGCTGCCCTCAGAATGAGGTCGCTGTGTGATATTTCATGTCTACAGCGCGGCGTGGCTGTCTTGTCATTTGAATGTGTGACAGTGCTGTGCTATGCAGTGCGACACACCCAACAGTCACTTCCTGACTAATATTAATTGTAGCTGACAATACGCTGTAGAGTGAAAGTACTCAAAAATGTTCAAAAATTCAGATTTCAAGTCTGCGTCCTTTTAAGTAAATAAAATACACAAAATTGCTCACCACTTGAGACTGCATCCTGTGCGAAAAGATTCAAAAAGGCAAGAAGGCTTTTTAAAAAATCATTTTAAGTAGTCCTGAAACAGGGAACTGGTGCATGGTACTGTCACCCTGTTGAAGATCGGGAAACCAAGGCTACCTACAGACATGAACCCGGAGTGGTAATGTGGGTCACCTGGTACTTCATTGTCATCTTCTGGGTTGGTAATCTTTTACATGATTCCATTAGAATGGTCCCACCTTTTAAACTCACCCTGTGGAGTGAGGGCTCATTTTTACAAACTTCTAATGTCATCACCACCCCATCATTATTGGGAAATTTATTTCCTTAAGCCACTGATTTACCACCACCCCACAGCTCTAGAAGACTCAGGCCCAAAAACATCCAGAAAGAAATTAGAGTCAGAGTAGGAATTTGATTTGCTTTTAAGCTTATTTGCTTTTACAGCTGACTTGCTTTTATATAATTCTGTGAAATCTTAACAATAAAATTTTGAGCTGCTATTTTGTTCTAGTTTAGGAAAGTAGAAAGTTTAGTTGGTCCCTTCCCTTGGCCAACATAGCAACCGATGGGTGGCGATGTGGGAAGCAGGGGGGCCGCTGGTGGGTTGTCAGAGCATCAGGGCTTAGCTACATGTGGGGCATCGATACATGAAAAAATAGCGCAACAAGACAGAGCAATATTGCAGTGGGAATTCAAGCAAACTTCAGGGCTGATTGTGCACGGAGTATTTGTGTATAACCCAGGGCTGCACCAAGATCAGTAATATTTTTGAGGGTAATGACGCAGAGGTCATTGTTCCCTGGGGGTAAAAGCTGGAAAAGAATTTTGGCAAAAGTAAAAACTCCCTGTTACCAATGTCCAAACAGCTACATCAAATCAGTGGAATGGGGCTGGGGGTGCCAAGACCCCCACATCCCAGGAGAAGCTTGATGCCCTCACACCCAGGGGCTGCAAAGGGCATCGACCACCTGCTCGAATCTTGTACCACTTCCTGAGCGGAGGGGCGGCCGGCGCTGACCCAGCCCTGGGGAGGCCCTCGTGGTTTTCTGTTTCAAAGCAGAGACACAAGAGAGTCCAGCTGGTGCTGATTTCCTTCAAGACTCTGAGAACTCGTGACCCCCTCTCATTGTTGATGCTTGAACACATGGTGGCCCCCATTTCTCCCTGGCCTGGATTTCAATCCATTTTGAAAGCGGCCGGCATCGCAGCAGAGAACTGAGCCTTAGGAAAGAAGCCTGCGGGCCCCGGGGGCTCCCTTCAGGGCCCAATCCGGGGCCACGGAGGCAGGAGAAGGAGCCATCAGAGTGGGCGCCAGAGGCTCCCCTCCCTGCTGACCGTGGGGAGAGGGCGTTGGTGTGTCCCCCACAGCGTCTGCTGCTGTGTTTTCCTCTGCTGTCACCTTCTCAGCATCTCCCTACTCATGCTGCCGAGTGCTTAATACATACGAATGAGAATGGGGGCATTTGCTATTAACAGTGAGCTGCTTTTAATTAAATTTTTTAGACTCAAGTCTCCTGGCTTGTGAACTCTTGTGATAGAGTTTCTTTTAGATAATTGCTTGGGATGAGTGAATACCCTAATATTTACTTAGCAAGGGTGTCGAGGAACTGTGAGTGGAAGCAAACAGTTCCACTGGGCAAGCACTCAATTAATAAAGCCCAATTGGCTGCACTCTGTGTAGGCAAGAGCTGTACCAGAGCTCCGCAGCGACGTAGCTGGCAAAGGTAACAGATGCTGAAGATATCGCGGGGAAAAGAGCCAGCCAGCAGGGAGCGGGGCTGGATGGACGCGGGACAGCCCTCTTCACTCCCTTCCCACCACCATAAAGACCGGGAAGGGGCCCGTGTGCTTGTACAGAGGTCTCCTCCCAATACCTGGTTGCCAGATCCCCAGTAGGCACTGACGGTGCACCCCAAACCCCTCTCCTGGCACTGCCCGCTCACCAGATATAAATTCTGAAAATGCAGCAGGGCCAGTAAACAGACCGTCTGCACACGCTGCCCACCACTTGAGAAAATCGGCTTTGTGGGAGATGAACGGCTGCTCCCCACCTGTAGGCCTGACGTTCAGGATCCCTCAGGCAGGGAGAGTTAGTGTCTGACGTCACGGGGATTCAGGCCCAGCTCCTGGTGTCAGCCTGGGCTCTGCTTTCACTAGGAATTTCCCGTTTTGCTGGTTGTTAGATGTTTTTAGAGGTTTTCAGATGTCCCTCTCCACCCAAACTGGGCTATATCTGAAGTGTCTGAATTTTATCCATACTTGTAGCAAACACCATTTGTGCCTTCAGAATTCCATGGCAGTTTTCTGTCTTCCCTCTGCCAGGACAGTCCTGGGAAGGTGGGTAGAACATAGGGTACAATCGTGGCTTTCAGATATAGAAGTTCAGTGCAGCAAAATGTGAAGTGAAACTCAGTTCCCGCCGGGTTGAGTGTTTTTCTTTCTAGAAGCTGATTAGATGGAACATGACCAGGTGATAGCTGCTTCCACGACAGGATACTTTACCAGCTGTGGGTCTCTAAGCACTTGCGTGACTGTAGGTGCTCAATGCCCATTCTACAGATGCGTACCACTGGTCTGCCTTCTCCTGATAGACTAGGAGATGCCCTCCCTCAACTAAAATGGCCCCCAAGTTTCCTGTCTCCCCCTGCACACTTCTTAGACAATCTGCTCCCTTTGAGCATGGGGAAGACCAAGAGTATTCCAATTTATCACTTCCAGTGTGGGTTTGCATAATGTGGCAAAGCAGAACAGATTTGCGGATGCCATGAAGGTCCATATCTAGCTGACTCTGAGTTGACCAAAAGGCAGCTTTGTCCAGTTGGGTGTGGAGAGCTCTTATTGGACAGTCAGTGTCAGAGTCCGGAGTGATCAGGGAGACCCAGTGCAGCAGGAAATGTCTCCAGCGGTCATGAAGCAGCAAAGTGCCACGGCATGAGAGGTCACAAGGAGGCAGCTCCTAAACACACAAGACCGCAGTCCTACCACCACCACAGCAGGTGCCTGCCAGCAGCCTGCTCATGTGGGAGACAGTGCCACACCTCAGACACCCCAGGCTGAGCCCACCGTCTTGAGAGAACCTGAGAAGGACTCAGCTCACTGGTTCCTGTTTCAGAAACACAGAATAATGGGTGATGTTTTAAGTGCTGAGTGGTGGCCGTTGGTTGTGCGCCCATAGGTGGCTGTGACACTAGTTCACTGCACCTTTCCAAGGTCATCCAGGTGAAACTCAGCCATAAATATAAAGACAGAGTCCATAGACTATGGATCCATAATCTGTCTGAGTGTAGATGATGTCACGAGTAGAAACCTATATTGGGCCCACATTCAGTGATAGTAGGTATCGGTCATTTAATAAGCTAATTGATGTTAACATTTTAACCTCCTTGATAATTAACAGAGTCTTGGACTTAAATTTAATCAGCCACTATTCAGTGTCTACTGCGTATCAGCCAGTAAACTAAGTGATGCTGAGGTTCCTGTAACAGCAAAAACATATTGAATAGCTACTGGCTCCACAGGAAAAATTGATATGATTGTTTATTATAATTAAGTGGTATAAATTTAAAAAAGCACAGAGCTAATGTATATATGACCTCATAGAGCAGTAAATTTGAGGCATTCTGCCAAAATGGGACCTGAGATGTGCAGACATCGTCTGGGCCACCTGGGAGAAATGGCTTCCTGGTGGTAGGCAATCGTCTCTCCACCCAGAGTGCATCCTGCTGAGAGGCTTCTGGGGCCAGGAGCCGCTGCACACGGGCAAGATTGTGGTGCTTGTGGAGCTGTATTCTGGTGGTGAATGGATGATAAAGAAGCATATAAACAGGAAGATGGGGATACAGCTCAGTGGCATTAATGCCTGCCTGGCAAGTGAAGGGTCCTGAGTTCAATTCTCAGTAGAAAAAAAGAGTACATAAGTAAACAGGAAGGAGACTGACAGCCAGGCTGCCAGTGGGTCCTGGGTGTGTTGGATGCATCAGAGAGAGCTTCCTGGGGGAGGCAGCATGCGCGCACAGTTGAGGATGCCGGGGAGAAGCCAGCCACGCAGATAGGCTGGAAGAGCTTTCCAGGTAGAGAAAGAGCATTCCTGGACCTCCAGGGGTAGAAAGAAGGACCTATGAAGACTGACAGGGCGGGCCTGAGTGTGAGACCAGGTGGGAAGTCTGCCTGCCCCAGATCCGGAGCCTGAGTGCCAGATCCAGAGCTGCGTGTGAAACGGGGCAGGAATTGCGCTGCGCGTCCTGTGGGCAGAGCTGGGCGGCGGGCGGCCTGCCCTGCCGAGTTGTTGGTTGCTAATCAGGCATTGAACACGTGCTCTATCAGAGTTTGTTGATGACTGGATGAGGCTGACCCCAGCCGGAAGCCGCGGGGTTTAGTGTGAAATCTGAGACGCCAGCCTGGAATTCAGTGGTGCCTACTACCCCCGTCGCGGGATTTCACGCGTTTTACATATGTCGATGGGACCCGGCTGAAGATGGCCCGATGTGGTTTTTCCGAATGCACATTGGTGCAAACGCCATAGGCACTCAGCAGAAACCATACCTGAACTTTGGATTTTGCTATGTTCCCTGAGCTACGCACCGGTGTTTGGCTACTCTCACGAGGTCCAGCTGCAGACCAAGGACAGCCCTCTGAGCCTGTTCACGGCAGGTGAAGCCAGCTGTGATGTTCAGTGTGCTGAATCCGTGTGCTCATAAGCGTTCCTCGAGTTTCTTGAGGCAGGGTCTAGCTGAGCTGTCTTGGTCAACCCTGAAATTGTGACCCTCCTGCCTCAACTGCCAGCCTATGTGCGGTTCCCAGAGTGTTCCACTGCATCTGGCTTTTAAAACGCATTTGTGACTTATGATACTTTCAATGCATTTATCAAGAACACAACCTCACCCTGCACTGAGAAATTCTGTATTAAGTCCTTTAACCTTCAAACTCCACAGGTGGGTGCTATTGTTAACCAGGCCAGAGAATACCCTCACAGCCACACAGCAGCAGGGTCCAGGAACCCGGGCAGCTGTGGCTCCGTCATGCTGTCACTTCTCCAAGGCCATGCAGACGGTGAGTATCAAGTGGAGAATTCAGAATTAAGGTCAGAGCAGAGGGTGGAGATGTAGCAGTCACCACAGCAGGCACACAGGTCAGCCCAGGGGGTCGGCGGTCACAGGCAGTGATGCAGCTTCAGCAAAGAAGCAGCTCGGGACTTGCTGGTGACCAACAGGGAGGTGGAGCTCCAAATACCTCACCTGGTGACCAGCTAGGTGACCAGCAGGGTGACTCTGACCTGGCCATTTCCAAGGGAGGAGATGTGAAAGGAAATCCAGGCTGTGCGGGAGAGGAAAGGATCTGTGAAAGGCGTGGCTTAGAGGATGCGTCTCAGAATAACACACTGTGTCTGTGGAAAAGTATCAAAGAAATCTGTAGCACTGGTGGGGAGGATGGTTTATCTGAATTCTTTCTGGCACAAAGATGCTTGGTTTTGCACAACTAGAAGCTGCACAAAGGCTGTGATCCTGGAATGAATTCCCTAAGGCCAATCTGGTCCCTGCGACTGTGGGCAAGGCAGGCATTACTTTGTTTTTGTTTTTGCTTTTTAAAATCCTGCATCTACTTCTAGTAAACATAGTATATCCTTCACTGTCATTTGAAGTTTGTGCCTCTGTAAATTCAGCCAAATGAAGAGCTTTCATGCTGAGTGTGTCTTTCTAAGGGTTCACTCTTTAGAGATTTGAGAACTCCCAGGTGTGACTTTGACTCCCCAAAATGTTCCCCTTAAAGAGGCTCTTGCAGTCCCTTTAGGAGCTAAAGTGTTAGGGTTTGTTTTCCTCCTGTGATTTTGGTGCCTTCTCCCTTAGCAGTGCACATTCACGTGGGTCACCGTGAGGTCAAAGTTTCATTTCTGTTCACTGACAAGCAAACAAGGAGGAGCAACCGCAACTCCGGTAAGCGCTGATGGATCCAACAAATAAATATCCAGATGCAGCCAATAATTTAGGACATGCAGGTCATGCTGTGGGAGCCCACATGCCCCACATGAGTTGGACACATCTATGGGAGTCTGAGAGTTCAGAATCGGTATGGAATCAAGACCATAAACTCAAAGGAAGAGGGCAGGGATTCCTCGGGCCTCAGGCCGTGATTTATAGTTGGAATGAAGGAAAGAAGGTGATTTTGAGAAAGTGGATGTCATTCACATCAACTTTCAACCTGGGATGGGCAGGTCTCTGTCACGGTCCCAGGGCAGGGAAGACGGGGTTCAGAGAGTGGAGAGAAAGGCTGAGTGTTTGCAAATGCCCAGCCAGACTCCACAGCATAGAACAGCAGTGCTCTGTGGTCCCGGGATGGCATGAGAGACACTGTCCCTGCGATGTCCCCACTCCTTGTGAGGGAAGGGAACAGGACGTTGTCAGTGCCAGTGGGGATAAGAAGCCTTCTTGTGGGGTGCCTTCTTCCACCCCGTTTTGGGATACAGATGTAGGCCATGGGGCAGCTGCCAGTTGGGATAAGAAGCCTTTTTGTGGGGTGGGTTTCCTGCTCCCTTTTGGGGTGCAGACATAGGCCAGGGGGCAGCTGCCAAATACCACATTTCGGAGAGGACCCTGCCCTGTTGGCCAGGGGCATCTCTGTGACACCACAGTAATCCTCAAATCTTCACGCACCTTGGGGATGTTTATAAGGATTTGAGGTGATTGGTGAGTTCTCCAGTTGAGTCCTAAGCCAGAATTCTGTCATTGTCACCCCAGGAAAACATGGGGCTTTCATGTTCTTAGTCTCAGTCAGGATGCTTGGAAAAAAAAGTGTTCTCACATCTCTAATCTTCACTCAATAATCACCCATTTTGCTCTCCTTCTTCTCCACCAGGAGCAAGACGAGGTTTCCGGGTTGGAGTCCTTGAACCTGCCACTCATGGGCCACCTGGCTTTGGCCACTCTGGGCTCTTGAGGTAGGTTTCCTCATCTGTGCAGCGGGGTAACACGCCTGACTCACCTGCTTGTGTGTTAGATACAGCTGGTGTTGCAGGCAGTGCCGGGCAGAGCAGGGGACCCTTTCCTGCGTGGGGCTTATGTCCCCTCCACGAGGATCCATCTTGTATCCCCTCCCAGAGAACCTCACTCCCATGCTCTCACGAAGACCAAAAGCTGACAAGCCTGCAACACGAAGCAGGACTCAGCTCACACACCCTCCAAGCAATGCTGGATACCGGTGACAGAAAAATCTGAAACCCTTGCCCTGTCCACTGCAAAAGTCCAAAAATCCCCCCCGAAATGTCTTTCGGAGATCTCTTCCTTCACACTGTGCACTCAGGACTGCAAACTGTTCCTGGTGCTCTGAGGCTGCCTTAGCTTTTTTTTTTTTTTTAATTTAATTATACATTCTCTCTCCTCAGTCTTCCTTGCAGGGTGTTTTCTGTGTCCTCTTTTATTCCAGAAACAATTCTTCAGCTCTCCCGTAATGCACTTAGCAGCTGGTCTGCGAGGCCTGCGACCTTTGCTAGGCTACTTCCTCCTCCCGTTTCATGCCATCCAGGTGAGGAGCCACCCTGAGGCAGGTCTCCCTCACCCCCGAGGGTGTAGATTGCTAAGCTGAGTTAGTAAAGCTTCTAAATGTCTCAGACTGACACAGTCAATGACCGCTCTGCTCCGCAGTTTACAGGACAGATTGTGTTATTCCATGGTGGACCCATGTGTCATCTTCCAGTCACTGTACACTCACTCTGTTTTCTAGAATCCTTACAAGCCCCGACACGAGGACCAAGATCACATTCTACATTGCTTTCCCTTCTCTCTCAGGGTCCAGGGAGGGATTTACAGGGTCCAGTGTACCGCGTTTCTTTCTTCAATTCTGTGTGAAACGGAAGTTCATCACAGAATTCTGTGTTTCTTAAAATGCACACATTCTGCATAGATTATATCATTTTGGTCTTTGGCTCACCTTTGATGGAAGAGTTGTTTTAGAAAACTGTTTATTACAACTGGGCATGGTGGCACATGCCTCTAATCCCAGTGCATGAGAGGCTGAGGCAGGAAGATTTTTGCAAGTTAGAGACCAGCCTGGGCTACAAAGTGAGCCCAAGTTCAGGCTGAATGCATTGTGAGACCCTGTCACAAAAAGATAAAAAAATTCTATTCTAACCACACTTAAAACCCATAATTTTGCACCTATTGCAATAATAAAAATATGTGTTTACTCACTCCAGAAAGGATGGCTGCCATCAAAAAATCAACTGGTGACAAATGCTGGAGGAGCTGTGGGAAAAAGGGACACTGCTCCACCTTTGGTGAGAGTGCAGACTGGTGCAGCCACTGTGGACATCAGTATGGAGATTCCTCAACAAACTAGCATTGGAGGCCCTGTTCCATCCAGCTATTCCCCTTCTGGATATTTTTCCAGAAAAATTGAAAAGGTCACATCACAGTGATATATGTGCACCCATGTTCATAGCAGCATTATTTGTAATAGCTAAATCTTAGAAACAACCCAAATGCCCATCAACTGCAGAGTGGATATAAAAGATGTGGTATTTTTATACAATGGAATATTACTCAGCTATAAAAAGGATGATCTTGAGGCTTTTATCAGTAAATGGAGGCAACTCGAGGCTATGCTCACAAGTGAAATACCTCAGACTCACATTTGTAAATATTGTATTGTCTCTCTATTATTAAAATAATAAAAATAAAAAACTGAAAGAGTATTAAGATCCAAAATGGACAATAGATATTGTAATAATGAAAGGGAGGAAAGTGCTCTAAAGGGAAGAACAATTGGGACATGGGAAGGAGAAAAGGAAGAAGGAGATTCTATGTATGTGGGTGTAGACATAGAACTACGTGTGTGGATATATATGCAAGATGGTTAACTACACTATCAATCCCTATTAGGTCATGGAAAGGAGCAGTTGGTGCTGTCACCGTTGGTTTGATCAATTTTTGCACTCAGATTTTCTAACCTGAACAACTACTTCTAAGATAACAACATGCAATATATTAACTAATGTTAATTTCCTATTATTTTTTTGAAATCCTGTATCACTTCTATCTTTTTTCTGTTTTGCTTTTCAAAATAAAAAATATAAATAATAAAATGCATTTAAAAACTTTAGTACTTTTCATCTATGTATATTTATCCGTAAAGTACCTCACAATGTTTTGTTGATGTGTGGTCACTATGGCAACCTCCACGGTTTTCAGCTACAGCAAATACATTCACTCTTTCCCCAGGCCCAAGAGTCAGTTTAACTCAGAGACCTTTCTGTATCTCTTCTTATTCTCCACTTGAATTGCTTCTCAATTAGTACATCTTAATACCCAACTTAAATTCGGTTCTTCAATCACTTTATAAAATGGAATCAGTGCTTCACAGAGCAGCTGTGAGCAGGATTCTTGAACCAGCCTCTTATATTCCTTAGAAGCTGTAAATGGATTTTCCCACGTGTGGATACGTTGTTGTCCTAGTAATGAGACACTGTCTCCCCCAGATCTACGGAAAGATTGTGGTTCCCAAAGAACAATGAATCTTCTAGGGGTATGTTCTCAACCAGGAGCAGAAGCAAAGCTCTGAGATTTCAGAGTTTTCCATTGATGTTTCCACATCCTGGACTGGTAGACGCGGTCTGGATCAGGGCAGTGTATAGATACCTTGGCTTTTGAATGAGATAAACATGCAGCCAGCATTTCAGAGGATTTAGGGAGGTGACCGGGTCTGATCCCCTGGGAGTTAACGTGACATATTCTAATCTGAGTAAAGGGAAAGAGGAAGGAACAAACTAGCACTTAAATGGGGACAGAGGACTAAGTAAGAGACCTGAGCCTGTTTCAACCAGCTCACACGGGGACATTCAGTAGCCACAGGAATGGGAACCCGATTCTTTAACATGATGTTTGGGGGCTCCTGGAGAGGACATGCACTATTCACATGCAAAGTCAGAAAAACATGAGGGCAAATTCCCTCTGCTCTGCCTCCCTTACCTCCTGCTAACAAGAGCAGTCAGGAGTTGACTCTCGAAGGCTTCAGGAGAACTAAAACCAACGAGGTCTTTGAGAAAGAAAACCAAAGAGAAACAAAAAAGTTTCCTGCCTAAAACCTTCAAATCTTCCTCCTGCCCTGGGACTCCCAATCATATTTATTCATAGAAGAGAGAATTGAGCTAGGTGCCTTTCAACTCCAAAAGCTTTGCAGTTCTGTGATCTTATGGCTTCATTATTTTTATTTCCAGTGTCAATAAGCAATTTTGTCCTCAACCTGCTGACAGCTCCCCTGCCTCAGTGCTGGGCCTGTGCCTTGGGCACTGCAGACACCTGCGATTTTATGCACAGGACTCACAAACTCTGTCTCCCTCTGTCTCTCTGTCTCAGTCTCTCTGTCTCTCTCTCTGTCTGTCTCTCTGTCTGTCTCTCTCTGTCTCTCTCACTGTCTGTCTCTCTCTCTCTGTGTCTCTCTGTCTGTCTCTCTCTCTTCTCTCTTTCCTCTCTCTCTCTCTCTCTCTCTCTTTCCTCTCTCTCTCTCTCTCTTCCCTCTCCCTGTCCTTACAGACCACAGAGCAGAGCACAGAATTTAGTGCAGGAAGCAGAAATGAAGTCACGCCCAGCACCCACCTTAACAACAATCTGATTCTGGGGCAAGAGAGAATTGAGGAACCACTCCGACAAGACAAGACAGCAGACTGCACCCTGGGGATGCTGTTGTCAATCAAGCCAGCAGGGATTCAGCAGTTGTTTTCTGGTGTCTGGGCATGAAGTGGTCACAGGAGATCCATGCAGAGAGCCAGTGAAAGAGCTTGCTCAGGTTTTAAATTAGGGACACCAGACAAGCATTCAGAAAGCATCCCTTTGTCCTGCAGAGTGGCAAAGGACAGCCAAGTCAAGCCACTTTCCCCCTGCCTGTGGCTGTCGCACAGCTGCTCCTGCCCGAGCCATCATTCCATAGATGGGTCCGGCCAGCCCAGGGTGACAGCACTGCTGCACGAACTGTGGTGGGTGCCCAGGCAGCAGTGGCTGGGTCCGTGCTCGGAACACAGGTCACAAAGCCGGAGCAAGGCTGATGCCTGTCTCGGGAGGAGGCTGCTTTGCTTGGTAATAAAGGCTGGAGAGCAGCGGTTGGAACACAGACTTCTGCTCAGAGCACAGACATTGGGAAGGATGAAATTATTCTGCAGAAAAGTGGGTGCCTTGCTCCCCTCCTCGTTCTCAGTCGGCCTGCACCTCACCAGCTCCTTAGCTCCTCTGGCCACGCTCCCCTGCCCAAAACCAGGAATCATGGTACAGACCAACCTGCAGCTGCTACTGGAGGGCTGTGAAAAAAATACAAAGCTTCCAAGAACCGCAGAAGAATTTGGGAATCAAGAGAGACTGGCCTTTGGCGTCACTAACCCCTGCGACTCCATGGAGAATTCCAATGAGGAACAGAGTCACGGCCACTTCTCCTGGGTCAGACACCTGCAGCCCACACACAGACCAGTGACTGTGTGCCGGGTCCTTCCCCCTCCAGGAACAGGGGTGGGGCACCCCCAGATTTGGTCCCCCTTCCTGCCACCCTGCTGCCTACCCCCCTGCAGGCCAGTGCAGCTATGTACCCAGGGTGATGGAGAGATACAGCGGATATGCAGGCTTTTTAAGGCTGGCACTAAGCCCCTCTACCAGCTCTTCCTCCTTTCTTTGAGTACACTTATTCCGTCTTTCTTGCCACTCTCCGAAGCAACTCTGGAGGTGCTCTTTCCTGAGTGTCTTTTATCCTTAGTGCCTCACTGTCCTGAGTTGATTCAAACTGTTTTTCTTTCATGATCAGGTTGACTTTGGAGAAGAACCCAAAGTCACCCAGTGCCGGATCTGGTGAGTAAGGCAAATGAGGACACAGTGCCCTGGCTTTACAAGCCAGCCCTGCTGCTGGGTGGCACTGGGTAGCAGCATTTGCCGGATTTATTATTATACCTCGTAAGACCCTCAGACAGGGGAACTCCAGAACTGCTGCAGAAAGCCGCAAAAGCTAGGAGAGAAGTGTGTTCACAGTGAGGGCGAGTGTTTCGAGGGGATTTGTGGCAATGTCTCTTTTACAATGATACATTTTTAAAGAATTTGCACAGTTGCCACACATTTTGATCATGCTGAGTATGAAGACTGAGGAGGGGCCTGACTGACGAGGTGGAGCACAGCGGAGTTCCGGCTCCTTCCCTCTTACATCTGTGATTCTGCTGAATGTCTTCAGAGCTGCTCTTTCTGCTTGCTCCATCCGGCATGAAGACAGGGACAGAGCTTCTTCCTTAGAGCTCACTGGTGGCTTCTCAGGGCGCAATGGTGAGCTCTGGTTCATGCTCCAGGTGTGGGGTGTGGTTTTCACCCGGGTCCTCTCTCTACAAGACATCAGGTCACTGAGAGCAGCCAGAGAGAGAAGCGTATCTCAGCCCTTCAGATTACCCTGTCAGCTTCAACCCTAGCACAGGTTAGAGAATTCGTAATAAAAGTAAAACTTAAAAAGTTCAACTCAGTGATTCAAGATTCCCCCGGTGTGGAGAGCGACCCATCGTTCTTCTGGAAAGCCTAGTGCTCACTGGGCCTAAAGGACATTACGTCAGCATTTGGGTTCCCGTTCAACACTGCTCCCAGAGCCTCATCAGCACTCACAGACGTGAAGCGAATTTAATTCACGTTTTTCACGAGAAAGAGCGCGTGCTTTGAAGGTTTGTTTTGATACTAAAATCATTATTTGCCAATTTCTAGTGGAGGTGGGTTCAGGAGAAAGGGAAAGCCCAGCAAGGTGCTCAGCCCTGAGGTTAAGCAGCAAGCTGGAGTCCCTGTCCCCATCCCCTAGCCTGGGCCCATCGCGAGAATTTGTGTATCAGAGTGTGCGGGGCCTGTTGTGCTTTGCACACCAACAGTAACCCTCTGCCCAGAGAACTGCGCAATTCAGGGAAAACAGCTACAGAAATACAAACTCTTCAAGTACTCCGGGAGGAATATCAGAGGTAGGGCACAGCCCGAGCAGTTTTCATAGTGTGTAATTTCCAAAAGGCAGAGCCCGTAAACAGTTTTCATGGGCTGTTTCTGCTCGTAAAACTTTCATTTCTGCGCTGATGAGCGGTTTTCCAGAAAAGAATAATTGGAGACGTGCCGGTGCAGAGCAGGAGGTGGCTCCCCTGCCCCTGATCTCAGGGACTCAGCTGGATTTATGTACTATTTATTTATTTGTTTATTTATGGCTTTCAGTTCTGTTTGGTGCATTAAACAATTTTTTTTTTTACTGGTACAGGTTTGCAGTGCCTGGCGATTACGTTCATAACAGGAGCTACATATAGACGTAATGCATCGCAGTTCTCAGTACATTGTGGTTCATTATAATAGGACTTGTTTGCGATATACAGTGTTTACAATCATACGTCTTAATCTGCTTTTGATTGGAAAATTATAAATATCTGTATCTTGATCTTTGTATACACTGTGGAAAGATTCATTTATACCTATCACCATACCAAGTTATTAAAGTGAATATTCCTATTAAAAGTAGCAATTTTTAAAGTCCAATTTTTCATCTAAAATATTTTGTAGGAATATTTCATTTCCTCTAGCAAGTTCTTTGAGCAGGTTTTTTGAAGCACAATTGACATAAAGTCATCTGTGCATATGCAAAGTGTACAGTGCAGTGTTAGTTTACATTTAACTTGTGAAAAGATTGCCACAAGGAAGACCATCAGTGAATTTGTAACCCCGAGATTCAATGCTGTCCTTCTGGAGTCCTCTCCTCTGTCTGGCTTTGTGTTGCTGAGTGCTCTGTGCCAGCTGGGTGAACTGTGATACCCATGTATCCTGATGTTTCTGTCAAGGTGTTATCAGAATGAGATGAACATTTGAATCCAGAGAACGGGTGCACACCAAGAAAATATTGTGAAGCGAAATGTGTCAGACACGCAAATGGGAACAAGGCACATTTTCTCTTACATGAGAAACCCAAAGTGTAAATAACTTAAAGAGTAAAACAAAAGGCAGACAGTAGGGACCAGGGAGAGAGATCTTTTGCAAATGAAAAGGGGGGCCGACCCATGGGGGAGGTGAGGGAGAAATAAGAATCACGATGTGTTGAGCACATGTACCAATGCCCCTTTGGTACATGTGCTCGATCGTTGTGTGTGGCAGACATGTACTGTAAGTAAAGGAGGCTTTTTCTTAATTTAAAAATAGTTTGAGCAAATTAGATGACCCACCCTCATTGTGTGGGTGGGCCTGGTCCAATCAGATGAAGGAGGGAGAGAACAGATTGGCTTCCTCCGGGCACCAGGGGCTCATCCCAAAGCCTCGCCGGGGGCTCTGCCTGGGGACAGAGCCGGCTGCCCGTCTAGTGGACCTTGGCCTGAAACCTCCACAGCCCCGTGCGCCAATGCCCCCTGCCACACACACACACACACACACACACACACACACACACACAGCTGGTCTGTCTGTTTGCTCCCTCTCCTCCTCTGCTCTTGAGGCCCTTCCCCAAGTGTGCTTCTCTCACCACAAATTGCTTCAGAATTTTCAGGACTTTATACAAAGAAGGTACATAGTATGCAGACCCTGTTTACCTTCTTTCACTCCCAATCACTGTGACACTCATCATTCTGGGCAGAGATGAATCATTTTCTAAAACTGCTGAATCACACGGTATAGCTAGTTTTTTTTTTTCAATCAATTAACTCATGGAAGGACTCCCCCACACCCCAGTTTTGGATGACGACAAATGAATCCTCCATGAATATCTGGCATCATCGCACAGCACTGCGCTTGTTTTCCCCTGGGGTGAGGCCCAAGAGGAGAAGACACATGCAGGCAGTGGCTGCCCTACAGGCGTGTGGCTGATGGGCTTTAACTCCGCGCTGTCCTCTGTTCTGACGGGAAGATCGGAAGCCACTGCAGCACTGACCTACAGACTTTCTCTGTGGACTATGATTCATTTCGTTCTCAGCACCCAGTACCCCTGTGTGAATCACTATTTACTGGCATGTCTCTAAAGGTCTGAAGCAAATATACCTACACACTTGGGTTCTAAAAATGAAGTCGGCGTGGTTTAAGAAACAATATTGCTTGATATTCTTTACATTCAATGGCAGCCCATGAAGAATAGAGTGAAATTCGCATTCGAGGAAATATAAAATGAAAAGCATTTTAAATCTATACCTCAGTCTAAAAGCAAGCGTGGCCATTTCCCCGTCCTGAAAAGTCTGTAGTTCAATGCGCACTCGACAGAGGGAAACCAGGGTTTATTAAGAAAAATGTCAAGTGCTGGTTGCTGAAATGGAATTGCGTGGACATAGAAAATTACCAGGGAACGGAGGATCAGACCACCTGACCCTCCAAACTCTTACGAACTCACCAACCGAACTCTTACGGAGCAAGGCTTTTCTGCTCCTCTTTGTCTGGGCTGGCCTGCCATCCTGCGCAGTAGGGCTTGGTCCATGTCACACCTTCCCCAGAAGTAAGCATCCCATTCACAGAGTCCCTCCCTGGCAAATGTGGAGACTCAGGGACAAAGCACATTAAATTCCGGGACACCCAGAGTACTGTCATTGAAGTGGTGTGGACGCTGCTGCTCTGTGAATGAATTCCAGGCTTATCTTGAGCACCAGGAAGATAATTTTAAAATCAAGTCAATCAATTATGAACCCTAAGTCCCTGCCATATATGAGCACTAAATCACACTGCTAATCTTTACAAGGCTCCAGATCTTCTAATCAGATGAGATCAGAATCCAGCTATCGCTGCAGGGCAAAGCCAGACTCAATTAGCTTATCCAACAGTGTCGTAGGGAATGGAGAGTCTTGGAAAGGTCCAGGAAGTCTGCCCCCATATCATTACCTCCTGTCTCTAACAAGGCATCGTCCACCGGCCCCACAGCGACAGTTATTTCAGGGCCAGCAAGGGCCCCCTGCAGTTAGGGGTCCCCTTTGTCACATTGAAAATGGCAGCTTTGGGACGAGACTGCTCTCTCTTTCCAGTGTTGCTTCCAAACCTCTTCAGCCATAAAATTTCCCGTGCTGGTGCCAAGTCCAAAGAGTGATTTAAGTAAAAGTTTTACCACTGATTTATCAATCTGCTCAGGTACTGTTTATCGACCAGCTGGTAGGCACCGGGCATCCTGACGGGCACCCGTTACACACACACCCTTCCTGTTCTATCCCGACAGCCTCTGTGACAGGCACTCATCGCCGTGGGACGGCGTCATTTAACAAGCTGCTGAGTGCCTCGCTGGCCTGCTGAGCATGCGGTTCTTCTAGAAGGCTACTGATGAGCAGAATCTCAAGCTGAAGAAGCAAGGTTTGCCCCTCTCAGTGCTTTTGTAGGACAGAAGAAACGCAGACATGCAGGAACTTTGACAGCGGACTGAGTGGAGCTGGAATACACATGACCGGCTGAATAAACGGCCGTACAGGGGGATGCAGTGAGGGAACATGTACCTCCAGGACAGCAGCTCCCACGGGAGTCCTGGCTACAAACTCCTTTCTGCACAGGATGGTGACAGAAATCACAACCAAGTAACCTCAGGAGAAATCGCAGCGTCTGAGTTCAAGACGCCATCTCCCGCTTCCATGGAAGTGCCTTCCATGTGTTAGCAAGGCAGGAGGTAGGACTGTCATCACCACACTTCACCTGATGGCAAAACTGAAGGACACGTGACCGAAATCAGTGCTGCTAAAGGTCAATCAGTCCACAATGGGTGGGTTAGAATTTGTGCCCTGACACATCACTTCTACCTTTCTCCTTCCTCTACGTCTCCTACACAGCCACACAGGGTTCACGGGCTTCTCGAACCCCGTGTGCAGGTTAAAGTGTTTTATCCGTGGAGTCAGCTGTGTGCTTTACATTGGTCTAGGACCGTGAATGCCCAAGTGTGGTATTTTATGCAGAAAATAATGAAGAGCAAAATTTCCTTAGCCCGAAAGTGATATAGACAGACAGAAAGTACCAACTGTTCATTGCGCGGTGTCTCTGAATCTCCTGCCAGACAAGTGCATGGTACTCACTGGTGCTCCACCCTCTCCGAAGCACTGCCTCTTTCTCCACCTTAGCAGGTGTTTGTGCTTGCAGGCCCAACACTGTTCAAACTGAGGATGGGATTTCCCTGAGGTCACTGCAGCAGGCAGGACCTGTCCCCAGGGTACCAGCTGGGTGCATTTGAGCCAGTAAGCTTTATGAAGTGCTGCCTATGGGCAGGCAGTCCCCTGCCAAGCTGGTGAAAGAAACCAGAAGGCCCGGGCAGTCAGTCACCCTCGGCCAGTAGCACCAGATCCAAGCCAGTGACAGCTTGGAAGTCCTCGCACCAAGGTCTGTGCCCTATGCCTGGTCCCTCTTGTCATGGTGAATCTCAATTGGCCTCTTGATGGAGTAAAGTCACCTAGAGAGTGGGGCGAGCATACTTCCAGGCATGTCTCGGGGGTGTCTCTAGAGATGATTGGCGTGTGGCTCAGCCAACTCAGGGGGAGGACCAGAAGGTGGGGAGACTGCTTCAAGGATGGGGGCCCTGACGGAACAAAAATGAGGGAAGGGGAAGCCTGGAGCATCCTGAACAGGTACCCTAGGTGGACTCAAGGTGCCCTGGCTTTTGAAGGCAGATATCACTCCAGCCCCCACATGTGGGTGTTGTCTACTTTGTGGTTCTTACTCCTTTCCACAGAACCATTTTTTGGCACATTCTTGTGTTTCATAATACAGTTTTTTAAAAAAGCCATATATGTACTTATTGGAGGAACGCAATGCACAGTTTAAAGGGCTATGATATATTTTGAGACAAAAATAAAAAAGATCCTCTTGTTTCTCCAGTGCTGGGAATCAAACCCAGGACCTTTGCACCAGCGACTCCTCAGAGTGACCCACGCTGGGCTGGGTCTCTGTGCACCCTTGGTCCCTGTCTCTCAGAGGCTCCAGCTTTGACTGAGCAGCTGCTGCTTCTCCATCCCTGCAACCTGCAGAAAACCGCTGTGGGGTCACCCTGCCTCTGACCATGTGCCCCCCTCTGACAAGTCCCCTCCTGTAATTGCACACATTCACTTAGCTCGGTACCTCCTGAAAATCCTGAGCGCTGCACTCCAAAGCCCACGGCAGAATCCTTCCGAGTCGGGGTCTGTATCTGAACTCTCCTTTCTCTGAGCCGCTTTACTGACTTCACTGAGCACTCACATTGGAAGCTGTGCCTCGGAACCAGACTGGGGAGAACCCACAAACACAGTCCCGGCCCCCTGTGCCTACAGGGCTGTCACACAGACGTGAGCCATGGTCCCGATTTAGGGGGACCCCGAGGCACAGTGACAGACGGAAGGGGGACACCTTTCACAGGGGCCCAGCATCTCAGTAATTTACATCCAGCTTATTTGTCACAGACCAGTTCTGTGGAGTCCGATAAGAAGGATTTTGCTAAGCAGCAACAGTGGAAAGTAAAGTGAAGCAAACACAAAGTGCTGTACATTGTTCCCAGCCTGCATTCTCAACTGGATTTTCAGGTGTGTTGGTTACAAATGTGTGGGTTACACAAGCCGCTAGCAAAAGGATCATATACATTCCAAAAGGTCTAACACTAGCTCAGAGATGAGTGCTCCTGAGAAAATGTAAGTGTCAGGCGTGAGGGCCACTGGAAAGGAGATGACCAGCTGGGGGACCCGTAGTGCACAGCCCACCAGCAGACCCTGCAGTGGCGTCTGGCTGCTCTCTGAGTGAGAATTTCTGTACGGTCTATGTCCTGTGCAGAATCCAGGCCGAGTGAGCCGTGGCTTTCATCTTTGCCATACGCGGCCTGGCTCGTGCATTCCGTGGCACCGCAGCATGGGACGGAAAAGTGAACTGCAAATGACAACCAAAGAACCAATGCCACGAAGCAGCAGATGTGAGCACTCCAGTTCCAGAGAGGCGTTTGTATTGAGCCTTAGTGTTTGACTTTTATTTTAAAAAATATTTAAACTGAATTAAGTATCTGTAAGGAAGAGGATTTGATGAAATCAAGCAGAATGATCATTACAATGTAGTATATAGAAGGTTTTTATTTAAATAACTCTTGGGTGTGAGTTTATTTTTAAAATGTCTATTTTCTCTAGAAATTTCACAGATATACAGGTACTCAGATTTTCAAGGGGATACTCTCATTCCCTTAGGAGAATCACTACTCAACATGAGTTTTGAAAACTATTCCCAGCTGGGCATGGTGGTGCACCTCCCTGCTATCAGCTGCCTGGGAGGCTGAGGCAGGAGGACAAGTTCCAGGGCAGTGCAGGCTGTTTAGTGACCTAGTGAGACACTGTTACTCTGGTGTATTAACCTGTATGTACAATAATTAACCATAGAAAGTTTATATGAATGAATCTGGAAAATCAATCAATCAATCAATACATTGTTTAAAAAAGAGCTGTGAACAAAGCTCAGTGTGAAAACCCTGTGTTTGACTGCCAGTATTGGGAGGAAAAAAGTATCTTTTGTATTTTTATTTGAAAATGTTTTATAGACCTATAAGTTGTATCACTGTTCCTCTGTTAAGTGCCTATATGGAAATTTTAGAATTTCTTTGCATTTGTGACACAGGAATGTGCCAAAAAACGATTCTGTGAAATAGAAAGAGAACCACAAAGCAGCGAATCCCCCACTGTGGCGTGGGGAAGTGAAGGAATTGTGTGTCCCCGGGAAAGAGGTCTCCATTGCCTGTGGACTAACTCAGCCCCGTCCCTCTCAGACCTGTGCTCCAGGGAGCTGCCGGGGCCGATCCGAAGTAGCAAGCACTGGGTCAAGTGACATGGGACCCTTTGGTGCAAAGAATCCTCCAGGGAACCCGGGTTGGGAAAAGCGCAGAGACAGGAAATGAGCCCCCTTAGCATCTCTTTTTCGAAAGGCTTCTAGGAGACCATCTCTGACTCCAACCCCGCTGCCTCCTAGAACTCAGCTGTTTCTCCACAGTGCACCCCGCACTGGGCCCTCATCTCGCTGCTTTCCCCCGCTTGTTGCTGAGAAGCCCAGGCAGGTGCTGGTGTGCTCGGTGGAGCGCTGGGTGACAGTGGGAGAATGTTTGGAGGAAGGAAATCAGTGCATATGGACTGAATGACAGCCTCTTCGTGGAAACCTCACAAGGGAGCCTCCCGGCCAGCCTGTGTGACTGCTGTGGGATCCAGACAGGCTGAGCCTTCTGCTGGCGGGGATCTCAACCCCATCTTTGAGGAGCACCTGGTGATTGGCCGGCTGAGGGGAAGAAAGCATCTCCAACTGACATCTGTCATCTGTCAACCACCCAACTGCAAAGACAGGCAAAGTTGCCATCAACTGTCAATGGGCCATATGGAGTGATGAGTGAATGAACAGACTACAGCCTTCACAAAGCCTCGGTGCTTCCACCATCAGAGCCACCGGGCCCACGGGACCAGACTGAAGCCCTGGGAAGAGTTCTGAGAGGGAAGGGCGGGAGGAGGGTCGTGGTGGTGGCATAGATGTCTTAACCTCTACTGGAAGATTAAATGCAATAAATAATCCAATGAATCAGTGATTAAACCCATCAATAACTGTGTGGATGGCAAGCAGAATAATAATTCTGCCACCATCACAAACTATAGTCCCAGGTCTGCCCTCAGAGCCTGAAATATGTCCTAATAGAAAACTAAGCTAAGAACACCCAGGAAGAGGGCTGAAAAATTCCTGCCCAGTGGGTCTTAGGAAACCTGGAATAGATAGGCAAATTGCAGGGAAACTGTTTGGAAATGAAAATATGCAAAATGTGTTTAAATGCTTGCAAGTCGAGCTGTGATGATAACAACCTGTTCGTATATTCGCGTGACATTAGACTCCCCTGGGAGCTTTTTACAGATGTTCCTAAAAGATATTCAAGAGGGCACTCTGTAAGTAATATCCTTATTTAGGGAGCTGCTGAATCCCATTTAAGCTCAAATGTGTTAACAGTAACTCAGTTAAATCAGAATTCGATATTCAACCCAAGGCACTGATCATCTCTGGAACTAGAGGGCAGAATGTGTGACTGGTGGCATCTCTATATAACTCAGCAATCAATTTGCAGGCCCAAAATTTTCAGCTTCCTTAAGCTTTAGACACAAAGGCATTTAGTTCTGTGGTTTTCAGTCCTTGCGTTACATTAGACAAATTAAGCAAAAGTCCTAAGGAGTAGACCTCAAGTATGATGGACGATCTTTTTAAAAACCTTATCAGCCATGCAGTGTACTGTAGAAGGGCATCACTGTAAATTTGGCATAAGCCAACTTTGGGAAGAATATGAAGAAGGTGGGGGATTTTATGAGTGCTGCCCAGTGGACAGGGATCCGAAGGATGTGGCGTGGGCCCAGAGCTTCTGCCCCTGGGTGACCCCAGCATCCTGGAGTTCCCCAGTTACCCAGCACTAAGCACGCCCTGTGTGCACTGCCCCTTTCAGATATTTACTGTGTGAGTATCTTCCTCTCTGGACCAGTACTTTCCCCTGAACCTCTGACCATCTTTATTTCTGCTGTCCAAGGACAGTCCTCTGGGATGGCGATAATGCTTCCTGGCCAGAGGTAGCCTGCTGCCTGGCCAGGGTTGTCTTTTGGTTTCCATGGCTACCAGAAGACCAGGGGTGACATGCAGGTGTTGAATGTGTCCTTCACTGTGACATTGTTTCTTGCTATTCACATCTTCCTCAAACCAAGCCCAAGAGGTAAGGGAAGCACGACCCACAATGTGGTCACGCAACTGCCGTGCTGCCCAGCATCCCAGGCCTCTGATTCCAAAGCTTGGATCTGACTGTGTTAGCCACTAATGGTCCACAGCACGGTTCCCTCAAACTTGGACCTGATCGTTTTAGGGACCATGAGGCAACGCTTGTCAGCCTGGATTCCACCCAGCCCCACTGGTCCCCTTTGCTCCTGGGACTGACTCTGGAAGCTGTCACATCTAGCTGAGGTCTATCGAGGTGGTCAGTTTATGTCTAGATGTCCCCTCAAGCTCCAAGAGATCAGAAGCAGGCTTTTAGGAGATAAACAGATCATGCAGCCCTACATGCAGGGCTGGACTAGTCCATGGGCTGAGTTTCCAGCTGCTGTGTGGGCAGGAGGTGAGACAGCTGGAAGAGGTGGGTCCTGGGCCTGGCCTGGAGGGGCTGGTTTATCTCTCTTCCCTGTGCCTCCTGTCTCTCCCTGTTTCCTGTCTACCATGCCATGAGTAGGTCTCCACCGCCACACCCGTCTGCCTGCCCTTAGGCCTTGAAGCCAAACAGTGTGAGAAAAAATAAACCTCTCCTCCTCCTTTAAGTTCTGGGCCTTGGGTATTTTGTCTCTGTGATGAGTAATGAGACTAAGACACAGGCCAGACCCAAACGCCATCATCCCGGCTCCTCCTCTGCAGTCTGGGGTCCTTGACCTTCCGCACTCGGAGCTTGGATTTCCCTGGTGGGCAGTGCCCTTGGCTACAGAGCAGCTGGTCCACGTTGAATGTTTGCTGTTCCATCAGTGAAATAATAACAGCCTGACACACAGGTTACCTCTGGCTTGGCCTTCACAATTTTTTTTTTCTTATTGAATTCCGATGATGACTTTCATTAAAAATATCGAGGCTTATTGTCCTTAAAATAAAAGAGAAACTAGTCATGGATTAAATACCAATCGCAGTATTCAATGCATTTACTCAAAGGCAATGAATTTGAATGTAAATTCAAAGTAAATAGGGAAATTTTACTTAAGATTTTTAAGAGAAAGAAGAAATAAATGACAGGGTGGTGGAGCAGCTAGCACCCCCTGTGTCACACTGGACCTCAGCTCTGCGGAGTGGTAGCACTTTAACAAAAACACTGCAAATGCTCACTTGGGATTTTCTGAATATATTATGCTGAATATGTATTTGCTGAATATATTATGTGAATCTATTACAAAATGATAGTACTTTGCTACAAAATTTATACAATAGATGATAGCAAAATTATAAGGAAATAACTATTAATATTCTAGTTGAGCATTATATTTAAATTTACTCAAAAGTATTGGAAAATAGAAAAAAATGAAATTGAAGAACTTGCTGAAGTTAAACTTCCTTTTGAATATTTATATAATATATATACATATATATTCTTCAAGTTCCTCATAAAACAAAGTGTTTTCAAGATCTTTAGAAGGTGAGATTATATTAAAAAGTCATAAATCACTTACTAGAAAAAAAATCTTGGTAATTATGTCTTACAACTAATGTACATCTACAGTGATTATACCAGAATAGAAATTATAAGCTTTTTCTTATGAACATCCAAATGGTGTTTGTTTGATTTTGTTATTCCAACAGACATGGCGCTTTAAACGCCATCAGTGTCAATTAAAACAGAAGGGATCAAAATTGTGTTTGGGGCTGTGACATATTTTCATTGTTTTAACTTAAATTTATAAATGCCTTTCTTCCTTTTCGACAGAGGGACTAATCACTCATTTTGTAAACTGTTGTTTCCTTCTGGAAGACGCTTTCTGGATTCCCCAGGCTGTGTATCCTCGTTTGGAATGATTACTTCCAGGCTGGCCGTAAAGAAGTCATTCTGAGTCTTCTTTAAAAAATATTCACATAGTGGTTCTACCGTTCTTGAAACTGCTACATTTTTACATTTCTTTTTAGATTTGCTCTTGGATTCCTTTCTTAGTGTTTACAGTTCTGAGCCGCTGTGACTCGGCCTGTGCATGGTCACTCCCTGAAGGGTACTGTGCTGGCAGAATGGCCCCCACGGTCCCCAGGAGAGATGGTGGAGGGTGAGTGAGGGCCTCGGAGAGCCAGGAAGTGGGAGCATCAGTGCTGGTCTCTCTCAGGGTGAGGTGGTTCTCTCCAGAGCGGTTTGTTACAAAAGAGCAAGACGACCTCTCTCCACTCTCTGGATTTCCCTGCTGCCCTGTGTCTCTTCCACAGGTGCTCCTGTCTGTGACATCACACACCAGGAAACCTTCATAAAAGCTGAGCAGAAGCTACAGCCATGCTTTTGGACCCTCTTATGGGTTAAAAACTGGTGGCCAACTTAATGCCCCCTGGATTGCATCAGCATGGTGCCGAGCGTAGAGGTCCCACCTGAGGAAAGTTGCCGGCATAAATAGAGATGTGGAGAAGGAGAAGCTATCATGTTAGTGCTGTGCATTATTGCATTAGTGCGTTGAGGCATTGTGGTCCTCCTATGTGTTGCTGTTTGAGCCGTTGGTTCTCCTGGAGAAGCTCTGGTCCTCACATCAAGCATCACTTCCTGGCTGTGGAGAGGAAGACATGTGCCACTTGGTCTCCAGGATGAACTCCTCACGCAGGCTTCTGGCATGTACTCGACTGTGCTTATCATCAGAGGAGCTGGGGGCCTCCATGTCACTGAGGATGGCTGTGGTGCTTTTCAGCACAGCCCTGGTCTAGTAGTGAGTGTGACTTCTCGGCTGCAGCACAGAACCCCAACCTATCAGTACAGCTCCGCTGGCATAGACTTTCTGGGCCTTCGCAGCATGAATCCATAAAAGAGACTGGTGTGGGTCCTTCTTTTGGGCTCTGGATCTCCAGCTGGACTCGTGGAAGGCATTGTCATGAGCTCTGGGTCTTCAACTGGACTCATGTGGGACATTGCTGTGGGATTCAGGCCCTTGATTGAATATTCTATGTCTTTAGTGTTGTGTATAGATTTCCTGCATTTTATTGTGTTAACTCTGGATGACCATCATAAAAATAATATAAACTCCATGTCCTGATTCTAATTGTTCTCCTCCCAACCCTTGACTACAGCAGACCCCCAGAACTGTGCTTAGTAAACCTCTTTTCTTTGCAAATAACCCAGCCTCAAGTGTTTTGTTATAATAACAGGAAACAGACAAATACAAAGTGCAGGGTGCAGTAAGCTTTCTCTCTGTGTGTTGGAAAGTACCTTAATATTGTCCTTTTTCTTGAAAGCCAAAGTGATGTTCTTTCTCACATGTGTCACTCTACTGCCATCAAACAGACTTCCTAAAGTGAAATCTCTTGTTTGTTTAATACTTGCTCTTATGTGTTAGAAATGGAAACTTTTCCCTCTCTGCAGAGCTCTGAAATATTCACCAGTTTATATAATATTCAAGACTTTCAGAAATTTCTCTATTACTGTCTTAGTTACTTTTCTCATTGCTGAGACAAAATACCTGATGTCCAAAGTTAAGGGAAGAAAGGGTTATCCAGTGTACAGTTTGTAGAGATTTCAGTTCATAATCTGTAGGCTCCAAGGCAGAGAGGCATATGGCAGAGGGGCAACCATTCATGGTGGTAGAAGACAGCAAAAACCAAAAGGGAGGTAAGAAGTGAGCTCTTCCTTACATTGCACACAGGCTACCTGCCCTAGGGCAGGGGTAGCACTCACACCCTTGATCCCAGCATCGGACATTGAATCAATCACAAACTGTGGATTTAGCCACTTCTGAAAAGTCCACCATGCATGACTGCATGGGATTTGGGGAGACATCTAGACACAAGCCATAACAATTACCCTTCCTTTTCATTGGCAGTGCTTTTTTGGTTGTTATTTTTATTAGATGATATAACCTGTGCTCTGCCTTGTCATTTCCAATAGACTTTTTCATTTACACTAACTTCTTTAGGAAATATGGGGAAGATAACCCTGCCATCCACAACGGAATAAAACTTCCAAAAACATTGACTGATAGACCTCCTGAGGTTCTTACTCTAACTACCATGAGCTGTAATTAAGTGCTGGGGCGTGTGAAGTAAGGAAGAACCCTTCCAGCTGCAATAATCAAGAAAGGCTCCAAATGACTCAAGTTTATCTTTGTTTGTTGTGCAAAAACATCACATTTTCTTTAGGCACTTATCTGTTGATGGACATATTGGCTGCTGCCAAGATTTATGAATCACGCTGCTATAAACATGCATATGAATGGATCACTCTTTCAGGAAGGTGTCTAGGTGAACTAGGACCTGGGCTCAGTTTTACCCTCCAACGGTGAAGCTATGAAGAATTTGGACTGAACTCCTAGGAAACTAAACACCACTGAAGGCTTATTTCTAGGAAAGGAGGTTAAACAATTGATGTCTTTGAGACATAAATGGTGGCCCATCAAATATAGCAAAGAGGAAGAAATACAAAAGCTACTACAATGAAGGTGTTCTTACAAAAGCCCATTTGCAGACGTTCAGAAGTTGGAAGGGTACATGCAAAGATTTGGTGGGCAGAAGGACAGGCACAAATTGATACTTGAGAACAAAATACCAGGAAGTCAAAAGGAAGGGGACACTATGGGGAATTCAGGCAGCGAAGATGGGGAGGTTTAGTTTTCGAAACTGGTTGATTTGCTTTATGAAATACGAGTCCAAATGCATCATGGTGAGATGGTGAAAGGCACAGAGGCTTCGGACACCGCTGGTGCAGTGAAGTTCACGATGTGTTTCTCCGATGAATGCCACGACACTCCGACACCTCTCTCCAGTTCTCCGGGTCTATTTTCTTCAATAAAATGCATTTATACTAGAACTTTTTTTAGTTCACAGATTAAAAGCTGTAATTTTTACTTCTGTTACCTATTACCCTTGGTGCCATTTCCTCTGTATTTTTGCCCCAGACCCAAGCAACACGTAAATTCTCTTCTCCATGCACCTGCTGCCTGCACCCTTAAGAAGGGTGATTTTTAAAACAGTTCTAGAGCAGAAGATCAAATAGAAGACTTTCAATGTGGATTTCAGTTTTATATATAAATCACCCTGTCATTTTGGCACAGCAGCTGAGTTCCCTCATATTAGCTGGAGAAGATCATGAATAAATTTGCAGCACACTGCACAGGGGATTATGTGTACATGAAATAATTCATATTGGCAATTGCTTTTACAACTCACCACACAGAAAATTTAACATGAGAGTACAGAGCATCGCTTCTCACACTTGGGTGAAACCTGAGAGCCACAAACACAGATACAGAAGAATGATCGTTATCCCGATCATTTTCCCTTGAATCTGCCCCACTAGCCCACTTCACCTGCACCAGTGAGCATTCCTGTTGGCTGTAATCTTCCCATGAGTTCCTGCAGTTCTCAGAATCACGGTCCTTCAATCTGCTAACCAGGTCCAACACACTCCAATTCATTCTAGAGCTCTGTCCTTCATTTAGAGTGGTCTTTATTCAGCAGTGATGAACTGGTGATGCCACTCACTTGGCAGGTACCCTCACTCAACTGCGGCGCTATGTCATGCTAAACAGTGACACATCTTCTCAAGCCCACTCGGTACCATGTTCTAGACAACTGTCATCAATGATCAGAGTGGCTGCACAAGTTAAAATACATCTGCTATTTGTCTTCTTCTCCTGATTTTCCAACCTCATGTCTAGGACCCTATATTAGTCAGTTCTCTTATCATGGGTGCACAATAACTGACACCTACTACTTCAAGGGAGAGAGATTTAAGTTGGCTCATGGATTTGGGGGATACAGTCCACAGTTAGCTGGTGCCAAATTAGGAGCATCATGGCAGAAGGGCAGGGTGGAGCAAAGACACTTAGTTCATGGTGGCCAGGAAGGAGAGCGACTGAGTAGTGCCCGAGAGGAAACAGATGGGACCAGATAAAGTACCCAAGATCACACCTTCAAAACACACCTGGACACACCCAGAAGTATGCTTTTCTGAGTCCATGGACAGTTCTTAAGCCAACCCGGCTGACCCAATAAGGTTATCACCAACCTTTTGATGTCACTCTCCAGTACAGCAATAGTCTAGGTAGTGGGACAAACATTTCCCGTAAGAACATGAGTTTAAGACACTCAGATTAGTATATTTACAGTTTCTTTACCAACACCATTCTCTTCTGCTAATTTAGTTCTACTCACTAAATATTTAACTAATTCTTTGGGCTCTTTGGTGCCAGATCTGGTTTGATTCTTAGTTAATTGTTGGAGATACTTCTTTGAAATTTGGGTATTTCCAAATTTTTACTGGTCTATCCAAGGGGCCATAATCTTGTCCCTTGTTGCTAGCTGTAAAAGCAGCTAGCAACATTTTCATTTCCTGAAAAATCAGGACTTTCTACATTGGCTGAGTCACACACTCCAGGTCCACCTCTGTGTCAGATCTGAAATTCTCTGTCCAGTTCAAGTCTTTTACTGAACTTGGGACACTGAAGACCTGAGTAGTGTTTCTCACTTGGCACATTTCAAATCACAACATACCTGACCGAGTGCAGTTTTCACCCAGTTCTGCATGAGCCTCCTTTTAGTCGAGCCACGGCTTAGTTGGAGTAGAGGATTCTTCCTCCTCTGCAGACGTCCTCCGCAGGTTCCCACAACCCTGTGCCTCCTCCCAGCATTCCACGGAATCTCTCTCACTTAGCCGGAAGCCTCTTAAACCTTCTCAGAGCCAGAACCATCTGACTTTCAAATCTTAATCACTTCTGGTGCAGTTTCACAATCCATAAGGCCCTGTGATGGTTGATACATTGTGTCAAATTGAGAAGTTCAGAAGTTTCAGTGACTCAGCAGGGAACCAGGGTCCTCGCTTGCTGTGTAAACACCCTCAGCCTGTGCAAGAGGAGGGCAGGGAGATGGAGTGAGTGCTACACCCAGCTTTGGGGTTGGTAGCCTGCTTACAAAAGGGGGAGGAAAAGAGGATTTCTCTCCCTCCTCCTCCTTTTTGCTCTTGCTACTTTCCTGTCTTCTGCCACCTTCAAGTGCTACCCTGTGCCACACCACCCTGGCTTGGAGCCAGCAGTTTTCAGGCTGAAACCTCCATAAACTGTGAGCTAAACAAATCTTTCCTTCCTTAATTTTGGATGCTGGGTGCTTTCCCCCAGTAGTGAGAGAAAAGTGACCAAGAGAGTCCCCATGCTTTGACGTGACACTAAAAGCCAAATTGTTGAAATTCCACCTGGTACAATGTATGAGTTACTTTCACAAGTCTCCACCGAAGGGGTAGCCTGCCTTCCTTGAATAGCTTGGTGACAAGCATCTTCCTTGTGACTATTCAGCCATCAAATGATCTTCTTGGGTGAATTACATTTCCCCTCTTACAGTTTATTCCCATAGCTCTCACTTTTCTCACGGTGAAAACATGCCCATCATGCTTAATCACTTCACAGTGAAATTGGAGTACCTTCAATATTTAAGGAAACCCTATATATTCTTCAGCCTCTAAGTTTAGTGCTTTGAGGCTTCATTTGTTTCTGGTATTATACAATTCAAGTTACCAGATCATTCTGAAAGCACATGGTATTTTGTTTTTATTTTCAGACTGGCTCCCACTCTTATCTGGGTTCTTTCACAATGAGCAATGTGCTTGCTTAGAACAAAGAAGAGGCACATCGAAGAGTTATTGATTCAAACTGGCTTTTTAATGAGTGTGTACAAATATCTAGCTAGTATCAATGTAGGCCTGTTGGTGTGTTTGTGTGTGCACATTTGTATGTGCATGTTCCACAGGAAAATTGTGTAAGCGACACAGACACATTCTGGCTCCAGCTGACCACTCTGCCCAATGCATCAAAGGCTTTAAAAAATTCTTATGAATTTAAATAAAACATAAGGATAAATAATTTATCATCACTCACTCTATATTAAAAACCAAAACCTAGTAACTTAATAAATGGTCTTATAGACATCAGTATCTTCTTATAATTTTAATTATATAAATTGGATTAGGTATGAATAAATTCAGGTCAACACACTGAATGAAAAGACAGCTTGAAATGCAAGCTGACTCATTCTCAGTAAGTATGTAATTGAAGAGCTTGTAGATAGGGGATTCTGAACTCACTCACTTGAGGAAAAAGAATTCCAGGATATTAAAGGAAACATTTTTTAAAGCAGCAAGATAACACAGTAACTAGAAATTTCTAAAAACTCAAAATATACAAAAATAAGGCCCCAATAAAAGACTCAAAATACACAAATTGGGAACTAACAGAACTAAAGAACAAACAGTACTATTTAAATACCTGGCTACTTCATTTTAAAGAAGTGATGTAAATAGTAAGAAATTTCACAGGAAAATAAAGGACATAGCCCTATTGTAACTAAGATATAATATATCCTATTATATCTAAGAGCACCTATAGAATACTTCATCCAGCAGGAATGAAACACAGATTCTTTGATGTACGTGGGCTCCCCAGAATAGCCCAACTATAGAGTATAAAGCCAGACTCAATAAGTTTTAAAGGACTGAACTCACACAAAATATATTCTCCAAATATAAAGCAATAATATCAAAACTCACTACAAAAGAAATTTGAAAAAAATTTACAAACACATATAAATTAAACAACACATTCTTAAATAATCACTAAGTGAAAGAAATTAAGAAATTTTGTGATAAATTAAAACAAAAATAGAACATATAAATACTTATAGAATGTAACTAAAGAAGTTCTTTGAGAAATTTACAGACAAATGTAAGTGGTTACAGTTACATGAAGTCATAAATCAATTATTTAACTGTCCACTAATTAACTAGGGATAGGAAAGCAAAATCTGCCCAGTTGAAACAGATCAAGGGAAACAGTAATTATAAAAGTGAAAATCTATTGAGTATATAATACAAAATCAAAGAAAATCAATGAAATCAATATTTTGTAAAGCTCAATATGATTGACAAACTTTAGCTCAACTGTCCAAGAAAAGCCAAAAAAAAATGACAAGATTCAAATTATTAAAATGAGCAATGAAAGAGAGAATTCCATCACTAAGTAGTATCTGTCTTAGAAATGAAGATGAACAAAGAAAGTGGAAGAGAGAAAAGGGAGGGAAGAGGGAAAAGGGAAAGGGGAGGAGACCCAGGCTCATATGCAGCAGAATTAGCAAAAGAACCAGGACAAATAAATGAGAGGAGAAAACTGTCAACAAATGGAGCTGGAGGAACTGGGTTTCCACATACAGAAGAATAAAGTTCAACCTTGGCTTCTACTGTGTTCAAAATTGAACTCAAAATGGGTGAAAGACCTTAAAGTAAGAGAGAGAAATGCATAATTAGTAGAAGGAAACCTGTATACGTCTTTGTGCTTGGGGATTAGGTGGTGGTTTCTTAGACATGATACAAAAAACTACAAGATGCATTGGACTTCAACAAGCTTAAAAATATGTGCATTCGCAAAGTCACTATCAAGAAAGGACAGACAAAGGACAAAAAAGAATGGCTTGAAGGCAGATGAGGTTGAAAGATTGTCCACTTTTTCCTGCTTCAGGACTGTTCAGTGGTCCATATAAAAAATGGGTTTGTCAGCAACAAAAGGAACATGGCATATGCCCTAGAAGAATGCTGTCTTTGCCACTTTCCCTGTCACTGGACAAGATATCCAAAAACCAAAACTTCAGAGAGCAGAGGTTTAGTTCAGCTCATATTTCAGTCTCTAGTCAGCTGCTTCCAAGTCAGGCTGGCACAGTGGAGGGGTCTCGTGGAAGGGAGCAGCTCACAGCATGGCGGCCAGGAAGCAGAGAGAAGGGAGATTGACCCTCTAGACAGGGACCCAGTGACCTGTCTCCTGCAGCCCACCCATTTCACCACAGCATGCCACTATACCGCCGCATGCATCAGTCCCCTTCCAAAAGCCCTTGTTTCTTATGACATGAGGCTTTGGAGGAACATCTAACTATAAAACATGACAAGTGCCTTGGAACTGTGGTCACACACGAAACATACACTTCTTCTGAGACCTCTGTCATCTGCGAAAGCTAGACTGTGTGATGTCCATTTATGAAACTCCATTTTCAGTATATACACTGAAAGAGAGAGAATAGAAACTGCAGGGAAATGGGGTGATTTCCTGTCTGGACAATGAAGCATTCCGGTGTGCTTCTGACACCCTGAATAACACTCTCCTGCCAACCACCCAGGACAGCTTCAGCTCCATTTACCGTGGATAGAAAGTATTGGCTGGAAATGTATTGGTCATAAAATAAAAGAAAACACGATAAAATCTGCCTCATGTTTTAAAGACATTGTAGCCTCACTTGTAAAACTAGCTTAATCTGCTGTCACAAATAAAATAAGCCCTTTCCCCAGTGCGAGCACAGTGAGATAAGCTCATGACACCCACATGGCAAGTGGGGTGAGACCCCTCTTCCTCCTAACTGATTGACTCTATGGCTTTCCCACAAGTTTTATCCCATAATCCATGAAATTCCAGCATGACGATCTTTTTTTACATTTTCCTTGCAACACAATTTCAATGGCATTCATCCAGAGCAGAGGCCAGGAACGCTGTGGCGGGAAAGAAGGAATTAGAAATTTGAGGATGAATTATTAGGCAAAGCCCCCAGTTCAAGGTTAAGTAGGTGGGTGAAACTAGTGAATGCATCCCCTTTGATCATAAAATAAAATTCTGCAAAAAGTGAAAAATAATTTTGCTGAGAATAATATTGCACCTTAGAGCCTCTCATTTAAATGTGAAGTCTACTTAAAATATTTACATTTCATAAAAGGCCCATTTTGAATAGAGGTTAGAAGATATAACCACATGACATGACTGATTTACCTCTACCAGCTAGAGGCAGTGTTCCTAACGTGCAAAAAGGAACTGAAAGGTAAAAATTCCCTTTTCATCACAATACTCAGCTCTGCCCATCTAAAATGCAAACCAAAAGAAAAACAGCCTCTGCTAGCATCATTAATCTGGAGACAGGTTTTTTCATTCAGCGTGATAATCTCTCTCTCTCTCTCTCTCTCTCTCTCTCTCTCTCTCTCTCTCTTCCTGTGTGGTACTGGGCATTAAACCCAGGACCTTAACACTGAGCTATTTAGCCCTGTCTATCTATCTATCTATCTATCTATCTATCTATCTATCTATCTATCTATCTATCTATTTATCTATCCAATTGTTGAACTGTAAATTGCTAAAACTGGGCTCAAATTTTTAACCCTCCTACCTCAGCCTCCTGGAATGCTGGGATTCTAGGCATCTGCAACCACTCCCGTTTTGACCACACTTCCTTTTGACGTGATTATCATTTTCCACAAGGCAAATGCTTTTAGATAATTTGTGTGTAATGCTCTAACACATCAACTCTTTGGTACTCTGATATTTGATGAGAATATTTACCTATAACACTCATATTTTATGCTGTTCTGAATCCCAGTGAATGGAGAAAACCTTCATTAAAAATTATATATATATATTTAAATATCACACTGTACCCCATGTAAAGGTATGGTTATTACATATTAAACAAAAATTTTTAAAAATACTTAAGGAGAAGGAGATGCTGACTACCTTGATTTGATCATTATACATGTGTACATGCATCAGATTACCACACTGTGCCCCATAAATTCATACACTATGGAAATAAATAAAATGGAGATAAATAAAAGGCCCTGAAGAGCTATCGACCTGAGAAGCCTCCACACCATGGGCTGGAGAGGAATTGCCAGCCCCCTGGAGACCTGGGACCCCAAGGAGGTGAGGGGGGCAGGGCAGGAGGACAGCTCACCTCACAGGTGTCTGGCACCTGCTGTTCCGCTTTCACAGTCACAGGACAGCCTCTAGCACCCTAAGCTGAGTTAGTTTTCGGGTGCAGCCCGCAGCAGCAGGGCCGGAGACTTGCAGCCCTACAAACCGTGAGGCAGCCTTGGCCCAGATGGTGGCGCTGCGGTGACTTCATCTGCCCCTCCTAGGGAGCCAGGGCTTCATGAGGACTTGCTGACCCAAGGTAGGAGCAGAGAAAGGACACTGTGAACCTCAATCATCTTGTGACAACAAATAAAGTAGTGCTTAAAAAAAAACACATGGGAATATGTCACAGACACACAGGAACCATCTTTGGGAGGCTCGCGCTGGCCAAATTTGGAGCAGCTTCGCTATTAAGATAAATAATGGTCATACGAAAGGTTAGCACTGAATAGCCCTGGGCGCTCTGGGCACTCACTGATGCAGACGTGTGGACAGACTGACAGCTTACGATGAAAGAGATTTGTACATGATCCCCAAGTACTCGATGCTCCCTGCCGCACTGCCAGTAATTATCAATCACACATCAAGGAGAAAAGACTACAGAGTAGACATGTCTGGCAGACACCACCCTAATCAAGTGATCAAAGTTAACATAATCAATAATGCAGAAAACTGGAGTCGTGACGCCAGAAAGGACCAGACAGACAACGCTCAGCACGACTTGGAAATACTCCTGACAGATACCATCGGGAGGAATGCCGGAGCAGACCCAGAGTGAAGCGCAGCCTACAGAACAGACGTCTGTGATCTCCAGGACCCACAAGACCCTAAAGGCCCAGGAGATACAGGGGGATTCTCTCAGACCCAAGAATCACACCACCATGCCAACCAAATGCAGTGTGCCTCAACTCTGAAGTGCAGGCTAGCAAGGGTATTTGTAGGGCTGCTGGAAAGAACCAGTGTGAGCTCTGTGAACGGTCCAAGTGTCATTTTCCTGATCCTGGTGTTGACATCTGGTTACAGGCTAGGGTCTTTGGTTTACAGGAGTCCACACTGACGTATTTGGCAGTAATGAAGCATCTTACTGATGGCACATTCTCAAAGAGGTCAAGGAAAAGAAAAGATTCTGTGACTGATCCTTGCCACTTTTCTATAACAAAAGATGTTTTCAAAATTTTACAAAATAAGTATTGGAAAAGTCCCTATATAATAATACAGCACTCAATCCCTCTGCTCTGAAGAATTCGATATGTGGGAAGGGAAAGTTTAATCACTTCACAGCTGTGCTTACTTCTACTAGGATTATAAAATCAGATTTTTTTCATTCCTTGAAAAATGCCAACATTCCAGGTCCTAAAAAGGCTGATGTGAGAGAATTCCAAGCTCGAGATCATCCTGAGCAACTTTGCATCATGAGTCAAAATAAAATATAAATAAATAAATAGGACTTGGGAAGTGGCCCCAAGGTGAAGCATTTGCCTACCATGCCTCAGACTCTGAACTTCATCTCCAGTCAGATAGGATAGATAGACGGATGGATGGATGGTTAGACAGACAGACAGACAGACAGACAGACAGACAGACAGACAGTATAATTTTTCTCACCTACCGTGAGGGAAAGGTTCTGCTGATTACACTCCAGACGGCCACCTCTCATGCTGGGCTGCGACTCCTTGCCTGTCCAGCATCCCCAGAGGAAGTTCAGACCCAGACCGAAATCTGGATTGAAACCCCGGCTACCTCATCTGGATTTATCCACACCTCTGGGCGTGGTGTGAAGCAGGGGCCATGTCAGCTGCTGGTAAGGCTTTATCTCCAAGCCAGCTGTCCTTTTCATCACTGCAGCTGAAACGTGGGGGAGAACAGCTCCTTGGTGCCACACCCCTTCCCCAGAACCAGCTCCCACACCAAGGTCATCCCTCACCCACTTTGCCTGGCCCTGCACCTCCAGAGACCTTGTCTTCTGAGAAACCCGGTGGCCTCGTCCTCTGGCTTCTTGTAGGACAGAGCTAAGTCACGGTCTCCATGATTTTAATTCTCCCAGTGGCAGAACGGTTGTCTAAGTTCCAGGCCCGGCAACCAGCGTTTGCCTCTTCAGGCCTAGCGGTGGTGACAGGTTCCCTCTCCAAGCAGCCCCTGGGGCCTCTGCACCCCTTCCTGCTCTGTGAACCTGTCCCCCACCTCAGGGGAGCCCCTCTTCTACACCTGCCCCATGGGATGGACCTCTGGATCCCTCCAGAGCCTGGGAAGAGTCCTATCTCCCTAACTCCTGCGACAACAGAAGGAAACCACAGAGAAGCCAGGTACCAGGGATTCATTTAAAATAATTTTTAAAAAACTGTCCTAAAATTGGGCTAAAGGTGGGAAAATGAAGGCCCATGAATCAGTGCTGATATTTCACACCTTCTGTGACAGAATGATGTGACAGGATTATTGACATCAGGTACCAAAGGGGAACACCAAACATCTGCGGCACACAACCACTAGACAGCAACATAGCTTTAGGAATGTGGGGGTACCCAGCCCTGTGCCCCCTGACTGAGCCCTGTGGCCTGTCTTTCACCAAGGCACAAAGTAGATACCCCCAAAATGAAGCTTCTGCTGGTTCTTACATTTCAATATTGCTTTCATATGTCAGCTCCCTCTCAGGATATTTCTGTGAAACTTCATAGTACATGATTCGACCCAGAAAATAGGACTGGGCCAGCTGCTGCTACACGGCGTGGAATAAAACCTACAAGAGAGGGGGGAGGGGGAGGAGGGGGGAAGGAAGAGAGGGAGAAGGAGGGAAGGTGTGATCAAAAATACGGTAATGCTGGGCCTGGTGCCACCCAGCGGAAAGGAAGGCTTGTGGAAACAGCGGGACCTGGCACCACGACTTCCGGCTCCCCCAAAATCAAAATAACCACGAAAGCTCAGTGTTTTCAATTGACTCAGGACCTCAAGCTGGCCAGGTCAACACATTGAAGACCTCAGGAGAGAGGACCCCAGAGGTGCGGCAGAAAGGGCCAAGAAGGGTGGGACAGCGGGGTTGAAGGGGAGGGGAGGGTCTGAGGGCACTCTGTCCTCCACTGTAATAAGATGTTTTGTATTTTCACACACTGTATATTTTGATCATGCCTTGTATCTATATAACAATGAGTATATTTCCGGGTTTTAGAAACATTAAATGTTGCCTGTCACCTAGTAGGATAATTTGGACTGTATTAAACTGAACTATGTTTTTTGGTATTTCAAATATTCTGAAGTTGCTTATGGTCCAGTATCTTAGTTATTCCTTATATGATTAGTGAAGTATAGATATGCCTGTATTTTAAGCCTTCACTTAGGATGTTCAGAAGCATCCCGAGAAGGCTGAGCTGGGAGACAGGTGCAGGCCGGGCTTTTAAAGCCTGTCCTGGACCCCTCAGTAACTCAGAGCAGGTGGGATCCGATGTGACCACTTGGCACGGAGAGCAGGGCCTTGTACCGTTTCAGGGGTGCAGCCGCCTTGGTAGGAGGTTGTTGCTAACCACATGAAGTAACATGTAGGCTGTGCCCCTGCAGCTGACAGAAATTTGAAACTGGTCAAGTTGGGCATGGCCAGTTCTGTGAACACTCGGAATTTCCAGATTCTTTTCTGAAGACTACACAAACGAGCCTCCCCAGCACTCCGTGATACAACTTTGGCAAAATGCACAATGGTCTATAGTTTCTGAAATTTCTGAAACATTTGCAGTATTTTTTTTTTTTTGGTCTCCAATCAAAATTAAACTCAAGCCACATATTTTAAGAAGTTGCAAACAGTCTTTGTGAATTTATTTAACTATTTTATTTATTATTTATTTAACTTCATGAATTTATTTAACTCATTTTGATGTCATCTCAGGGACACAGAGAACTGAACTTACTGAAAGGGGAAGTTTTCCATTTTAAGTCTCCTTTGCAGCTAATTTGGGCCCAGGGATGTTTTTCCATCAGACTTTCCTGTCCTTGACACTTTGGGATGCTTTGCAGGCCAAAGGGACCAAAACCAAACAGAAATGGCCAGGTCAGCTTGGTGGACACTGCGTCAGTCACCCTGCAGGGCTGCGGCTGGAGCAGCGCAGCCCTTTGCTGCCGGCTTTGCTAAGGACTCTGCTCCCCGGGGACCCGGGGACTCGCATCTTCCCACACTGTGCTCACGGCTCCCTGCCTGCCTCCGCTCCTGGCTGCCTTTAACTTGCTGTGTGTCCATCCCACTGGAGGAGGAGAAACGGGTTCTGTGTGAGTCATCCAAAACTGCACACAGGCTGGTGAAATAAAGAGACCCCAACCAGAAGGGTGGACTCTCACAAGATCAGGCATCTAAAGGGGCAGTGCGGCGACCTCCCGGCAGCGCACGGCGCGACCCCCATCCCGTTATTCCTCGGAAAGGCTGCGGGCACCTGTGGCAGCCTCTGGGCGACCAGGAGTAGCACCAGCCTCCTCCAGCCCTGCCTCTGTGAGGAGCAGAGGACACGGAGGGAGCCTAGCACCTGGGGTCTCCCCGCCTCTTCCCTTCTTTCCTCCACTTAGCAAACATTCCCCGAGTTTCCACTGTACTAGGTGCTGGGGAGCTGCAGGGAACAAATAGCAAAACTCCCTGTTCTTGGCAGCCTAACGCGACTAGTGAAAGAGAAAGGGAAAAACAGGCAAAGAAAGGAGACGAAAGGTGAGGCTGACAGAACAGGACGGCAGGTACGAGGCAGCCCCTGCAAGGTAAAATGGAAGGTGAGTGGGGAGGCTGAAGCACAAGCCAAGCCTGTGTTACAGAGAGATTTATGGAAACCTTGTCTCAAAATGAAAAACAAGAGGAGGACAGACAGTGAAGCTTAGCGTGAAGGAGCCGGGACCAACCCGTCTTCACACACACGCTCGCACACACACACGCACGCACGCGCAACAATAACAACAGCACTAAGTGTGAAGTTATTTTAAAACGCTGCAGGGAGCGTGGAAGGCAGGTGCCCCATCGGGAAAGAGCTGCGGGTTCCTGGCTGTGCCACAATTCCCGGCGCTGCCCGAGGAGACGCAGGAAAAGCAGCTGTGACAAGGCGTCTCCGCGTTATTCTGAGCACAGTAGTTGGCGCAAAGTCTGACGATGTGGGAAGGGGGCAGGTTCCCAGGAAGGAAAGAGCGGAGGAAGGGGCGAGTGACGGAAGGAGCAGGGGCACAGGGCCGCTGGGTCAGACGTGCGCACCGGAGGCCATGACTGCGGCCCTGCGGCGTCCGGATCTCGGTGGAAAAGACGGAGGAGGGAGCCACAGGCCTGCACTGCGCATGCCCAGGGCTGCTCGGGCAGCATCTGTGGATGACGTCACCCGTCTTGGAGGGGCTGGCCCTGGCCAGGAGGACCACTGCAGGGCTAATGGGGAGAAAAAAAGGGGAAGAGTTGACTTGGTGGTGCACGTTCTGGGAGGCTGAGGCAGGAGGACTGCAAGTTCAGGGTTGACCTGCGCAAGTGAGTGACAGCAAGAATCTGTCTCAAAATAAAAATAAAATTAAAAAAGGGGTGAGCATCACCTGTACTGCAAAAATAATAATAGTAATAAACCAAAATACAAGTGGGAGCCAGGTGAAGGCATTTGGGCGTTAAAACTGAATGGGTTTCAGGACTGGTTGGATTTTTAAATGTTATGGCATTTGATAGAGTAGTGAAAATTACTTAACGGTTTTCCTTTAAATATCATTTGAGCGATTGTGGTATTCAGTCCTTGGTTAGCTTTGTCAAACGGTATAACATAGATGACATTTTGCGAGGTGGAAGACACGCGTTTTCTTTACTCCCCGCTTACTTTCTCCAAGGCTACTAGGAGCGGCTGTACCCCTCGCTGCCAGCCAAGCCCAGGGCTCACCCCGCTTCCCACATACAGATGTTCATGCTGCCCACGACGCTCCCGGCTGGACCCTGGACCCCTCTTCACCTACACCTGCCGACTGGTCGGGAGACTGTAACATGCCAGTTCCTGCTTGGCTGTGCACGGCTCTCCGCTGGCTAATTGCTTGCTGCTGGAAAGCACCTAGTTCTAGGGTATTCTTTGCCAGGCAGCAATTACTGAGATTTCCTTCTTCCCAGTGAAAGGTCAGGCAGAGGAAGTGGGGTGATAGAATGAAATCGCAGAATTAATCTGTGGTTCAAGTTCAGCAAAGCGTTTTACAAGAGCGAAGTCTCCCCTCCCAAGAATGATAGTTAATGTTTAAAATTTATATTTTCAGTCAAGGGAGCTCTGTCGTGCCTTCGGATGAAAATTAATGTGTGAGGAGAGACGGTAAATGTCTTCTCGTCTTAACTTTCAAGTGATGAAAAGTCGCCGATCTGTTCTGCTGGGGCCATTTCATTTTTTCATTTCAAAAGTTTATTGCAAGTTTGTAAGATTTCATATTTCTCGGCTTCTATTTCCAATGTGTGGATGTTATTTCTATATTTGTTAAAATGTGTCTGCATTTTGCACATTTCTAAGATGATCCGCAGGTGTGAAGTTTTCTCTTCAGATTTTTAAGTAACTTGATTTTTTTTTAAATCTTATCTTTATATTAGAAACTCTAAGGTGTTGAGGGCTGATTTATTTTTTCAGAAGGCTGGCTCGAGGTTCAATGGATTCTTCATTTCCAAAGTAAATTAAGAATGTTTTTGAAAAGCCTCACTAATAGAATTGTGTTGCTGTTCTTCAGGTTGTGATGTGAGACCCTGACCGAGGTGAAGGGTCTGTAAGGCAGATGGCACCACAGACTCGACTGGGAATGAGAGAACCTCGTTTATTTTCCGGCTATTACTGAGATTTCCTGGAAGAATAATTTCAGAGCAGGCAGAGGTGGGGAGTGTATTCAATCATATTTCCTGTAAGCTGACCTTAGGCTTAAAATACACTCCCAGATTTAGGTTTCAACCGAGGATCCCATCAGCAAGCAGCATCCTGTCCAGCAGGTGCAGCAGAGGTCAAGGTCAGAGCATGCAGGCAAAGGTCATCTGCCCACAATTCTGGCCTTGCTACCTGGCTGTGCGCTTAGCAGTCTTCCTTCCTGGCTGACTGCTCCCGGGTTCTCTATCTGAAACAGAGCGTGGCGTCTACACAGCACGCCATGTACTGTGGCGTGGTGCTGTTTGTGATGCCCAGAGTCATTCATATACCCAACCACATGGCGCTGGTAAAACAGTGGTAAAAACCAAGATACCAGGAAACACACCAGGGCTGAGATAACACATCTCTCAGCTCCGCCTCTGTCTCACTGACTGTGGTGTTGAGCTTTATGATCTCTACTTCCTTCCCCACGGAATGGCAAGCAACTGCAGCGCAGGACCAAGCTCAGGACTGAAATCCATTGGCAAATGACCAGATCTATTTATAAGACATTGAGACAGCTGCTTCACGAGCTTCACCTTTCATAGGACTTGTTTGTGTCCACAGCGATGGTCTGACTTGACAGTGGGTGCACTGTGGACCATGATGCCTCTTCCGGTGGGGCCGTACCCACTCACAAGCTGCCTCTGGCATCACAGTAACACAGTCCCACAACCTCAGGAAGGCCCCCAAACTGCCAGTCACCACACGGTGCTTGCCGCCATCCTGCCTCGGGGGCATTAACTTTATGTGTCCCCTTGGCTATGTGTTGGCTCCTAGATTTGCTCCAGCACCACTCTGGACATTTCTATCAGTGTTTTGTTAGATGAGGTTAACATTTGATCCCACAGACTTTAGGAAAAGCTGGTCATCTCCATAACCTTAGTGATTTCAATTCAAGCAGCCGAAGGTCCCAGAAAAAACTGGCATCCATTAAGGAAGAAGAAATCCTGAATCTATGTGGCCTGACAAGTCAAGACAGTAACACGAACTTCCCTCCATCTCCCGCCAACCCCTCGCTTCCCTACTTGCCACCCCTGTAAGCACAAGATAGTTGCTTAAACTGCATACAGGTGTGCACGCCATACACACACACATGCACACGCACTCACACACAAGTATACCCACCACACGTACTCACAACACATCTACTACAGCCCTGCAGGCCCTTCTCCCACACTGTCACATGAACAGCATGTGTGACTTTGGCCTTTCCAGCCACACTGTCTAGGAAGAGAATCTCACTTCAGCAAGTGAACAACTAAGATTTTGAGCAAATTTATTAAACTTTCAGGCCCTGTCCTTCTACTTCATAAACACTGGTCACCATTTTATGAGTAATTTAAGTATGAATAAAACCCACTATTAACTGTCCGGTAGCTAATGCTATCTCTGATTTGAACTTGTCCAGCGATTGTTGAGTAGAAATTGACCATGCGTCCCACATTTTAGGATCATTTTTTGGTACCTGGTCAGTTTGTAGGCTACAAAGAGAAACCTCAGGAAAAGGGACAGCTTCATGCCTTCCCCACGGCAGGAAAAGACGCTCCTGCCAGAGGACAGTGAGTGAGAGGGGCAGTGAGGGTCAGGGCCCATCTGCCTGACCTTGGAGTTGGGAGGCAGTGACTCGCCCTGCCAAGTAGTCAGTTCGCAGACCTTGATTAGCTCTAAAAACAGCTAATGGGTAGATGTTTCTCATGGGACGGGAGCAGGAGATGGAGAGAGTGGAGAAGGAGGGCAAAAAGGGAGAAGAAAAAAGAACTGAGATGTGTTATTATCTTGGTTACTTTGCATTGCTGAGAAAAAGTACCTGATACCCAAAATTAGGTAAGGAAAGGTTTATTTATCTCACAGTTTTGGAGGTTTCAGTCCCTAATCAGCTGGCTCCAAGGCAGGGTGACATGACTGAGGGGCAGCCTTTCATGGCAACTGCAAGTGACAAGGGCAAAAAGGGCAAAAGGGGGAAAGATATGCCCTCTTCCCTCCCTTATGTTGTATGCTGGCTCCACCCTTGGGTGGGTGCAGCACTCAACCACCAATCCCAGCACTAGACAAGGAACCTATCATAAATGCTAGATTCAACCACCTTCATGACTGCATGAGGTTTGGGGGGTCATGTAGACAAACCATAACAGTTAAGCCCATGCACCCACTCCAGACAAGCAATATAATCGTGTAGAGAAAACATGTACTAGTACAAAATAATAATAAAAAGCTGACAGTTTATCCTGAAAAAAAAAAACACCCACTTAATGGAAAAGAGAAGAAAATTATTAAATCAATCAGATTCCCTAGAGCATCAGACAGAAAAGTGAAGGTCAGGAGCCTAATTTGGAAGGGCAGTGCAGGGTCGTTCCTTCCTCTGAGGGTTACTGAAAAGAGGATCATTTTGTGGAAATGGGTATTAGTTATTTCACAGACTTAAAAACATCATGAATGGAGTTTGGGTGTGAAGTGGTCCACTTATCAAAGATAATTTTTACAAGGAAAACCTTCATATCTTGTGAAATTAAATGCTTGCTTTTCAGATTTAATTTGATATTATGAGGGTTTTAGAAATACGATAGATCTCGGTCCAATGCTACCTCCCATGAATTGTTTCCTGCTCTACCAAATTTTCTTTCAGTGCTGGGGTCTCCAACTATTTCAGACTTACTTATTAGTCAGTATCTAAATTCTGTATTTCCAAGAGAAGACTAACAACATCTTTCAAAGAAAATTCCACCTTCTCCTCTTAGAACACATTTCAAAATTGATAGTGCAGTATTACCTACAGCACAAATGAGACCATGTGTGTAAGAATCAGAGCAGACAGGACAGAAAAAGTGAGAAAGAGCCTGAAAATATAAGATCTCCAACCAGGGGATAAAATGCGGTTATTGAAAGTTTTTAGTGAGGGCATATTTGGGGGCCAGGTCTCAATCAGGTGTTAGGTGTCAGTCAGTGTTGGTTTCTAGTTACTATGAACTGGGCCATGGCCCAAGTGAGTCAGACAATTGCAAGAATAGAGATCACCTGGACACTTGAGTCCCAACCTGGAGGAGTGAAAGCAGCAACCAATGAACAGACATTTGCCTGAGATCCAGCAAACAAGCCCAGCAGGTTCACCCGGAGCTTGTCTGGAATGTTCTGGAAGCAATGATTCAAAGCAGTTATAAAGCAGAAAGTTTGAATAGGGTTTTCTTTGGATGCCAAGAGAATACAAATACTGATAAAATAGTATATTTAGGTATTCTCTCTTTTTCAGTCTGTCACTCCTGGGGGAAATGATGAGAAATTCTGTTCCTCTGCACTGGTCTTACAGAAACTAAAAATGTCTCAGTATGTTGCTTTTACATCCACCACTGGAGGAGATTGCAGCATTTATCATTTTATCTTCTTCCTGTTTACTTTCCCGTTTAGCATTAGTCCTTGAGAGATGTTTTCATTTTGGTTTGTCAATAGCATGGGCTCTTCTCTACAACCCTGTGAGAGAGTTCATGGGGTCAGGAAACAGATATGTGTCCCTAAGAATAAAGTCCTAGGTCCCTGCGCTGGCTTCATGTAGTCAGTCTAGCTGTGTTTATCTTCAAGAGCCCAGTGATTATTCAGGAACCCACGTTATCTTCTCTTTGCTTAAGTTGGTAATGCATTTCACTATTTTTGCTCTTTCTGACATTTTAAAGTCTCTGCTATCTGCTTCTTCGTGGGAGCTGTCTCAACAGTTTGCTCTCATTTTTAGGTAAAAAAAGAAAATTTGCAGTAATATTTCATTTTGTCATTGCAGATAACATTATGGAAACTTCATCATTTCCTGATTGCTAAAAGAGAGTGCTTCCCAAGGATGCCCACCTAAAAATGATGGCAAGAAGCAAATGCTCTATCCCCTAATTAATTAGTATCTTCTCTTCCACATAGGATTAGTAAAGCTACATTCTTTCAAAACAATACTGACTATCAAATGTTGTCATTAGTCTTCAAACATTATGAAATTTCAATATATAAAAGAAGGTAGAGTCAATCTTTAATAATGTTCCCATGCTGCATCATTAAGCTGTACAGTGTGCACATTAAACCCAAGCTTAGTTCCCTTCATTCCCTGTGAACATGCTTATTCCTTATCGAATGCACACAGTGAAAAGAAAGGAGAACTGACCCTGCGAGGCACCCATACGGTTTGGAGTTGGGGCAGGAAGACCAAGAGAGAAATATGTTTTCTCCCTCAATGAGGAAAATGGAATCAGACATTGGATCCAAATGCAGCTGAAACTTTACCTGTAGGATGCTAAAGAACTGATGTGTCTGGGGAACTCTGCTTTTTCTCATGCAAATTTTCAGGAAATTAATTGAAAGTAAGAAAATTACAGCAATAGGGCAATTGATGGGCTAACGCAGGGGAGGCATAAAATTCCTTGGTGAGAGCAGAAGAGGGTTGGGAAGGAGTGAGGGGCCTCTTTGAAGGAGACTTTACTACTAGAGAAGTAACACATTTTCCATGACTGAGGGAAATTGTGAGAGGACAAGAAAGGCTTTGGGACCTTAAAGCAGCCCCAGAGTGCAGATTAAATTGTAGGGCCAGAAACTGAAGTCCAGGAAATCAGCTGAGGTGCTCCTGCGATGAGGCAGTGGTACAGAGGCAAATTCCTGGGGGAGGCGCCCTCCGAATTCCACACATTTGCTGCTCTCCAGGGCTCTCCCCACAACTCTGGCACTGGATGCCATGAATGACTGCGTTTTCAGTGGGCTGTGTACATTTCATTCTCCCTCCCTCAAGGCAAATGTCCTCAGGGACACTTTCCCTGGTACCCAGTTGAATCTGGAGGCCCAGCCTTAACACCCCATGGCATCCTATCATGAAGGCCATCCCATGGTCCTGTAATGATCGGCCCACTGGTGTTGCTCATTTACTAAATGCAGATTTCCAAAACTGAGAAATCGTGTCTCCTTAGTGTCTTATTTCAAAGTCTGAAATGGAATCAGAATTCAGTGAATGTGAGTGAATGAATAAATGAATGAACAAATGAATGAATGTACAAGTGCAGATAAACAGGAGCTGCCCCAACACTACTAATTCAAATAAGTCAGTCATAAAAGAAGCACGGACATAGTTTATCTAAGAGCAAGTGAAGTGAAAATGGGTCTTCTAAGAAAATGAGGGGTAATTAACCATCATTTTTTTGCAGGAAAGGTTAATAAATTCTGCTAAGCTATTCTAGCCATGATTTGCATTCAGACAATGCGTGTGCACCTCGCAGCTGCTCTAAGTTATTCTGTGAAGCACTTAACTGATCCTCTAAGCTGGTCCCTGTCAGCTGAGAGCCTTGCGGGTGAGGAAGTAATGAAAGGGGTTTGCTTTTAATGTGTTCTTTAACAAGCTTTCCTGCTATGGAACAGAATCCCCCTGACCTTCCTCACAACCAGTGATGTTTTTGAAAAAGAAATGACACACAAAATCTACTGCCTCTTCCATGTGGTGCTATGCCTGTATCACACCAAGTCAATGATTTTATAGAATCGGTCTGCCAGGAACTTGTCAAAGCTCAGTTATTCACTGCCAAAAATGATTAGCCAGAAAGCTTTCATGCCTTTCATCTAGGCACAGAAAGAAGTGAAATCTCCTAACTGTAAAAGCATAGTTTATTCCAGCATTTCTCTACATCAGTGCTTTTCAGATCTTTCTACTGTCCCCGTGTGACCATGGCCTGGTCACTTAAAGATACATAAGTGGTTCAAAAGTTCCAAGAATTCTCTCCTTCCATCTCTTCACTGCTTTACCACTGTGTTAATTTTTCAAACACCACTCCATCCTGAACATGGATGTCTTCAACCATTGTGAGTCTCAGTCATCATGTAAGAAACATTATTAGATAATCACCCCCTTGCTACAGCAAGATGGGAGTGAGGACACATAGCACACTGAAGAAATGCTGCTGTGTCCCTGCAAGATCCATTTTTGCACCTCATTAGATGAATGGATAAAAGAAAATATAGTATACACACAATCAGTACCGCTCATTAACGATGTAACAATACACAGGGACCTTGTAGATTTAAACAATAGCATCAATGCACTGACAAATTAGAAGAAAACATTTTTCCCAAGTATAGACAGATCATTCCCAATGCTTCAGTCCAGTCCAGCTCAGTGATGAAAATGTCTCAGACTCATTTGATTTGTGTTTTAGCAAGTTTATCTCTCAACTTCTTTTCATGCTGTTTCATTGCTTATTGTAGGTGTGAGGGGTTGTAGAGGGAGAAATAAGTCCCACTGACTGCATGAGCATGGGGTAGGGCGAAAAACTTTGAAAAATATAGAAGGTAAATGAGAGTTTAATATCGTGTTGCTTGACATTTGTGAAACTTTACTTTGCTTTTTGACTCATTCATTGTAAAGATATTTTGCAGCACTTACCGTCTGTTGAGTTCTGCAAAAGGCAGTTGTGAATGCTAAGGCGAGCTACAAGGGGTTTGCCATAAACGTGCTTATAATTTGGGAAAGAGATGGGGAAATTAGGAAGCGATTACTTAGAAAAATCAACTTATTCTCTAGGTCTCAGTTTCCTCAGCTGAATTAGACCAGGAAGTCCATGTAGTGAATGGTTATGGAAAATGCTGTAGTGACATTAATTGCAATTTAAGTAAAAACAAACACCCAAGCCTGGTACCTGCACAGACTTTGTGCACAGGGTTTAGTCAAGACTGCCTGAAAACCATTCTCCCTTGATTTCAGGCCTTTGCTTCTTGGGGAACTTGGTCAAAGTAATTATGAATTCTTCATGGTTATGCTCTATGCTCATTAGAACTCAGTACCTCCACACCCAGTCTACATTGTGCACAAACTCCTACACTGTGGACAAAGCTTTTTCTCACTATCTCATTGTTTAAATAATGGTGATGAGAAGATTTCAGGAAGCCATTGTGGATAGCTTTCAGGGTGTGACTGGTATGTATTTGCTTTTCTTTGGTGCCTAGCAGATCATATTGCATCTGACATCATTTGCTAATAGTGGCATAAATGTATGTTGGAAGAAAGCAACCCTCAAACACAAATACGCGCTGAATTATTTTCAAGAAGATTATAAATAGATCCCTTGTGGGAAAAGACATTTTACTTTATTAGTCATCTTAATGGTTCATGTTTTACCTGATACACAAGATATCTAACTAAAAACATCAGGAATGGGGAACTTAGCAGAGAAAGGAATGTGCTTTGAGAAGAGGCAGAGGAGCAACAGCTGGCTTCCACTTGCTTCTGAAAGCAAATCTGCCAAACCGAGTGAGTTCTCGGTAAATGTGAACTGTTGGTCCTATGCTCGGATCCCAAGGCAGTTTCATCCCAAGGACAGAGCTACCCCATATGCTCTGTACCCCAGGACCTCAGCAGGTCCCCCCACCTTCTACAGGCTCAGATTAATCTCCCCCAAGGTGAGGCCATACCGTCCACTCTGAGGATTGTGCTGGCGACTAAATGGCAAAGCATCTGTCCCACTTAGTGAAGTACAGCTCCTACGGTGAGCACCTATGTTCGCAATGGATTTCTCCTTCCTTCCGTGCCTGTATCATCCAGTCCCAAGGCTTCCTCTCCTGCCTTTATGTAGATCTCCGAGTCCTTTCTCCACACCCCTCAATCCTTTCCTGTCTTGCAGGTTGCACAATATGTACCCTGGAGAACGTTTTCACTACAAATTCAGGACATTGAAAACTGACTATGTATTCAGATTAAACCAGCTTTGCATCTCGTAGTTAATTTGCTTTAAATGACTCAATTACCCTTTTAAATGGCCCAAGGCCATGGCACTGGAGTTACTGCAGTGTCATCCTTCCATTCATTTATTCAACACGTGTATGTTTTCCATGTCTGTCATGCAGTGATAAATGGCCCATATCTTCAGACCCAGAGACTGTACTCAGCCATCCAAGCCACATCTGACTACCAGGTCCTCTTTATTTTTCACTGCCACCATGCCTCTACCAGCAAAGTACTTCTGTGGTTTCCATTGTTGGCTTTCCTTCCTCAGGCTTCCACGGGTGATGGAGTTAACCTTTCTACCATTACTGCCAATGCAGATATTTGTAGTTCTCCCTTCCCTGGGAGGCCACTGATTCCAACCTTTGTTTTACTTTATGGGGAAACAATACCAAAATCTACTTAGCAATGCCATGTATTAAAATTTGAAAGTGCATTTATTTCCATGAGCTTTGCTACAAGTTTCTAAATACAGTTAAATACTTTTTACTGCTCATTCATATCTCTATGCAGACAGACCACAAATACAATACTACATATATGTGTGTACACATAGATGCTATTCAAAATATCATCTTGCTTGTATAAAAAGCATAATATCATTCCTTTGTTTTTAAATAATTGTGAAGTCTAAATTAAAATTATCCATCTCTAGGCTTGAGCACTTTATTAGTCACTTTCTTGCTGTTGGAATAAAACACCCAACATCTGGGACCTGAAGCAGGAGAGATGTGCTTTGACTCATGGTTCCACTGAGTTCAGTCCATTGTTAGTTGGCTCCAAGGCTGAAGCAGCAGGTGGAATAGGAAAGCTGCTCAACCATGGTGGCAGAAAGTAGAAAGAGAAGTAAGGAGCTGAGGACTGAGGATGACAATCCTTTTTTGGTCATAACCCCAGTGAGTACCTCCAGCCAGGCCCCACCTCGTCACATGAACGCACTGATAGCTGGACACACTGATGGCTAAAGTGCCCCTATGACCCAATCACCTTTCAGAAGCCCCGCCCGTGAATGCATGAGACTCTGGGGGAACATTTTAGATCTAACCTATAGCAAACAATATACCAGCCAGCTAGCTCAGATATGCAGATAGCAAGACATTGCAGAGACCTATTGTCCTTGAACAAGCATTGTTTTAGTCCCTGTAATAGCTGGTTCAATTCCTACATTCACTGAAGTTTCACATGTAACCGTTTTTCTTTGTTACAGCTGTGTTGTGATTGCTTTTTTTTCCCAGCACACACAGCAGTAGATTAGAGAATTAATTAAGGGAAAACTAAAATGCCTTCTTCTTCACTTCACTTCACTTCACTTCCAAGTCCTGCTGTGCAGATAGAGGCAGCCCCAGGAAGGAGGTTACTTCTCCTGAAGGTGGGCAGAATATAACAAATAGTGTGATTAATCAGCCTGAGGGATTTAGATCAGGGAAGGTAGAGTCCTGACCTAACAACTAAAGAGTACCCAGAGACATCAGTTGCACTTAACCTTCCAACTGGGTAACAAAGATAAACAAAGTGAAAGAAAAATAAGAACAAAAACAATTTAAAAGCAGAAAGTACACTACAATGTTGCCTGAAAATGATGGCATGGAAATAAAACATTTAAAACATTTGTAATTCTGCATGTGATGCATTAGCCCTCTAATACTTTTATGCACTTCTTTGAAATAAATCACATCACAAATATACATGAATTGAAAAGAACATTTAAAAATACACTGAGGCACACCTAAAGTGCCTTTTTGGAGGCAGACTTATTGTACGATAACTTTTAGGTATAAATTGTAGCAGTCCCTGACCCCCCAGGGTCCTGTTTTCCAATGGCTGAATCATTAAAATAGGAACAGCAGCCAGAATTTTCTATCAAGGACAATACACATAACACTCATGACACAGTGGCTTCAAGCATGGGTGGATTGGGTGGGTGAACCCCACTGGCCGGCAGAATGATAGAAAAGTTGATGACACCCCTGTCTTTACCTGTCAACTCCACTCAACAGCGCCCTAGGCCAGCAGAGGCAGGAAGGCCCGAGGCTGCTGGCTGCAGACTCTGGGAAATGCAGAAATTCCAGGTGAGACATTTGCGAAAATACAAGAAGGAAAGAGAGCTGAGGAGTCACAATGTAGAGCAAGCAGAAGAGTCTGAGACTGCTTTACTGTGCAGTGAAAACTCACAGCTTTCTACTATTATTTAATGTTGCTTTTTCTTATTTCTCAACAAACACTTTTGACAACTATCAGCATTAACACAGTAGATGCATTTTCCATGTAAATAAAAACTGGGCTTTCAGTTTCTGAGTGGGATGGTGATTGACTGGTAGCTTCACAGGTCAGACAGTTTCTCCACACTGACTGCCCTTAAAAGAGAGAGGACCTGGAGCTGGGTCAGTCTGTCACTCTGAACACCCAGGGAAATAGCCACTTGGGAAGCTTCCTGGTCAGGTGGTTTCTGATGAGAGATCTGGCTCAAATACCACACAGCTCTCAGAGAGATCCAGGCACGCATCACCCTGTGAAAGACAGGGTTCGTTTAGATCAATGGCTTCTGCTTAGCTGATTTTCACTTGCTTTTCTTATTGTGGGTTTTCTTCTTATGCATCTGAAATAAGTCACACAACTCCGATCGGTGCGTGGCTGCAGGATTCGTTAAGAGTTAAATGGTCTCAGTGTTACAGGAGTGTTGCCTTCGGCCTTCAAAAGCAATGCCAGTGAATTCCAAGAATGTTTTCCTCCAGTTAGCAGAATCAAAGGCGAGCTGCTGAGAGTGACTCTGCCAATGGTGACGCATGATGGCAAATGCTGCTTTAGCATTTTTAAAAATTTCGACACAGATGATAATTTAACATATGTTATTTTGTTTGCTTGCTACTACTAATAATACATAACATGAAATTTGATTAACTATAGCATCATGGTAAAGCAATATTTTTACCAATTTAAGAAAACAGTGAATTACATGGTAGCATGTACCTAATTTGTAATTGCATCAAAATAAGCTTCAATATTTGATCACACATACAATGATTACAAATATTTTGATATATGCATACTTAGAAAAATAATCATCAACATTTTTGGACAAGCTTGTCTGGAATAAAAACAGAAAATAGTTCCACACAGCAGCTCCCGACTCCCAGCATCTAACAGATATTCTGAAGTTAAAGTTTTTGAAGAATCCGTTTTGCAGGGAAAAAAACAAATGCTATTGGACTGCAATAAGATGATCCATTATATTTTGATTGCCATTTTGTTCCAAATCGATAAAAATCTTTAATCAGATTACTGAATGGCTACATGCCAAAAATTGCTTCCTTATGAAGCTTGTACTAAATTGCAATTATTACAAACAAGCTCTCCTAATTGAAAGCTACTCAAAATTGTTCCTAGAAAAGCAAGAAGTGACCCAAGCAAATGCAGTTGAATCAGTTCAAAATTTAAGTGGGGCGCTCTCTTCAGCCATACACTGCTTTTTGACATCTCGGGCAGTGATGGGTTGTATGTGCAGCAGTCGCCCCAAAGTTTTATACAGCCCCATGATGTCACAAATATCTAAGGTTGCGTTAAATGCATTCTCTAATACTAGCACAGCTGTGAAATTGCTTAATGACAGATTTCCAGGAATATATGCCCATTGTTAGGCAGCTCCCGACTGTCACTGTATTATGAAATACATCGACAGCATAAATATCACTTGCTAGACTCTTACTTTGAATTGAGTAAGTTCATATATTGTCATAAGCCTAAGTGAATTAAGAAAGGAATTGACAGCATCAAAATCTAATCCCTTTAAAAAGTATCCAAAAGTACCCCTGAAAATACTGGCAGGAGGCATGTAGCTTAAGCAGAAGTACATAGGAAAACATTTAGCCTGAAACATTAAAATATTTTAATATGAAAGTGAATCGCAAATGAGAATATTATCTTGTTAGAGTAATTTAATTTGAACTTGGCAGATACGTTAGCACCCTAGAAAAACTATATTTTATCATCCGAAAATAAATCACAGTCATACACACATTTCTTTCTGTTGTCAGCTGAGATTACTGAGGTAAATGAAGCTGCAGAAGCAACTAACACAATGAATGCCCAGACCCAGCCTTCAAGCAGCACCTGTAGTAAAAGGAGGTGGAGCCTCCTGGAGGATTGGCTGGATCCAAGGCCGATGGGGGACATCCCCGGGATGAGGCCACCACAGCTGGCAGAGGCAGAAAACAAGGGAATGTTAAACAATAAAGCAAAAATAAGAACAAGGCCCATTTTGGTGGAAGGAGGTCAAAATGTCACAGGAACCCACAGGCAAGAGGTTTTGGTGGCTACTCCAATAGTTTGAGCAGCACTACAAGGTGCTGCTGGAATATAACACAGACCACAGAACAGTCCCTAGACAGGTTGGCACCTTTAGGAACTGTTCCAACTTATACCTAAATGTCGCTCCACCCCCTCAGAAGTGGAGCTTCTGGACGTGGTTGGATCATGGGTTGTGATACTTACCAGTGGGTTAGCCCACTGATGAGTTTAAAGCTCAACATGCTGTCGGGAGGTGTATTCTGGTGAGAAGAGGCCGGTCACTGGGAAGATCCAACTCCCTCCCTCCTCTCTTGATACCTCTCTGCTTCCCGGCCTGCCCTGCCTGTTTCTCCTGCCATCCCTTCCACCACACCATGACGCCTTGGAGCCCACTGACTATGGTTTGAAATATCTATGAACTCTGAAACGAAGTAAACCTTTCCTCCTTCAAATTGCAAGCGTCAGATATTGTGTGTCAGTGATGAGGAAATAATGAAAACACAAGCACACATACATACATACCGGCGTGACTGACAATGCTCTCTTACAGAAGAATCCCAGAAACTTTTGTGCAGAAACTCTGCTTTCAAGGAAAGGAAGCTCAAGTCTCCACCCCTTAACTGTAGGCTGGGAATACTGATTTCCCAGGACAGAGCACAGCGTGGAAGTGTGTGTTGCGGGGGGGTTTGCTTTGGCAGTGAAGAAACCTGACAGACACTACCAGAGCCAGATGCTCAATGTCACCCTCAACAGTGATGATCCACATCCGTCCCACGTCCCCTTGAGATGGCGCGAGAATAATACAACATGAAAAGGACATTCCCCTCCGTGATCTTCCTCCCCAGCACACTGCGTCCATCTAATCATGCACAAAATCCCAGGCAAATTCTGTGGAGAGGTCTTAAAATAGCTGACTGGTCCTCCTCAGTGCCAAGAACATCAAGACAGACTCTAAGATTAAAATGTCAAGGCTAAGAGAGCCCTCGGAGACAGGACAGCTGAACAGAACACGGCAGCCCCAACAGAGGCCTCGGGGACCCTGGAAGAGATGAAGGACATTAAGGGACAGTGGGGCAGCCTGAATGCACTCTGACAACAACACGCCCAGACTGACTCACTGTCTGTAACAAGTGTACCATATCGGTATAAGATGATTATACAGGAAACAGGGTGGGAAGGTATTGAGAACTGTGTGTACTTTTAATTTGTCTAAAATCCTTAACTTTTTGAAAAATTAAAGTCTGTTTTTATGTAAGAGGTGCTCATTTTCTCCAACAGCTTTTTTTCTTTTCCTGCAGAGCATTTTCCTTCTCTTGAAAATTACTTCTTTCAAATACTCTCTTTTTGATTCTGCTGAAGTACATTCAAGGAGAGGCCGAATCTTGTCTAGAAATGTGTATACTTTGTGGACACTTCAGGACAATATGCCTTTAGACAATTCTTTATTATCAAAAATGATAAATAAAAATACTATTGTGTCTGTTTTGTTTTTGAGTCATCTTATCTGATTCCTCTTAATTCTTCCTACTCTAAGTGAAAATATCCCCATTTCTGATCTTCTTGGGCACTGAAACTTGTGAATATTTTAGCTTACACATTTTCAGTCATGGCATTTGTGTCTTCATTCAGAGAAGTTTCTGTGCTGGACAGTATGTCATCGACCACGGCCATTTCTTGGTAAATTTATATACACAATCTGTCCTTCCAGTTGTGTTTTATTCTTGCATCTCACTCAACAGTTCTTGATACTGTTCTTTTGCCGCCTGGAGAATCATCTTCCCCCTTGAAATGATTTGCTACTGATCATCTTTCCAATCAAGATCACGGGCCACGAAGTGTAGAAGCTTTCAGGAAGTCTGACTGCAGGAGGGACAAAGTGTGTGGAAGCCAGCCAAGGACATCAGGAATGGCAAAGACCAGGCTGATGCAATGATCTTGCTGTGAGGTAAATGTTGAGCTGCTGTGCGAAGTAAAGACTGCAAAATCCCAAAAGCCAGGTGGTGTTTCATAGTTTGCCTGGCTGGAAATACATGTAAAGACAAAGAAAGCAGAGGACAGATTCCTGGTGCAGGGGTCAGAGGTGGAACAGGGAGTTTCTAGAATAACTCTTACTGCAGATATTACAGAGTGATGAAAATGTTCTAAATCTGGATTATGGCAATGTTTGTATAACTCTCTAAATTTACTAAAATTCACTGAATTAGGTCTTCAAAGGGTGAATTTTATGGTTCACGAATTATGCCTCATAAAGTTGTTTTTAAAAGCGATGTTCATCAAGATGCTAAAGCAGGCAGATGAAGCCAGGGCTCAGCTTCCTCATGAGCCATTCCAACACTTGGGTGCTGGTGCAATGACTCTCTGCTCCTAAGAAGTAGTTCTGCCTTTTCCAGGAGGCAAATTGCAAATATGTGTGGGCCCGAACGCATGACAGAAAGTGCTAAGATCTCTATGGAGAATAAGCTCTGCAGAGAATGTAAGAAATTATTCTGGCGCTTGCAATTACTGTCATTTTTATGCAGCCATTGCCCCTTGGCTCCTATCATTTCCGTGTGACAATTTAAAGAAACAGCTCCTTGCATTTCTTCCCTCCGCAGTTCAGTGTCAGCAAGAGGATTGGAAGCTTCCTTTCAGCAGCACAAAGTTCTTCCTGAACGTGGGATTGCTGAGTTCAAGCAATTAGTTGTAGAAAAAGCTATGAAAATTTGTTTCCAACTGAATCAAGGCTCCTAAGCCCTGAACAAATAAAGGGCATTGATGGACTAAAAATCAATAGAGAAAAAACTACAAGGAAAGGATTTGCTGCAAGCCGGGTGCTCTTTATCAATTTCAGGATATTTAAGGAAAGTATTCATGAACTGGAGGCGAGGACATTACTTCCTGCTCCATTCTGTTGGGGCAGAGGGACCAGAAAGGAGACAGTTAATAAAAAAGAAAAAAGAAATGAAAACAAAAAGTCCAGGGGTGAAAAATTGAACATATCAACCATGAAATTGTGTTAATTTGATAATTAAAATGTCTGGGCTCAAATGTAGATCCTGGACACTTAGAAAACGGTGACACAATAATTAGGAGTGAAGGCAGATTACACACACATTAAGAGCAGAAATGGGTAAAGTGTGGGACTCCCTTCAAGAAAATGCTTTTTGAAGAGCACAGAGCAATTATGCAGAGAAGGTCTATTATTTCCTCATCCGAAGTGGACGTGAGGAAGGACAAGGGGCCTTTCCAGGCCAGCGGAGACCTGAAGGTCTCAGGGAGAAGCAGGGGCGGAGGAAGAGGTGGGGAGAGCAGCCCTTGGGAAAAACACAGCAGACACCCTGCCCTGGCCTCTCGCTTCTCACTGAATTTTCTCTTGCTCTGTACTTTCATTCTCTTTCTTTTGTCTTCATTCTTTCACATCAGTCTCCTTTCAGATTTTCTCCAATCTGTTTATATATTTCATCTCACTATTTTCCCCCTTCTCATGAAACCATGCATTAAGGTGAGGGAACTCTGGAGAAACATGAAAAGGAAGGTTTTGGCTTTGTGCTGAGTTCAGGAGGTGGAGCTGGGAAAGGGAGGCCAAGGCATCATGTCTTTACAGCTCAGAAGTGATGGCAACCTTAGGAGAAAATAGTTACTGGGGGTGATCACTGAGGGCTTTCGGTAAAGGCAATTCACCTCCATCCCAGCGCTGGGCACCTGCTGTGTGAACTGGTGTTTGGGTAATTTGGTGTTTGAGCTTTAGTTGAGTAATGAGGTTCTCATGTCTAATCTCTTTCCCTTTGAGAAGTTTAAATTTTCCGTCTTATAATCATAATACAGAGATAACCCAGGGGCCCATTTTTTTAAGTAACGCTTTTAACATCACTTACAGTAGAGAGTTAGAAATGAAATGAACCTTGTTCATACCAGAGTTTTCCTGTTTCCCAAGCTTCCTAGGAATTCAGAATGCTACTGAATTTGGAAGAGAAAGAGGAACAGGTAATTATAGGTTTTGGTGTTATCTGATATACCAAAGCAGTATGCATCAAGACATTTTATATCATCAAAATAATTCCTTTGTTTATTACCCTCCACTAATCCCTGATGTAAGTTACATTCATTCTTATTCTTATTTCTGTCATATGTGAGGAAATTTAAGCTTAAAATTTTTTGCTGAGTCACTTAGAGGGTTCCTTTTTAGACTGCTATGGTTTGTGTCTAGAGGTCCCCCCAAAACCTCATGTGGTCATGGGGGGTCAGGCTTTTCAGAGGTAGCTGAATCTAGAGTTTCTGACTGATTCATGGTCCAGTGGTGGGATTAAGGTTGTGAGTGCTGCACTTGCCCTCTGGCAGGTGGCCTGCATACATTATAAGGGACAGAAAGAAGCTTTTCTTCTCCTTCTCCTCTCTCATTGCTTTTGCTGTCTTCTGTCGCCTTGAGCTGTTGGCCCTCTGCTAAGCCTTGGAGCCACTCAATTATAGACTGAAATCTCCACAAACTGCAGGCTAAGTAAACCTGTCAAAATAGAGCTAAATGTGGATGTTGGGTATTTTGTCTCAGCAATGAGAAGAGTAACTGAGACATAGAACTCAAAACATCCAGGCCTTCACCTTTCAAAAGGAGAACAGAGATTCAGAGAAATAAGTCTCTTACCCAAATCCACACTATGAACACAGTTGAAATCAGAACTCACACTTTCTGAAGAGTCCCCTGGCCACCAGATCAAGATACAGGTTTATTTATCATCAAGATAATCTAAACAGCAAGCAAATGCAAGTATTTTGAACACGTTATCACTAGGTAATGAAATAGGTGTAAAACTGTTGAATATAGCCCAATTGAATAATGTTGGTCACATCAGTGACCTAGTAAAATTACGAGTGGTGACATTAGACATGCAACTCAAGCTTAACCATTATCATAGGAGGCTTCCCTAATATTTTAGCATAACCCTCAAGAAATTATTGAGATAATAATTAGTAACAGAGTCTTCATAAGAGATCTCACAGTAGACTTATCACTCCTATCTTTCCGATGACCATTTCCAGATGTGGCCAGGAGTTGCTTCTCCATTTCCTCCTCCTCTTCACAACTAAAATTAAGTTTTATATCCAACAAGGGTGCCTTGAAAGTCATCCGTTGTTTTTGGAAAGTTCAGGTTTCAGTATCACGTGTTACACATTAGTAATCATAGACTTGGAGGGCGAGAGGGTATCTCGTCTCATTGTCCTGTCACTGTCATATCTGGATGTGAGAGGAAACTGTAAGTGTGACTCTCACCAGACACATGTGTCCTGTTCACTTCCCAGCCCTGGTACCCAGGTGTTTTATTCTGTGACACTTCCCAAATGAAACCTACGATCCATCACCTCTTTTAGCTTGATTTTCTAAGAAAATAGACCCTTGTTACTGTCCCCAGGCAAGTTATCTAGTCTCACTGTGCCTAGCATTGCTCTTTTGGAAGTACCTAACAACGGTACCCACCTCCAAGGCTTGTTACAAAGACAGAATGAGTTAATGCACAAAGACCTCTGAGCAGGCCTTGAACATCTGTTTACTATTTTCCTCTGTGAAAATGCTGTGGTTATCAATTATCTAATATGAAACAGTGGCCTTTGAAGGTGACCTCTGGTAAGTGATAAGGAACTGTCTGTCCCCCTTACCCCCAGGTAAGTTCTGCCACCCATGAACCTCGTCACAGGCATCCGAGACTGTACTTCCAGAAATGGGTGGGAGTCAAGGTGTGAACCTTCCCTTTCAACTTCGGCACCAAATCTGAGATGTTAGGAGATTTACGACACCAGTCTTTGAAGCCAGATTTCCTTAGAAATAGTTAACATTTGGGGATCTATCTTTACTATGGAAAGGAATACTCTCACTGTTTTATTCATTGATATTTTAATATGTTTATGATGAGACTCAACCCAAACCAATTTCCAAATCAAATCTGTCCTTCAGTAATTTGATTTGTAGGAACAGACAACACAAGTAGTACCAACAGGATACTTTGAATGAAATTATAATTAATTAGGCATATGAATGCATTTGCTAATTTTGGATGAGTAATTAGATGTCTAATTATGTTGAAAACAGAACTATGTGCTTAATGAGATGACCATAGCCAACAGTCCCCTTCGAGAATGTCTTGTGTCACTAAAACTTAGGAAATGTGGGTGGAACAGTGTCCCTTGTTACACAAAGATGATGTTAACGGGTGACAATGGAGCCTGCTTGGACATGCGTCTCCATCACAACTTGGCAATCAAGGCCTCTTTCTTAAAACATACACTCCATGACTCTCTTTTGCAGATTTGTCAAAAAGCCTTCCTTCTTCCCGTTCCTATCTTACACACACACACACACAAACACACACACACACACACAGGTTTACACATCCCCACACAAACACGTGCATCTCCCCTACCACATGAACCCTAGTTATCTCTACTTAAGTTGGGGATATCCACAGTGACAAATTAAACAGGAAAAGAAATAATACACCGATTGGCTGGGGATCAATCTTGATCCATTCTGGAGAAATATCCAAAGTGGCAGCTTCGCCTTTGAAAAGGTGCTGGCTGCCTGGAGCCTGCGAGCTCTCCGCTCCCTGGAAGCCTTCACAGTTCCGCCGTAGGCAGCTGGTTCTAACTAGCACCTACTCAGGCAGAAAGCTACAGTCAGGGTTTCTTGTTTTAAGTTCAAACCAATATTTTATAGCAATTGTGTTGTCAGAATTCAGGTCAGGAAAATGGCAAATGTTCATTTACAACAAAGAAGCAAATACAAACTTCTAGGTTTTTCTTTTCTTTCTTTTTTTTATTCAGTGAACTGGCAGCTCCACACAAATCCTGAAGACAAAATAAACTGCAAGAGGGTTAGACACACGCGGAGCAGATGAGATGTTCCAAAGAGATCCGCTGTCTGGCAGACGCGAGGAGACTCCACAGCCAGACCACCTCGCGGGCTGGGAGAGCCGTGGCCACGCTGCGTGAGAACATTGCTTTGTCATTTCGTCTTAATCTAAAGAGCACGGGGGAAATGAAAACAATCCTCCCAGCGTGTGAGAAAGTGCTTTCCCTTGTCCCTATCAGCCAGTGACTGTAAGATCAGAGCCCAGAAAGGGAGTCGGACATTTTGGTCTGAAATTTTTCTTTCTTAGACTTTTGAAAGGATTCTCCTTTCAGAAAGTGTCATAGCCACAAGCAAATGAATACCCAGTCCTGAAATCCAGGTAGCATTACACCTGCCCTGCAGGTGAGATCATCTTATTTCAAAGGCAAACTTCAGGAAAGGACGCGTGTACTGATGGTGCATGTGTGGGGTCCCTGGGTCCCAACTGGCTTTGCTTATGCTGCATTCACTGCTTCATTAGGCAAAGAAAAGCTTGTACCATCCACACACGGATTTCTGTCTTTAAAGAGGGCTGCACCTCTACCGAAAGCCACTCTGAATTAGAATTTATCTTTTGCATATTCTTCAAGGTATTATCTACTTCGTTAGTGACATTTTCACACCCAACCATTATAAAAACATTATCTGCTGTGTTCTTCACATCAGTCACCAATCCCTTAACCAGTGTTTGAAGATTATCAGCGGGGATTTTTGTCTGATCAATAGTTTATTTCTCAGTCCCACAGGCGCGCAGGGGCCCCGGTTCCTTCTGAGACCGGGTGTTGACTGAATATTTCCTCCGAGGTTGACCTTCCCTGCCTGCCACTCTGAGATCTGCTGAGATAATCTTATCTGTGTAGCTTTTTATTTCTGTGATTTTTCTGACCTTTCTCTTGCCCCAGAATGCTTTGCAGAATGTGGGCTCTCTCTGTGAGGGTGCCGGGACCTTATTTACTTTAGATTAGGTGTGTGGGAAGGTCTTGCTGCAAGAAAGAGTGTGCTTCTGCCTCCTGCCATGGGGACCTCAGCTCCAGACATAGCCCAGGTGTGCAGAGTGACTTGCAAAAGCCAGTGGGAACATAGGTCACATTTGGAGACCCACCTGGCCAAATGCTAAGAATTGTTTCAGCTTGCTCGCGTTTCCTGGTAACGCTTCCGCAAGCCTGGAGAAATGGCGCACTCCTGTTTAGTTATTAGGAAACTTAGCAATTCTTCCCACTTCCAGAAAGGCGGATATTGTTCTGTTCTAAATCAGAGCTTTTCAAAAACTAGTAAAATAAGTAAAATAAAATAACCAGCACTGTCGTAGAGGTTGAAAATCTGAATTAGACAAATAAATTCAGAGTAGACATAAGCACTTGTTTCTCCAAATGATACAACCTTAAGGGTTGCCAACTAGCATATTTTCAAAAGTTTGGAATGTATCATCCAGAATTACTGACTCCACCCAAGCGTAGAGCCCACCAGAGGAGAACTTGATACTGAAACACCTTTTTAGTCTAGTTCACCGCTACTAAGCTGAATGGTTTTCCATAAATCAAGGATTCCACACATAATTTTGAACTCATATAATCCCATTAAGCTAAAGTAAAATATTTATTTAATGTCTATAATATGTATGGACCATATGGTTAACAAAAAATAAACAATATAGGAAAAAGAAACCATCACTTGCAATATAATTTTTTATCAAGTCATTACCCTGGGCGGTTTGAATGTGTTGTTCTATAAATCTTATAGCGTGCACACTTGCATGTGCGTATATCTGTGTTTCTGGATTGTCCATATATGCATATATCCACCTATGTGCTGTGCATGTGTGTGTTCCATGTTTGTTAAATGCATGTACTGACTTGTATAATTCATGAGTGTCCATTTGCAAACCCAAAGCAAAAATGTTTCTTTTAAGACACTGAACCTCATTTAACAAGTTTTAGCTTGACTTTATGCATTGCTAATTACAAGATTCTATTTTCTAATAAAATTTGCATGGAGAAGTCAATTTGTCCAGCTCCTTTGTATAGCACAGTGCACATTTTGCCAAAATAAACGCATAAGCTCGTACTTTAAATTGTTCTCTTACACCAGCTACCTGAGATAGCTGTATTTGTTGGACCTGTTAGTATCTCTCAAGGTCTTTGTTGAGGGTATAAATTTACATGGCTGCAGGAATTCCTGTTGCCACAGTTATTCTGCCCACAAACCTCTGTAATTGAGAATGCAGCATAAGTTTTCACTGCCCTTTGTTTTAATGGACATCCACTGAAGCTGGCCTCCCACTATGTGGAATTCCTCTGGCAAGTTTCATTTCAATGCACCTTCATGAAAGGTTTGAGCTTCCAGAAAACAAATTGAAAGAAGGGAAGATAAGGGTATCACACTTTGTCTTTTATCAAAAGTTTTCAGATATGGTTAGTTGTGAAGTTTATTGCTTCTAAATTATTTAAACTAAGATTACAATGACTTTATTGCTTTATGTTATATTGAGATATGATAAAGGTCCAGGAAAACTAGAAATTGGGTAAATTCTTTCTGGTAATTTATTAACTATTCCCCAACTAGCAGAACATAGAGCTAGAGGCTGGGATACAGAAAGAAGGAGGCAAACCAACGAAGCCGGGGTGGCTGCGCATCTCTGGACAGGGAGAAGGAGATACTGAGTGGTACTCTTTGTAGTAGATGCCTCCCAAAACCAAGATGTCAGGGCTTCTAATGAAATAGGAATAGCCGCAAGTGAACAGCTGTACACTGTAACAGCTCAGGGGGTGAGCCACTCCAGGGCCTATTGAAAATGCTGCGCTGAATATTGAGAAAGAGAGGGGCAGTGTCCTGGCTTCCCCCTGGCCATAGCCGTCCCTGCATTTTCCATCAGCTTCTCAGAGGAGGGGCGTCGCCTCCTGTCCCCCGGCCCCGCTGCCCTATACACACACACACACACACACACACACACACACACACACACACTGCGTGCCACCAGGAGGGCTTGGTTCAAGGTCAAGTGCAAGTTCACAGAGTTGCCTCCCAGAAGGTGAGGTGTGATTACTTCAAGCCAACTGCTCACCTTTCCACCTCGGGCATCAGCACACACAGCTGTGACGCAGGTGGCCGAGCACCTGGCTCCCTACCCGGCCGGCCTGAGCGGCTGTGCCCCTCAGGAGCCTCCTGCCCCTGGGCAGGTGAGGGAAGAGAAAGGCTAGGAACAAATTCCAGAACTTGAACTCTTCCTGCCACACCAGGTGCTACATAACTAATACCATCCTGGCGCAGATCTGAAGTACCCACAGGGTTTCTTCAAAGCATCAGTATGTAATGCTGCATCTGAAAGTTAAAACAAAAAATTCTGCACTTTGTGGGTGTATTTAAAGTTGACAAAAAAGCATTGGTTCATAAAAAGGGATGCCTACCCTTAATCGTAATCTGCCGAAATGCAAATTATTAAACCTCTCCATTTTAAATAACAATTTTAATTGTGTTCATAAAAGCAGCAACAGTAAAATCATATGCATATAAGATTAGCTGTGTGCACTTAGCCAAGAAATCCAAAAGGCCCTTGAGTAGCAGGGAGTCTGAATCCTTCACTGTTGGTCAACTTTGCAGGGAAAGGAATTATTTAAAAAATGCTGAAAACTAATAAATCAAGGACAAATGTGAAATTGATTTATTCTTGGACTGGAAGTAAATGAGTTATATAAGTTATATAAGTTATATATGAGTTATATATAATAAATGAGTTATATAAGTTATATATGAGTCTTTCAAGAGGACTCAGAACTTTGGAAAGCCTAATGCCCCTACTCTCTAAGAAGCAAAAAAGTCAAGAAAATTAACACTCACAAATGGTGAAAGGAGAGAGAGGAGTACAAGTCAGGACAGTGACCCCTGATCTGAGGAAAACAGTGGCCATTGTAATAATAATTCAAACTGGGTTACCAACATTACTGTATTTATGTCTTTAAGGGCAACCGTGATACTGTCATGTGCAAAGGTGTCATTTGTAAAATTGGTGTAAAAATTCTACCACTGATAAGCTGCAAGTAGCAAACCAGGCTTTATCTCCCCATTTTACAGATAAAGACATTGAGGACTGCAGAAGTGTAGCTGCTGTGTCGAATAATTCCGGAGGCTGCCAGGGGGAGCCAGATGGTGACATTCCTAAGATGACAAAGCTGGATCTGGCTGGCAGAGCTTCTGAAGGAATATGGCCGTGGAATCAGATGAACATTGATGAGCTCAGTCGAGTTGGCCATGCCGTTTATCAGCATCATCACTTACACCCTCTGGGCCGCGCTGCCCAATCAGAAGCATCATCACATAATCCTCAGGCCTCACTACCCAATCAGGAGCATGATCTGTGGTATAGTTCCAAACATTCGTTGAGAGAATTAATGAGGTCTCTAGATCACTTGGCATAAAAGAGCCATTCAGTAAATAGTTGCAATTATCTGAATGCTTGGCATTTGTAGGTAAGTGGATGTACCTTGAGACGATAATGCTAACTGAAATAAATCAGACACACAAGCTTAAATATTGCTTGGTTTCTTTTATATGAGAACCCAAAGTATAAATAAAGAGCAAAATAAAAGGTAGATAAAAGGAAGTAGGGAAATCCTTTTCAACTGGAAAGGAGAACAAGAAGAGATGGAGGCTTGGGAAGGCGAAGGTGTTAGAACCAGGGAGAACTGAAGACAACTCGGGACAGCTCTTGCCAATGGGAAGGGGGACATGAGTTAGAGGGAGCAGGGAGGGACAGAAAGGGAAGGAGAGAAAACAGAATTGAGATGAGTTATGCACCTGCACAAACCCCACAGAAAATGTGCGCCCTCCGTACAGCAAACATGTGCTAAACAATAAATATACACCCATATACACACATATATAATTTTTTGAAATCCCGTGTATTTTGGTTTACAAGTAAGAACGCCTTCCAATACCTCATGCTTATTACTTTTTATTGTGTAGAAATTCCATACAGACATTTCGTCTAATCAGAGATTTCCTATGTAACTATCTTACACTGACTTACATTACATAACAAATTTATGCAAATGCACATATACACTACTTTTTTGCAAATGAGAGAGAGAGAGACAGTTTACTCTTCAGCATTTACATAGTAACCCTCATCGGAAAAAAAAAATCTTTGCTGTTGTAATAGCTTAATTTCATTTCCTCAAGTAGCCTAGTGGTGGGCTCTATAAGTTCCTGTCATTTAATTTTATCAATAGTGACATTTGTAACACATATCTGAGTTAGTATGCAAAGCAAATACTTCTTTTCAGGGTTATGGACTGGTGCCTTTATCTCTGCTGAGCAATCTTCTTCACATGTAAAGTGCTTTAACTGAAGGTAGTTAGTGATAATAGAAAATAATAAGAAAATTAACGCTCAGTAGTGAAAAGCAAGAGTCATTGCAGGGGCTGAGGAAGAAGGGAGAGTCGTCTTTGCAATGCGGCTCTTAGCTTTGATACCGTAAGCTTTCCGTAGATAATTTACCCCCGAAGAAGCTCAATTGGATGAAAAAGCTCTCAAGGTGTGTCTGATTAGAAAGCATCAACAGGCTGGATAAGCTAATCCATCAGTGTGCTGTGGAGATATTTCTGATATGCCCATAAATACTTTCCAGATTTTCACTACGTCCTATTCCTTAAAAGGCACAGGACTTTCATTCATTCATTTTTTCCCTTTTACTTTTGTCTTCCTTTAATCATTCAACAAATGCATACTGAGTACTGAGAACAATCTGTGTCAGGTGCTACAGAGATAGGGCTTTCACATTCATGAGTCAGGACAATGCATGTACAATAGCAAAGTGCAGCACAGTAAGTAAACAAAAGGCTCAGGGAGAGGGGAAGGCTCCTCTGGTCCCACGGGGAAGGACCAGGCCGGGGGTGAGGCACCCCACATGCCTGGACAGCTTCAGTCATGTTGAGGATGCCTGTCATGGTTTGGATTCCCCAGAGCTCTGGTGCTAGAGGCTTCAGTTGTAGCCGGCATGTGGCGGAAGTGACTGGACCCTGAAGGCCGGAACTTCCTCCGTGGATTCATACATTCACGAGACACTGACGTGATGGTGTTCTGAGGAGGCAGCGGAAACAGCCCTGGAGCCTGGCAGAAGGGCGTGGACCTGGGGACTCCATCTTGTCCTGGGCCCTTCCTCCGGGCTCTCTCCTGGCTCCTGGGAGGGGAGCAGTTCTCTGTTGCTGCTCCTTCTGCCATGATGGTTTGCCTCAGGCCCAAGGAAACAGAGACAGGAGGCCACGGACTGAAACCTTTAAAACCATGAGCAAAAAAAAAAAAAAAAACAATGTTTCCCCCGTTGAGTTGTTTTTCACAGGCATTTGGCCAGAGCAGTGCCAGGCTGACTAACAGAGCTGTGCCGTGGGGAATAGAAAACAGGGTTATGACAGTTTGGGGAATGGATTTTAGGTCTGCTTAGCATCAGCTGCTCCTTTGCCAGTATTTTCAGTTCCGCACAGGTGCCTGGCACTGCACTCTGCATTGCTGGTAAACACTGAATGGAACACGTGTAATTGCATGTCTCCGTAGAACCGACGTTCTCTGTTGGGACGAAGGGAGGAGAAAGGAAATAAATACCATCGCGCATGCTACAGGCACACACGGCAGGGGAAAGGGAGGGAGATTTTTACACGGTGGAGTCATGGAAGGCCTGGCTGGGGTGACGTTTGAGCTCGGGTGCCAAGAAGGTACCCAGGAGCAAGTGATCACAACACACGGGTTTACCAAGTGCAAAGAAGAGCAAAGTCCAAGCCCTGGGACTGGGAAGAGCCTAGAGGGTCAGAAGGGCAGGAAGGGGCTGGTGCAGCTGGAACAGAAATAACAGGAACTGGATGGCCCAAGACAGATGGTGACAGTGGCGCGAGACTGGAAGACACACATCGGCTGCATTAGAGACACCAGTAGGTACTCTGGCGATGAGGGTGGAAGGTAGGAGGCTCCTGGAGGAGAGAGAGAGACAGAGAGACAGAGAGAGCAAGAGAGAGGCTGCTGGGCCCAGGGCAGTATCCAAAGAAGTGTTTAGAGGGGCTGAGGCCTGGACACTTGGAAGGTGAAGTGGAGCGGATTTGCTGACGAGCTGTGAGATGAGCTGAACCATCAACAGGACTCTGAAGCTTCGTGTCTAAGTCCCAGAGGGAGAAGCTGTCACTGGTAGGAACGGGGAGTCCACAGAGGAAGCACGGGGGATGGTTGTCAGGAATAAGAGTGTCTCGGTGTCGAGCTGGTGCCATTCAATCATTTAGTATTTACTGCTTGTGTGTTCCTTATACTTGCTGCACTAGGAGAAAGTCACACGAACCCACAAAAGAAATCTGATTTGTACTCGGTTAGGAGACTGACTCCTCTAAATGCACCAGTTTTGCAGTTTATTTTTGCAGTTTGCTCATTAGCGTGGTGAAAAATCGGTCACAGAGTGAAGAGCTGCAGGGGTCCCAGGGAAGCCAGGCGGCCAGCAGGGTCCACACAGGGTCCCTGCACCCCTGACAGAGAAGTGTTCCAGCAGCTGTGGAGCCATTCTGAAATGCAGAAAGAGGGAGAGGGGAGCTTTGCATAAGAAAGAGCACCTCTCTTCCTGGGTCAGACTTGGACGCCTGGATGCCGATTCTGAATTGAATACTCCCGTATAGCAACGATGCTGGGCAGCCTGGGGTTATAATGTGCGCTGCTGTGTGACCCTGAAGATAACCAAGTATGGGTGGCAACCTGCCCAGTACGCAGGGCCTGAGGAAGCAGGTGCAGAGCATCTCCCTGTGCTTCTGTGCCCTAAGTTACTTTCTTCCCACTGTCATAAATAATCAAGCATCTTCATGGTGGCCTGTCATTTCCCAGTGTCAGACTCAGGTGGAGGACAGGGTGTCCGTGTGTTCTGGAAGGACTCTACAGCACCGCATGGCTGAGTTGTGAAAGATGTAGCTGGAACTTTCACACTGGAGTTTAATTATCAGCATGTGGCGACTTCTCGCCTGCATCCCATGACCCTCTGATTTGGGTCCATTAAATGTGTGACAAAACAAACCCACCTACGCACCACATAGCCTGTGTCTAACCTGACGCACTGCTTTCTTTTTCTTCCCTCACTTCTATTGTTTTGGTGGGAAATCATTGGCTAATTCATTTTCAATGTTCTGCATTTGAGGCTTTTTACTCTATTAAAAAGAGCAAGTTGTAAATTAAAGCGCGACTGGATGAAGGACCGCCTGGAGCCCTCGTGCCATTGAAGGCTTCGACCTTAGGAAAAATGAAAACCTCAGACTCCATTCATTGCGCATTGGTGGACACCAGGAGCTGCATTGCTTTACCCAGTTGCTTCATGAGAAAAACAAGTAGGAGAAGTAGGGAGAGGAGAGAATCAGAAACACAGGCAAACAAGAGCTGGGAGAGGAGAAGATGGGGTGAGACAGTGGCACCCTGTCCTCCCACCCCGCCGGGGCGCCGCGAGGGCAGCCAGACACATCTTCCCGTCTTGACCTTGAGCCTCTTTGCCTTTGCCAGGCCTCAGGGCGCTTTCTTCGCCAACTTCTACGCATCCTGCCTGGTCCCATTTGATCTGTGCTCAGTGTTGGTGAACACGGGCAGGGCCTCCTGCCCAGACTCAGCCAGAGTCCCAAGAGCCAGGGCAGGGAGTGGTGCCCTGGATTTCTTCTCATGTGCACTCATTGTGTGGAGCTAAGGAATGAAGGGCAGCTGTCACCCAGCGCTGTCCCGCAAACGCCAGTTGAGCAGTTGTCAGCTGACCAACATTCAGCACGGCCTGAAATCAGCCACACGATGAGTGTGCTTCGCATGTGTGCAGCCGTGCTACTTGGAATGTGGATTAATTTGTTTTTATCACACGAAACACACCATTCAGTGTCTCTTGTCCCCAAGTACGGCGACCTCAACAGGCTTCTCGGAGGATGAGCTTCTGAGCGCCTTCCTTGGAAAACCCAATCACAGTGCTGCCCTCTGAGGCGCTGGTCCCTGCCAGGAGGGTTTTCTTTCCCTTCCCTTCAGATGGCTGTGGGATAAAGGGACATGAGGATCATTTCTGTAGATGCAGAAAAAGCTTTTGATAAGGTCCAACACTTATTCATGATAAAAACCTTACAGAAAATTAGAATAGATGGTCTTTACCTCAATATGATAAAAGCCATCCATGACAGCCCAACAGCCAACATTATATTAAATGGCCAAAAACTGAAAGCCTTTACCCTAAAATCAGGAACAAGACAGGATGTCCACTATCACCACTTCAACATAGTACTGGAAATACTAGCCAGAGCAATTAGACAAGACAGAAATAAAAGGAGTAAGGATAGGAAAAGAAGTTAAATTATTATTATTTGAACATGACATGATACTCTACATAGAAGACCCCTAAAACTCCATTGAAAGACTCCTAGGTATAATAAATAAATTCAGTAATGTAGCTGGATACAGTCAATACTCAAAAATCAACAGCATTCCTATATACTAATAACAAAACCACTGAGAGAGAAATAAGGGAAGCCACACACTTGACAATAGTATCCAAAAAACCCTGAAATACTTATGAATTAATCTAACAAAAGAAGCAAAAGATCTATTCAGGGAAAATTATAATACCCTGAAAAAAGGAAATCAAAGAGGACTTCAGAAAATGGAAAGACATCCCTTGTTCATGGATAGGAAGAACAAACATTGTGAAAATGGCCATTCTCCTAAAATTGTTATACAGATTTAATGCAATCCTAATCAAAATACCACTAGAATTCCTCACAGATCTAGAGAAATCACTCCTAAAATTCATCTGGAACCATAAAAGACCTAGAATAGCAAAGGCAATTCTAACCAGCAAAGGCAAGGCAGGAGGCATCACAATCCCTGACTTGATGTTATACTACAAAGCTACTGTAATAAAATCAGCATGGTACTTGAATCAAAACAGACCTAAGATCAATGGAATAGATTAGAAGATACAACTACAAACACACACTCAGCCTCCTTATCTTTGATAAAGGAGCCAAACATGTCCCCTGGAAGAAAGATAATCTCTTTAATAAGTGATGCTGGAAAAACTGGCTCTCCATATGCCAAAAACTAAAACTAGTCCCAAGCCTATTACCGTGTACTAAACTAAAGTCTAAATTGATCAAAGATCTAAATATTAAAAGAGAAACACTAAATTTGTTGGAAGACAAAGTAGGTAGAAATCTTGAAGACATAGGGGTAGGTAGAGAATTCATGAACAAGAATCAAACTTACGTGAAATACTTCACAAAATGAACAACTGGGATCATGTTCTATTAAAGAGTTTTTGCATGTTGAAAGAAATCTCCAGCATAGTGAAAAGAAAACCCACAAATTGGGGAAAAATCTTAATGAACAGTCCCTCAGATGAAGGACTTCTGTCTAGAACATATAAAGAATTAAAAAAAAAAATCAGAACCCCAAAATTCAAAGACCCATTCCAAAAATGGGCATCTGAGATGAATACACAGTTCTGAGATGAAGAAATACAAATGGTAAATAAATACATGAAAAAATGTTCAACATCATTGGTCATTAGAGAAATGCAAATTAAAACCACACTGAGATTCCATCTCACTCCAGAAAGAATGGCCAGGATCAAGAAAACTACCAATAACAAATGCTGGAGAGGCTGTGGGGAAAAAGGAACTCTTCTGCACTGTTGGTGGGAGTGTAGACTATTGCAACGACTGTGGAGGTCAGTCTGGAGATTCCTCAAAAAGCTGGGATTGGAAGTCCTGTTTGACCCAGCTATTCCACTTCTGGGCATATTCCCAAAAGAACTGAAAATATCATACCACAGTGATATATGTGCATCCATGTTTATAGCAGCACAATTTGTAATAGCCAGATCTTGGAAACAACTTAAATGCCCATCAACTGAGAAATGGATAAAAAAGATGTGGTATTTTTATACAATGGAGTAATTCTCTGCTATAAAGAATGATCACATTGAGATATTTATAATTAAGTCGATACAGCTTGAGACAATACTCATAAGTGAAATAAATCAAACTCACATGAGAAAATACCAGATAGTCTCTCTAACGTAAGAAATGGTAAGAGTACATAAGATATAAAAAAAACTCAGTAAACACAGTGAAAGAACAAGAATCTGATTAAAAGGGAAAAAATAATATCTCAGGGAAAATGAGGAAAAAGAAAAAGGAAGGGAAAAGAAAATAATATCTAAAATTATACAAACACACTTAGAATAGCTAAGATGATTGTGCTATAAATTCTGTAAGTTCTTGGAACAAAATAGTTAACATTCATAGGATTGGAACAACAGTGCATATCATTGGCTGGTGATCTGAGGAGCTCTTGAAGATCACTATGTAAAATAAGAGGCCTAGTTACACTCACAGCACCTTGCTTTGAAGGCCTATATTGTCAGTGTTCTGGGCTCTTTCCTATTGCTGTTTATATGTTTTTTTCATTTCATTTTTTTCTAAGAAGTTGTTTGTTTTATTTTTCCCTCTAATACAGAAAGGATAGGTGTACATGTACAGACTTATGTATGCACAGAACTTCTAAACAGTTTATGAGAATCGATTATACAATGCACAATGAAATGAACAGATATTTTGAAGAAAAAAAGACATAAGGTACCTGGTGCTGATTCTGTATCATCATGCTGTGAAATCCAGCAATACTATTATTCTTTGTTCAGAGTGGTTTTAATCTGTTTTCTTTTGTTTAATTTCAACATACCTGAAGGTATGGACAGCTATTTTGAAGAGAATGAGAGACACTATGGCAGCCATTGCTGACTTCCTTATTGTCTGATCTTGAGGACCTAAAATGACTTCATCATCCTGTTCTGATTAGTTTTATACTATTTTGCTTTGTATGAATTCATTCTATGTGAAGATATGGACAACTATTTGGAAGAAAACAAGAGACAATGTGATAGTGAAAATCCCTGGTTGTCTTGCTTTGTAATCCATGTCTCTTACATTGTTTTCCTATGATCTGTTTTGTTCTGTTTAATTTTACCATCTTTAAAATTAAAAAAATAAAGGGAGCCATGATCCTGGCGTATTGCAGCGCTGTGCATAGCGCGGGATCACAGAGGACAGACCCACTTTCCCCGTAAAAGGCTAAGTGATTAAAGATTGTTAGTACTTTACTTCTATCACCTTTTGAAAGTGTTTTTAATGCTTCTAATCTGGAGGTAAATGCAAGTAACTTGAGACCATACTCATAAATAAATAAAGCTCACATTTGTAAACATATTGTCTCCCTACTGTAAAACAACACAAAACAAAACTGTAACAGTAATAAGATCCAAAATGTATAATAGATATTGTGATAATGAAAGGGAAAGACAGTGCTCAGAATGAAAGAACAAATGGCATAGAGGAAAGCAGAGAAGGAAGAAGGGCAGAGTTCATCTATCTACATGTCTATTCATATATATGTACATATAATATATATATTATTATATATATATGCAAGATAGATAACTATGCTATAAATCTCTGTTAGTTCATCCAAAAGAACAGTTTGTGCTTTCACTGTTTGATTGTTTGATCATTTTTTGTGCCTAAATCTTGCAACCTGAATAACTACTTCTAAGATAACACTATACAAGATATTAATTAGTGTTCATTTTTGAAATTCTTTATCATTTCTGTCTTTTTCCTGTTTTGCTTTGTAAAATAAATAAACTAAAATATAATGTGCTTTAAAATTGTCACATGGTCAGTCTACATCAAGGGACGAGTGTAACCTTCCAGGCGTGGATTCAATGGCACCAGCGCACCTATCGCTTCAGACAATAATCATTTGTTTGTGTTAGGAACACTCAAAATCCTCTTGCTGCAGCTAATTTATGGTATCCAATTTGTCATCCATCGTCATCCCATAGTGTTATAGAACATTAAAATTATGCCTCTTATCAACTGCACCCCGGGCGCATTCACCATTTCTCCTCCACATCCCCCCCACGCACACTTCTAAGGCTCTGATACCCAGTATTCTGTTCCCCACTTCCTTGGGATTAACTTCTTAGCTTGCACTTACGAATGTCTTTGTCTAACTTCACTGTATATAACACCCTCCAGCACCATCTATATTGCTATACATGCCAGAATTTCATTCCTTTTTATGACCAAATACTACTCCATTTGTACAGTACCCTCATATATTGCATTTTCTTTATCCATTCATCTGTGAGTGGACAACTAGGGTGATTTGACATCTTTGTGTATCAGTCAGTGCTCCCTAGAGAAACAGAGTTAATGGAAGGACTATAAATGTGTGGAGATTTATAAGGCAGCCTCATGGTGGTCACCTGCAGAGTCAGGTGTAGAAGAGACCAAAGGAGATCTACCAGGTCTAGTCAAAAGCTGAAGGCCTGGAACTCACATAGTGTCCTGTGCAAGTCAGGAAGCTGAAGGGTCTGTAGCGGAAGGTGAGCGAGTCGGCCGGAAGCCAGGGGGTGACCTCCAAGCCTAGGCAAGGACCGCGGATCCTCTGGAGAATCCGAAGTCGGCTTTCCACTGTTGTTTCTTGTGGGTTGTACCTTTGCACCCTGGGTGCCTCTTCCCCTTTCTGGCAGTCTGCTCGGTCACATTCAGACCTGCATTAAGCCAATCAGTTAGGCATCTCCTACTCAAGTTGTCCCAGCCGTTAACTGTCACACCTGCTTATTACAAACAGTTCTGCAATAAATAGGGGAGTGTAGATGTCTCTTTAGTACACAGATTTTAGTTCCTTTGGTGATACACCCAGAGAGGGACTGCTAGATCACGTGCTTACTGACAGCATCTCAACACAGCAAAAGTGACCATTGCATTTGCCCTGTGCTCCTTAATACCTAAAAAACATGTTGATTAGTTGTTGTATCTTGATATGTTAAAAAATATTGGAAGACAATTCATTGAATAGCTCTAAATTTATATTACATTACATATAATAAAAATATGTTAACATTTTCCTTCAATATAAACAAATGCTCCAATTGGTCTCTTTTCATATGATGTGGAGTGAGTGGTAAACATCTGGAGTGATCTAGGCTTCGTAGTGCCCTGCACTTAACAATTTGTTTATGACCTCTTTAAGAAAACCAATATGAAATGATGACATTTGAGTTGCCAGAGCCTTGAGTCGGGTCTCCTGCAAGGGAAGAATCCTTGCTGCTCTGTTTCCACTTTCCACACCTTGCTGGATTTCCACCTATATTTGTCTGTTGCGCTGACTTTTCTTCCTTTATTTATGAATTTTTAGCAGATGCTCTGCTTCTCTCTCTCAGGGCTCACATAGCACCCTTTACTTCCACTGAGACTTCCTTCCTAAGGGTTTGGCCCACCTATATCACTGGAACTTTTACTTCTGACTTACACAGGCTGGTCAGCACGAGCCTGTCCACCTTCTACTCACGCTCTCCTCCATACCTGCTCCATTAGTCAGCTTTCCTGTCACTGGACGCCCACAGTTTAAGGAGCAAAGGTTTAATTTTGTTGATGGTTTCAGGGGATCCAGTCAATGGTTAACTGGTTCTAAAGCAGAAGCATCATGGCAGAAGGGTGTGATGGAGCAGAGCTTTATTGCAAAGCAGGTCAGCGACCATAGACCCCCAAGGCCACGCCTCTGTGACCCAACAGGAAAGCTTGGAAGTCAGTTTCCAAAACCCCAAGGCGGATCCTAAAGCTGTTCAAGTTGAAAGTTCACTCTAATTGCTACACTTGGATGTAGCAAAGGCCTTTTCTCTTGATGGCAGTAGCCCCAGTGAAACCCCGAGGAGTCCTTTTGACATTCCCTGTCCTCGCCTCACCTTTCCTGTTTCAACCAGCCAGGAGGTGCTTTGGCACTTAGCTTTCAGAAGCTCCAAATTTACATCTGAAGGAAGGGACACCGCAATAAAAGGAATATTGCTTAGGAAACGTAGAATATATTGGATTGGTTTGAAAATCCATCAGGATGCTCTTATTTCTGCATTGAATAATTAATGAATGTTTCCACAGGATGCATCTTTTCCTATTTGGGTAACTTGAGACATTAGCCTTAGAGAAAAACCACACAATCTGAAATGTGAGATTGAGCTGGAAATTTAGCATCTTGAAAAAAGAAATAGATGTACTGTAGATGGTTCTTCCATACTCTCCAGAATTACACTTGGTGTTGACCACATACAAGGCCTAGAGGTCCTATCAGGTTGAATGTATAAGTTCTGATACTTTTAGTTCACACTGTAGAGCTCAAAAGTCATAAGGGGCTTCAGGTTATTGTCTTCTGTGAGTTGAACTGTGAATCTAACTTAAATAACTGCCAACCCCTCGTCTCTCGGAAGAAACTGCCACAGATCTTTGTACATGTGCCAGTGTGAAGTGCTGTGGTCCGTGTTTGTATTTAAGTATTTTGCTATTTCTCAACACATTCTATACTCCGCCACTTGGGACTGGGTACTTTCAAGGCCAGATAACTTGAGGACAAGTTCTAGCTCCAGACCTTTACGCTCACCACTGTCCACAAGAGATATCGGGTTAACAGCACTGCTGCTGCTAGGCTCATGCCAAGGCTCTAACCTCAGTAGTCGGGTTAGCAGCCTGGTTAGCAGCACCCTCCCAGTGCCAACAATGCTCCCTCCCAGATGATACGACCCAAAATGTCTTCAGATATTTCCAAATGTCCCTTCTTGATGAAGTACCCTGCATAGATTACCACTGTTTCACATACATGGGGTGTGAACAAAATCTATGGACATTTAAATTTTTTAAAAAGCATTACAGTAAAAGACCTATGCCATTAATCCCTCGCAAAATCCTCCTGCTTGCTGTAAATACATTTAGCTCCATGTTTTTGCCTCTTTCTGAAGCAGTTCTAGAAGTTCTCTTTCCTAGGTGTTTTTATGAGGTGAGATCAAAACACAGTGACTGCTGCTGCCCAGCGCCATCCAACAGAAAGGCTCCCACAAACAGGATGGTGTGGTCCTCCCTCACCTATCACGCCTCTGGCACCACGCGACTTCTGGCTCTTCCCCAAAGTCAAGATGACCAGGAAAGGAAATGTCCCTCATCAACTCAGGGCATTGAGGCAGCCAGGACAGCGCAGCTGAAGACCCTCAGGAGGGAGGATTTCCAGCACTGCCTCCGACGGCAGCAACGAGGGTGTGAAAAGTGAGATCCAGATGGGATGGGGATGCTGAGGAGGGCTCGCGGTGGTGGGTCTTCTACTAGTAAAAACTTTTAGCTTAAAGATTTGCCATGATTTTCAAACTCACCTCATATATAAGCCAAGTAGCTTGTCACAACAGTGACCCTGCAGAGAAAGATAGCTCCTGCAGCCTGCCTTATCTAGGGGCCTAAGTAGACCATTGAGGGCAAAAAGGAGCATTAGACGAAGCAACCAAAGCAAGGGGGAATCTGATGTCCTCTATATCCCAGGGAATAAGTAGCAAAATTACCCCTGATTTCAAAATTATGAGACTTTCTTCCATTTTAAACCTTCTGCTAAGAGGAAATTGAGCGTTAGTAGGCATGGAAGACCCTTGTGAGGTCATAGGTAGACTAAGGTTTTTATAAAGTCGCAATGCGGGGTGGCTGCCTGCCAAGCCATGGTTAGTTTGTTACTCAGCTGCATTAAGACTTGCATAATTTATGAAATGATGAATTGGATTCTCTGTGCATTAAGATCATTTTTGGAACATCCTGACAGCACATTTTAAGATATCTTGTTGTATACTGAGAAAGACTCAAAAAATGTTGAACTACCAAAGAAAACATCTGTTTCAATGTGAAGTAAACGGTCTTAAAGTGTTCACAACATGTATGATACTGAATAAAAATGAAATAAATAATGTTTAAACTCAAGCAAGCACACACCTGAAGGCCACTGATGGATTTTATACAAAGCACCATATGTCTCATATGAGTAAACTTGAGTCTTGTTGCTCTGTATAGTTCTGATAGGGTGCTACTCTTAAAATCATATTTTGTCTCTTTCTTTTTGGTCTAACACAAGGACCAGAAGACTGAGAGAGGAATAAACCAGAGCAGCCCTTCCCGTGTGGATTGTTGACCCATATCAGTGGCACAGCCCTACTTTGCAAATGGCTGAGAGAACTTCCTATTATCTTATCTCTTAAGAGGAGGATAAATGTCAAGTTTGCTGCTTTCTCCACTTAGCTCCTACAGATACGATTAGTGTTTCAGGCCAAATAATTTATTGTGCTCTAGTATCACAGAATTTATCTTTTCTAAGAAGCTTTAATCTTTGTTACCTAGTACATCACTATCCGTACAGCTTGGCTTTATCCACAAGCAGGTCACTGCTCTGAACGTGATCATATAGAACTGAGTTTTCCCATCAATAAAGCTGCCCTGCTTCAGCTGACTTGTGAAGACACTTCAAAGACAAAGTCCCAGTCTCACCCCTCAGGACTCGCATCCCTCATCTCTAGAGTTAGCCTACTCCCAAATAGGATCCGCTTACCTGTTTCTCAAATTTTAGGTGTGTTTTGCCTGTGACCCACAAAATGACTCAATCTCAGCATTGGTGAGTCCCTGCCACCTGTCACATGACTTATTTCTAGAAGGTGACCTGTGCTTACTCAGAAAGGTAACTTTATTTTTTCTGATTCAGTTGAACTTGGCTAACACATTTTATTATTAAGTGCTTACAGAAAACATACAGCTAATTTATTTTTGAAATATAACATTATATCTCTAATTACACAGCATTTCAAATCTTTGAATTCCTTCCTTTGGTTTACATATAACCCTCTAGCTTTTGTGTAATCCCAACCTTTAAATTCTGAGTTAGGTTAATTCTCTACCAAATAAAATATCAAATTTTCAGTCAAACACAATTTGAGGGCAAAAATATTCTGCAAGTGAAGTATCCAATGGAAGTCCAGCACAGAAAGAGTCAAACACTTTTAGATCAGTCCAAATGATATCTTTGCTCTTCTCATGGTCTTCGACTTTGTGCTGTATGAAAGGACTGTTTGCTTGACCCACTGGTATTGCTGAATTCAGTGAATTTCACTGCACTTAAAAGTCACTGACAAGTTGTGAGTCTTTCATTTTAGTGTCAGATGTTTCACGCCTTTTTATGAGCTGACTGGTCCCACAGAAGATGTGGTTAGGATCAACAGGTAATTAACTGGGTTTTGGAAGATGCTAGAGAAAACAAGAAAGAGGTTTTTATGACACTTCTGCAGTGTAACCTCAGATAGCAGAGGTCTGGTGGGATGAAGATGGTGACTACTTAGATGCCTGGGAACTTCTGACAACATGTAAGCACTCATTCCTCAAGGCAACAAGACAGACACTGTGGGGTTCCCCCCTCTTCTAGGAGGACTGCAGACCCAGCTGCAAATCTGCCTCTGAGTTCTGCATTGTCTTAAGCTATGACCCTCTAACAAGACTATTCTTCAGGCTGAAGGGAAGAAGAAAGACCCTAGACACGGCTCTGAGTCCCCCAACGTCGTGCTCACCCCTAATGGCGAGGGAACATGAGCAGTTTGTCCAGCTTTCCGTTTCTCAAGACCTCTAATCACCATTCTCAAGACTTCTAATCTACTCCGCAGCGAGTCATCAGTTCATTCAGCAAAGCCTTTGCAGGTACTGTGCAGATACCAATTACCTCCAGCCCACCTGGACCTTCAGCCACAGCGGGGCTGGACAGATCCCCAGCTGGGGACAGATTCCCATCGGAGGTGGTCTTATGTGACTCTCAGCATTTTGGGCTTGGGTTTTCTCTAAATCTTGGAAGCTCCCCAGTCTGGGAATCCAGGGCAGCCTGGAAGGGCTAGGGTGCTGGTCCAAGGCCCCATTATTAATGAGTGGAAGGGTAGATAGATGAACACCTCTGCTCTTTTCTTTTGGAGAACTCTGAACTACAGGGTTTGTACCCCAGTTTCTCACAGTGAGAACCAGCCAGAACCAACTGGCTTCTCTACTCCCCCGCCTCATACACCTGTGCCTTCACTCTTGGAATCACCTTCCCAATGGGCCACTTGTACCCAAGACCTGATCTCAGCTTCCTCATTTGTGCTAACCTGAGCTAAGACAATTTTTCAGATCATTTAAGTTCATTAAGAATTTGTTGGCTATTAACTCAATGCCAGAAAATTTGTGAAAAGTTAGAGATGGATGGGGGGAAAAGAGAAAAGAAGAAATTAAAAAGGAAAAAAATGAGATTTAAGATAGTTATACTTGTTCAAAAGAACATAGAAACTGGGATGAGGAAAAGGAGAAAAGGAAAGGAAAAGAAAAAAAGAAAAAAATATATATATATGTATATACAACAGTTAAGATAGTTGTCCTGCTGATTTTTCTTAGCTCATTGGAAAGAAATGTTTGTGTTAATATTGTTTGGAAAATTAAATTCCTATGTTTTGTACTCTGAGTAAATAATTTAAAGATAACAATACACAGTGCATTAATCATTGTTACCCTTTGTTCATCTTGTCTTGAAATTTTGTTTTATTTTTTTCTCTTAAAAAATATTGCTATACTACTAGTTTCTCTTAGTTCACTAAAAGAAAGGTTTGTGGTAATATCTTTGGACAATTTTTCATGCCTACATTTGGTATTCTGAGTAACTATTTAGAAGAAAATAATATGCGATATGTTAACTATTATCACTCTCCTATCATTTTATTCAAAATTTTACTTTTTTCTTTGAAATACAAGGGAAAAAATCCAGTGCAATAACACATTTTCTTGATCTCAAAGGGCAGTAAGATTTTCTGAGACTGAATGACAAATAGACAGAGTACCGTAGTGGAATGTTATAACAGCTCTAATAGAGCGGGGGCAGAGTTTCATGGGAGCACAGAAAAGGAACAGCAAATCTCTGAGGACCAAAGACAGTGGGAGCAGAGAACAATTCCTGAAGTACTGCAAGGAAGTCCTTGACCAACACTCTGTGGATCTAATAATAGTGTGGAACATGAAAGGCAAAGGACAGTCAAGAGTCATTTGAACACAGATTAAGAGCATGGGATCCTTATTCCATCAACACAATTTCCAAAGAACTTAACATATGCCAGGCTTTGCGTGGCACCTTGGGAGCATGTCTTTGCAAAGGTCAGGGATTTGTATGAAAAGTTGTCAGGACCTACCATGGAATACTGCAAGTACCTCACTGGGTCTCCACAACACTGAATATTTTCACATCAGGAGCTACATTGCTTTTCAGTTTCACGCAGAATTCATCCAAACCTGCAGTTTTTAAGGTTGTACACTGTTCATTTTTTGAGTCACTTTGAGAAATGACCTAATGATGTGGAGATGAAGGAAGCCAGGGTGATGTGTGTGAGGACTTTGCCATGTTTGACTGCCTCGAACAAACTTTCCAAGAGTAAGTAAAATATTTTTGGACTCAAATCCTCCTTTCCACTCCAACCCATAGAACTCTTACACTTGAAACCAGAGAGAGTGTTAAACGCAGGGCTGAACGAGGACTTTCCCAACCATAATCACTCAGGAAATTTTGGTCTGCAAACCTGATCTGGCCTCATTCAGAAACCCAGCCAGGAGACATGCATCTGGAAAACTGTCAATGTGATGGAATCCAAAGTGGAAACAAAGGTAAAATGGGGCATGGGGGACCCCCGACTAATGAAATACACAGCCTTCTATGTCTTCAGGGACAGATTTATTTCCTGCTAAAAAGTGTATTTCCTGTCTGATAAACACAGCTTCACTGCACCTTTCTAATGCCCTAGGAGAGACCAGCCCAGTGGGCAGCATGGCACAGTCAATAGAGCCAGCTCACACGCTGCTGGCTTCCTTCGTGGAAGGTCACGTTTCTTACTCTAAATTTAGTGTCTGCGTACCTCACCCCCTGCCCAGCAACCAGTCTCTATTTTTAAATGATGATCCCAATTTCTTAATTCTGTGAACTGCCTTGCTTAAATATTCTTCTCATCTATATTTTTCCTCCTCTGGGGAGCAAAGTATTTCCTGACATCTGTTTTGAATTTGTTTTTCTTTTAATTTCTGTATGTGCCTCTTTTTCTTCTCTTCTGCTCTAAATTGAAAATAGCATATTGAGTTGAAGGGCTGGTTGGCATTTCTAGCACAGTGTCGCCCAACACCCCCCAGACCCAAAGACAGCGTCGGGGCTGCCTCACCAGGCGCTGTGCTGTTGCTTGCGATTCTAAGGCCTCTATGGCAGGGGACAGACACAGAGCTGTGAGACCCTGCAAACCATCTGCGGGCTATCCCAGGAGTCTACAGTGATTCCCAAACAGAGCTGTGGATGGCCTCTTACGAGCAGAGCCATTGTGCCCCGATGGGGGCCCTGAAGCCCACCGCCCATGCGATGCTACTCAGAGATGGGGCTCTCAGGCATAAACACAGCAGTGCAGGTGCAGGGGGTGCTCAGGTCAGAGAGGGGCCGATGAGGAAGCACGAGAATGCTCCCTGTTTCTCTTCCCTCCTTCCTCCTTCCTCCTTCCTTCCCTCCCTCCCTCTCCCCACCATGTGATGACACTTAGAGAAGATGCCTATGGGCAAGATGGATGGGACACCTCGCTAAGGACTGACCCTGGTCCTGGGCTTCAGGTCCCTGGAAGGGTGAGAAAGCGACTGTCCAGCGGTGAAGCCAACCTTCTGAGGCCTCTGCGACAGTGACCCAGTCACACTGAGAAGCCCGTCGCTGGGATAGCCTGGACCGTCTGTCCACACAGCTCGTGAATCTCTTCTGGGGATGTGGCCGGGGACCCCTCGCTTTGAGGCTCTGTGGACCATCGGTCACTTCCTTTTGACTCCTATGCTCTGGAAACTTGTGACCAGGACAGTGATGTTAACCTCGTGTGGTGGGCAGTGGTGCTCTTTAGAGAATGATTTTAACTTCGCCATTGTCATTTTTGAGAGTCACTGGAATACAAATTAAACAAATTGTTTATAATTTTGCCACCTAAGATAACTAACATGTGTTGCTACAATTATTTCAAATAGTTTTTGTTTAAAAGTATGTTTAAGCTGAATAACGCGTGCGATTGCGTCTCTTACATATGTCCTTATTGTTATGTATACATTCCGCTGGGGACACAGGTCTGCAGCACAGCAGCTGCCTGGCCAGCACAAGGCCCTGAGTTCAACTTCTGGTAGCAAAAAAATGTAAACCTATTGTGTATATGTTCACATACATTATGAGTACATGATAAGATGTGTGTGCATGCAATATATGTATATGTGTGTAGCGCATACGTGTGATTGCTACTGTATCCGCATGTGTATCACAGATAGCACACCTGCCTATTAACATGAGCACACACATGTTATACCCATGATATTGGCAGGTGTCTGCCAGCTCTTTCCTAGATTCTTTGTGACTTAGAATCTAGGGGAGGAGGAACCAGTTGGAAAGGGGAGAAAGGGATCCCGCACTGCAAATTGAAAGGTGGATTCCCTTCACTGTTCTCTGAAAAATGAAATTCATTGTTATCTACTGCTCGGCAGCTGGACCCCTCTTCTGAACTCCATGCTCATGCTGTATGACGTGTATGCCCTGTGCCCCCTCGGGATGAAAGTATAAATGTGTCACCATGTCAGGCTAATGGTGGAGTTTCACCAAGTGTCACTCCCCAAAGGACACTGCCATTCCCTGCAGTAAACATGAAACACCTTACATGAAACAGCTTCGGAAGAGTCAGTTTTAAGAGAGAAAAGAGAAAAGATGAAATATTTCTGTTAATAGTGGTGGGGAAAAATAGATAAAGGGGAAAAGCAGTGAAGGTATCACTCCTGTCACCACCCAGAAGAGCGGTGACACATGGGCCAAGGAACATTAACAGCCAGCAGCGACCCCTGGGCAATGCCTTGCCCGACACCAGGCCAGGCCGGGTCCACACCTGAGGGCAGCCCTGCCTCGCTGTGTGACTGCAGGTGCCCTTTCCCATCTCACTATCACCGAGCCATCTGGATCCGGAGAGGGGTTCACAGAGTGGGAAAATATTTCTCTCTCGACTCTAAAAGGAAGCAATTTCTGTAAGTGACCGAGTAAACAATCCGCATTCTAGAATCCAGACTGACTTAAATGGGCATCTCTTTACCAAACGGGAGAGCCGGTCAGCCTGTCCCGCAGCGCAGTTCTCATGATCTCCAGCGACCTTGGACAGGAAAGGACAGAACTGGAAGGTCTTCTTGGGCTCTGGTGTTCCTTGACTGGGGATTACTAACTTCTAAAATTACCAAGATGAAGAGCATCTTGGACTCTTTCCAAAGGTCTTATTCTATGCCGTTCAAAGTTCAAATGTGGCACTCGGATGACATGTAAGACATAATGATTTTGCATCATAAAAGCCTTTTCCAAACGAAGCCGTTACCTGCTGCTTTTTAAAAAATGAATACGGGTGCTATGCTTCTCTCCAAGTTACCTGGGAAATGATGTTCCGAAGACGTTACCTTCTCCATCAGCACTAAAGAATGTGGTGTCCAGACTGGGGAAGGAGGAGAAGGAGTTGGAGAATTCAAGATCAAAGCGTGTGAGCCATAGGAAGAAATGTTTTTCCTGTGAGGCTTTGAAAATCTCTTTTTAAAGGGATCCCCTCCCTCCGACTCTGGGGCTTGGCACACACTGAGTGCTCCAGATGGATACGCAGTAATGCAGCTGCTAACTCTCTGGCACCTCGCACTGCTGTGCTCCCTGCCAGCTGGCCGGCAGCAGCTTGGGCTTGGAGAATGAACTGATTCTTCCCAGCTGTTATGCAAAAGAAAGTAGAGAAATGTTGCTGCTCACCCAATCTCCCTCTAAGCCATCTGAGCTGCAGCTCAATCCCCAAAACAATAAATCCCCCCAATGGCATCTTCAGAAGACACTGTGTACTTCCTCCAATGAGGCCCAATTGCAGATGTGAGGTTGCATTTGGATAAGGCTGAGAAGCGGCAGAAGAGCTCATCATCGCAAGCTGCAAACCTCGTGGGAAAGGAGCGACTGGAGACCTGTGCTGAGGAGGGGGAGACCCCGTGCTCTGGGTCTTGAGAACAAGCAGACTGCGCGGAAAATCATTTCACTTGCACATCAAGGAGACTCAATGGAAAGAGGTCCGCCTCGCTCAGCTTGCTGGTTTCTGACAACAGACACTGTAGACACAATTTATGGTCATAGTCGGAGAAAGTGAAAAGAAATCCAGAAACGAGAATACACATTTCAAAAACCTGAACGTGCTGCAGGAACTCTGTCTGGAAGGGTTGCAGGGGACATGAGACAGGATGACAAAGGCATCTAGGCAGGTCATCCACTAGCTCTGTTAGAAGGGCCAAGGTCACAGCGCCTTACAGAAGCAGTCAACCTGCACCATGCATGCTTTCCATGTGGCATATGCATTTCTGTGTTTTTCTAATGCTTTGACTCTCTCTGTCTCTCTCTCTCTCTAATTTTTTTTGGTCAAGGGTGAGTTGCTATCTGACTTTGAATGTAGGTTGGAAGGAAAATCCATCTGCTCTGTGGATCCTCCCTACTGTATGCAGGAAGGAACCTCCCTCCACACCTTCACATACACTCACTCCTCACCAAGTCACTGTTCCCCTGCCTCACTGGTCCTGGCATTTCTGTAAGGCTGGCAGGGAAAGGGAGGGAAGCATAATGAATGGGAAATGGGGTGTTTGCAAGACACTCAGTGACAGATCTGAGGCGCTGCCAAAGCTTGTCAGTGAGCTGTGATCTTGGCTCCCAGGCAGGTGTAAAGGAGAGAGCAGGTGCTCACACAAGGGACCACCTCCCCAGCCTGTCTTCTGCCCCTGACAATTGCTTACCAAGCTCCTTGCCATGTGAGGTCCCAAATCCAACACTCGTGACAAGGATCCAACAGTCAGCGTCCTAAAGCAGGCTCCTTTGAGCAAACAGAAAATGATATGACAGAGAACACTTTGAGGTCCACACAATGAGTGTCCTTCCGGACCATGCCACACCAACCTGCCAACCACTCAGCCACCCAGAGCAGAGCAACCTGCCATCCGCTCAGCCACCGGCTCTTGAGATCTGATGGGTCCTTTCTTTTTCCCCAGGCTACAACAAAAAGTGACAGGAAACAGATACACAGTGCACCTAGCTGGCAAAAGGGCAGAGCTATCAGCTGCACAATTATCACAGAAGGCAGCCTGGAAACAAGATAAAAAAGCATTTTGCAATTTGCAAACACCAGGAGCTAGCCAGGCGAAGGACAAGGAGAGTAAGTGAAGGGTTGGGAATATTCCTCCTGGTATCACGATGTGAAATACTTTAATTAAAGAGGGAGAAAAAATAAAGATATTCTCACAATAGCATTTTTTAAGGCAGCGAGGTTAAATTGAAGAACAGAAGTTTTCATGTAATACACTTTATATTTTTCCAGTTCATCGAGGACCAGTGGATGTAACGCTTTCAAACACGCTCTTTATCTCCCCTGGCTGCCAATTTCATCACAAGTGGAAGTAGAGCTTCAGGAAATAACAGCACATGGGCTAATAAACACTGTCTGATTCAGTGATTTATTTTCTTCACAAGTTATAGCTGTGTTCAAAATGATATCCACTGAAGTGTCACACATTAATTTAGAAATATTTCAGCAGGAAAATTTATCTCTGCACTTTGGAATACCACTACACTACTGTAAAACACCCTATTTTTTCTACTGTGTCGGCATCAATAGCAACAGCACACCTCGCAAATGCTTCTGAACACCCGGTGAAAGCGTGCGTTGGGTACTTCTATGGACCCAGCACTGCACAGAGCATTGCAGCGGGCAATCTTGGTGGGAGAAGGAGGACAGGGAGGGAGAGGAAAGCCTGTCTGAAGGAGTTGACCTTCTACCATAATAGTGCCCTCAACCCTTTCAAGGCTGAAAAACTTGACTGTTGATTGGAGTTAAGGAGTTTTTTTCAAGGAAGTAGAGGGAGTTATTTTTCAGACCAGAGAGAATTAGATAAAGAAGAGCAAAGAAGCAAGGACGGGAGAGGTAAGCCACGCTGCTTACAGCTCAAGGGTCGCAAACGGAGGACAACCTTGGAAGCCGTCCAAGTGTATTAGTATTTTAGTGTTAATAAAATGCTCATGGACCTTTTAAAGGGCTATTCAAAAAATTAGGTTTCTTGGGTCCTGAGGTATTGTTTCCTGGACAACGCTCACATGCGTGCAGGGAGTGGACTGTACAGTAGAATTTGATTCCGTTGATGATCTGAGGATTCCTTCAAAGAGCTGCAGACCCCGGGTCTGCATCCAGACTCTGCAGGTCTTCAGCGCCACCCCCCAGGGTCTCTTTGGAAGTTTCCCTTTTGCTCCTGCCATGCTGAGACCCAAGAATAGTGGTTATTGGGAGAAACTTAATACTGCAAGAGACTCTGGAAACATAAGTGGACGAGAGACCCAAGCAATGTTCCAGGAAGCAAGGACCCTCAAGCTGCGGACGGCAGCTCTGCCTTCCTCTCCCAGCTCACCTCCCTTACCTTGGAACACGGGCACTCAGTGCTGCCGAAAGCTGACCACTGTTGGCTAACCCCACAGCAAGCTCCCTCCCTCCCTCCTCCCGTCACACCACTGGATGGGGAGGCCAAACGCACTGCACTTCCGGACCTGGGGCCTCAGCCCGGGAACACAGCTGGCTGCCCGTGAAGATTAGTCTCATGGCAGGTTTTCCATATACCATTTCTGGACATTCTAAGCCACTGTGATGTATGCATAGGAAAAGGCTGCAGCCCTTCCACAGAGCAGATCTTAGGGCCTTGCTGTTCTGCAAGATACTGCTCCTTTTGTGTGCCCAGGCCAAGCTCTCTCTCAAAGCACATTAAGACTCTTTTGAGCCGAACATCTACGCTGTAAGAAAGTTGAAAATACTGGAAAGCTGTCCTAAAGCCTATTAAGGAACATACTGAAGAATAAACCCGTGAGAAACAAGCCACAATAATGACTGGTCAGGGACAGCACCTCTGCCTTAAGAAAGTCTGTCCTCGTGCCTTGGTTTGGCACTTCCTTTTCAGTGGCCCTGTGCCCTTGCCAAGCCCCTGGGTCAGCCTGGATGTGCCCATTGTGCAGGGCACACAGTCTGTCTGCTTCTAGATGTCCAGATTGCACAGATTTTGCCCACTACATTTCTGTGGTTTCAGCACATTCTGCTAATTGCTTCTAATTTCACATGGCCCTGAAGTGCCAGAAGAAAACGATTCCTCTTTCATATTAATTCTGTCTATAAAAGCACAGGCAGTGACAAAAGAGTTTGGGAAATTTTTCAGGGTTCCCAGATTTCAGTGGAGACAGAATAGCACTTGTGGGGAATATTAACTGGACACTTTCACTGATTATGTAGCATCTTTCAGCCTTTGAGTGCTAGGATGGTTTCTCATATTCCCTCCATCCTTTTATTTAACTTCAGTATCAAGAAGTAAGAGGGATCACTTTACTACTTCATTGGAATTTGACTATTTAATTGTTTTAACCTCATTTAAATTTAGTGATAGTTTTGTGCAATGTAATCATTCACGTAATGTATTGTTTATTCATTCAGTTGGTCCACAAATATTTACTTTGCAACAAGGAAATGCTGCTGGTTTAGTGATATAGTAGTAAACAAAACAGACCAAAAATTTCTGGTAGAAATTCATTTGCCTGGAAGGCCACAAGATTAAAAAGTAAAGGTGTAGTGTGGGAGACCACACGTCTAATGCTAAGGCCAGACAAATGCTAAGGCCAGACAGTGAACATAAAATATCATGATGGAAGCTGATTGCACTGGAAGTAGGACTGCCAGAGAATGAGGAAAGAGAGAAAGGGGTAGCTGGGGAACACCGAGGCATTGGATCTGAGTAAGTGGCAGAATATAAAGGCTGTCACCTAGGGGGTTTGGGGATAGTATGATCAAATAGCACAGCCTTTTCATGTGACATGCCAAATGAGGATAGTAAGGCTCTAGTTGGCTTTTGGAACCTGTTAGGGGAAAACATGGACAGGTGACACAAATCCAGGGAGGGAGGCAGCCTACACGTGACAAAGCCATGAGGCTGGATGCTAAGACCACAAGCCGGCGAGCAAGGAAAGAAAACGCAACTCCACTTGGAGTCCCGGACTCCTGAGGAAGACAGAGAAGCTGGAAGACAAGGTTGAAAGGGGCCGGTGGGAAGTGGGGAGGGAGTCCAGGTGAGGTCGCATCCTGAGAACCAAGCTCAGGATGCTCTAAGATCATCTCTACTACATGCTGCTGAGAGAGAGAGAGAGAGAGAGAGAGCGAGCCCCAGGGCTTAGCAACCTAAAGCCAGTATGACTGCAGGTCTCACTTGATGCACAGTGGCATGGCAGGATCCCGAAGGTCAGGAACTCTCAGAGAAAGGAAGGCAGGATCATTTTCTTAAGGAGCGAGGTTTTATTTCCCCCTCAGCCCCTACTTCCCTAAGTAATTCAGCAATAAAGGCTCCGCTTTACCAACGAAACACACAGATCACCTTCTTGGCAAAACTTGTGAAAGAGCGTATCTGGCTGAGGTACAGTGAGTGTGACAGGGCTTCACAGTGCCATCTCCTTCCCAGCTCTCGTGGCGATGTTCCTCCCATGAACAGGTTCCACGACAGCCTGGAGGGGCTCTCAACTCAAAACCCATGAGGCGTCTTCTCCTCTTGTGAAGTTAGGCTGCAGTGTGATTAGTGCAAAATCCCAGAAAGCTGGCTTTTGTTTTGTTTTATTTTGAGAAATACTCTCCTAAAAGCTTTTACTTTTATATAAATACCAAGAAATCAAATTCAAGGTCATTTTTCTCCTGAGTTGCCACAGCCCTTCATGGAAAACATTTCTTAACCTGGGAGTGGCTCAGATTTGTGGTCTGAAATAAAAGTGGCACATCAACCTCAGCCATGGTCGAGGAGGAAGTCAGAAGACAGTTTTAAAGTCCTAGAGCCAAGCTTAGTTATTAGCTTTTATCCCTACAGGGCACAAAGCTCTGTGGATTCTACCTGGAAAAGTAGAATCACAGGGCGGTCTCATGTTGCCACATCAAGCAATTAAAGAAATACTACTGCAGTTAAAATGCACACACACACACAAGCAAACACAGACACACACACAAAGACACATAGAGACATACACATGCCCACACACACATGCGCACACACACAGACACACACACAGACACACACACGGAGACACATAGAGACACACACATGCACACACACCTGCGCACACACACAGACACACACACGCACACAGAGACACATAGAGACACACACATGCATGCACACACATGCAAACACACAGACACACACAAATGCACACACAGACACACACACACAAATGCACACAGAGACACATAGAGACACACACATGCATGCACACATGCGCACACACACAGACACACACACGCACACAGAGACACATAGAGACACACACATGCACACACATTCAAACACACACACAGACACATACAAATGCACACACAGAGACACACACAAACACACACACAGAGACACATAAAGACACACACATGCACACATGCAAACACACAAACTCACAGACACACTCACAGACACATACACACAAATACACATAGACACAGAGACACACACACAAACACATACACAAACACACACACACTGAGTGATCAAAAGCATAAGCTAAATGTTTAAGTTTTTTTCAACATTTTTTATTTTAAAGAGAATAAAATCAAGCAAAATAAAACAGAACAAAGCCAATCATAACAAACCAGTGTAAGTGACACAGGACTTCAAAACAATACAAGCCCAACAGTGGTTACCGTAGCCTCTTGTCTTCAAAACAGCTGCAGATACCTTCAGACATAGTAAAAATCAAACAAAACAGAACAGAATAGAACCAATAAAAATCCAATGAATGCAATGCAGGATTTCAAACAAGACAACAGTAAATCCAAAATGGCTCCCATAATGTCTTCGAAATAGCTGCTCCTGCCATTGGATATAACAAAAGCAAACGAAACAAAAAAACAACAAACCCCAACCTAACACAACAATGAAAATGATACAGGATTTCAAAACAACATAATAGGGAGTTAACAATGGCTGCAACCCTCAGAAGGAGGTCCCCCCTAGACATGTACCCTCATCCTCTGAATAGGTGATCAGACCACCGGCCCTAGACCTGCAAAGTCTGTGGAACATCAAACGCCACAAGCATCAAATTGCATTTCACCTCAATAGCTGTCATTGCAGCCTGTGTTTCTCCAGATCAGCAGGTTGCTGGGGGGCAGGGGGAGCTGTTGTTTCCTGCGCCCTGGACAGGGTTGGGGTCTGGCTGTCCCCTGGCTGTAGTGGCCCACGTTTGGTGCTGGTTCACAGAGGGGCTTGTTTCTTGTTGATTTCTTGTTCTCTTCCCTCACAGTTCACAATAGTGTTGACTCACAGAAAAGGGATTGGGTTTGACATTCCCCAGGTGGTGGTGTGAAGGTTTACATTTTTTTTTATTGGTACCAGGGATTGAACTCATGACTCATGCTTGCAAGGCAGGCACTTATGCCGCTGAGCTAAATCTCCAGCCCCCGAATGTTTACATTTAAAAAAAAATTGTAGAAAAAGACATAGTACCTCAAAATATGCCCCTTTGCTGAGTATAGTTACCCATGGTAACTATAAAAAAATTTAAAAAAATACAGTGAGTACAGGAAGGCAGGCTCAGAAAAACATGACAATGTGTCTTTATCTACCTTATTCACTGGATCTGGCACCATGAAACTTCTGACTCTTCCCCAAAATCAAAACAACCGTGAAAAGTAAATGTTTGGAACAGACTCAGGACAGCGAGGCAACCAGGAAAGCTCAGCTGAAGACATTCAAGAATCAGGACTCCAAAACTGCTCCCGGAAGTGGTATGGACCACGAGTGGTCTTTGAAAGGAGAGAGAACTTGAAGGGGATTCACAGCAATATGCCTTTTACTATAATCAATTTGTCATTTAAATCTTCTCCATAGTTTTGCATTGCGCCTGAGACATTACTGAAATCTCAGTGACCGTAGCTGCCCTTTGAGTCAGCTGGAGGACTGAAATCTGCAGCACTCGATTTGGGAGAAATCCTTTATAAAAACATTTGAGGAGTGAAATTTAACCTTAATAGTAACCGGATGTGATCATATCAAATTTGCAACTTTAAAGTTTAATTTTACAATACCTCGGTTTTGGTTCATGCCTTGCAGACCGCCCCGAGTCTGTAATACAGCCATAGACTCTCTGTCTGTGCACATTATATTCACTGAGATGACACTTCACTTAACGGGAAAGTTACACCTTCAGGCAAAATAAAGAAGAGAGGAGTTAACTTCTCGTGACTTAAGTTAGACTTTCCTCATCCTCGCAAATTTACCCCTCCGATATACTTGTACTGCAAAACTATTTGTGATGTTCTGTTTTTATGTCTCACAGCTGCAAACAGTGTGACAAGCACACACAGACATGTAAATGACATTTTGGTGATCAGTCCTGGGAGTGACAGGAGAATAAACTTGCTTCCAAAGCTCAATACTGCTTTAAATGTATGATATCCAACTAGGTCTAGGCCGAACCCAGAAATGCCACACGATTGAATGGAGAGCCCACCAGGGGACCTGCAGCACCGGCTGCACCAGCGCGACCCAGGCATCTCTAGATATGCAAACTCTCGGGTCCCAGGTAGAGCTCTGTAGGTCACCAGTTTCTCCTAGTCTTGCAGCTGTAACCCACCAACTGGGGCTTTGTCTCCAAGCCAGAGTGCTTATCTGCAGAAAAAAAAACAGGCTCCATTATTGCTGGTTGCTTGTGTTTTGCTGCCGCTGCTGTTCCTAACTGTAGATGCAGTGACCAGGACAGTGTCTGAGTGGCACGCAGGGGTTTAGGTATGAGCAAGAGGTGGCAGCAAAGCCCAGGTAAGGTGCTGATGGCTCAGTTTGCTTAGCTCTTTGTCTGGGGGTTGGCCAGAGGTGGTTTCCTTGGCACCAAGATTATTTATTGACTTCAACCTAAAGCCGTTTAATCAAATCAGTTCCAATGTGAGGTCAGCTTTAGTGATACAGGGCCACCTTATCTAAAGGAGGCTTCTCGGTGGTTTCTAATAGCAGGTAAGACACATTCTGCACTCGGGAAATACTGAGTATAACGCTTTTGCTTTCTACACAGACGTCTGGATCCAGGAAGAAACAAAAAGCTATTATAGCAAAAACTTCTCAAAAACAAATGGCCCATGGACTATACCCCTGTGTTCATTAGACCACCTTGGAGACTGGTTGGACATGGGAACAGGCTAGATGTTCATGGCTCAACGTTTGTGCCTCAGGAATTCTAGTGATATTAACCTAGAGTTATACCAATTAGTAAAAATGCAGTCACCTGTCCAGCATCAAGGAGTTTTTATCTCCCTGTCTTTCAAAATTGTGATATAGTTTAAGGCTTTTGATCAAATAAGCATATGCTTTGCTTTGCTTATCAAATAAAGGAAAAAAACAAATGAACTTTAATGCTTTGATACCACTGTATTAGCTTTGACTGCCTTTTTTTTTTTTCTTTTTAGTTTCCTCCCTTAGGTACTAAAAGTAAAATGTGCTGTATCTAGACTTTAGAAATGTTACACTCTGATGTAACATTGTATCTTCTTTCAAAGAGATTTAAATATTTCTGTTAATTATAAATTCATTTTTTGTAATTTTTGAAGGCTTGAAATTTAAAAGCACAAATACAGACATGTATCTCTGGGTTTACAGTGTGTGTAGACAAATATAATATATGTCTCTTCTGTCATTACCAAAGCAGGATTAAGGTTATCAAAGGATGTCGCTGTTCCCTGCTTGGATATAAGTGCTGAACAAACAGAACAGCCCCACACCCAGGACGGACAGCAACCCAGCAATGCTCAGGGGAGTGGATGCGCGCTTTGCAGAAGCGTCCCTGAGAGCGACCACAGCAAACACTCAGCAGTGATAACAGGAGAATCAGTGACGCAAATACAATCAAAGCTCCGTCTGGAACAGGACCACAAACCATTCCCCTTCCCAGGCTGAGTCAGTAACCAGTTTCCAAAGCAAACCCTTGGATTAAAAGACACAGGACAGTGCATCCACCTGTGATAAGCAAAGTGATACCTGAGCCGGGAGAGGGCTCCTAGAATCCACTCATTCTTCCAGACAAAGCCAGTTTTCACTCCCATTCTGTAAACCTTATCTAGACGTGCGAATGTGGATGACAACAATTACTCATATTTATTAACTTACAACTCATGAAGCAGGCCACCGGGAAAGCGACAATAACCCAGGAAGTCCTCCAGAAAGCATGCCAAAGCACTGGCCGGTTCCCATCATGGGGAGCCCGGGACCACCCTCTTGAGAGCTATCTGTGAGCTTATAACCTTGACTATTCAAGAGAAAGAAAACAAACACTTCACAGCTGTATGTGGACTTTAGCTGAAAATAGTGTGGAAAGTAATTAACTGTATCATTTTGAAAAATACAATTCCATAATTTTTTTTCTCCCTAAGACAGAAACAGTTATCAAACACACAAAAGAAGTGTTTTCTCTAACTCAAATATGAAAAACCAACACTCTTTGGAAATCCACTTCTAGCTTCCCTCAAGGAAAGGCCTCTAAATTCCCTTAGTTAAGAATTCTTAATTGTTTACTAAAGCAGTGAGAAGATTCCAGAAGGTTCCAGTTGTGTCTGTTGCTCCTAACTGATTTCTTACTGCCATAGGGTTTCACCTGCTGACAAATTACACATTCATTAATATGTCTGTGACCCAACAGGTCAGGACATGTTTTCTATGTATCAATAAATCAAAGGAAACTTTTATTTTGAGAAATCAGTGCCCTATTTGTCAAAAAATTATTGGACCTAAAAACGCTGACCCTGGAAACAAACAAAACCACCACAGAATTAAAGAGTCATGAAAATGGGATAATTCTAGTACTAATATTAACGTTTGAAATTCCTCCACTGAAATATTCAGATGATATAAATTGGCATTTTTTGTGAAATCAAGCTGAAAACCAAATAGCATGTGTCTTTGATGTGATGGGTTCCGTGGGTCTTTTGTACCTTCATTTTTGTAGTCAGCGTTCATGGGCTCCTGGGGTCTCTTGGTTAAATACATTCAGGGGACCTCATTCTCCCACTTTTCTCAGTGATGCTGAAGGGTGAGTCATGTGCAGAGAGAGAGAGAGAGAGAGAGAATAGTTGGAATATGAAGACCAAGCTGGAACACCTAATGTCAAGCCATCAAATGAGGATAAGCTGCTAAAATTAAGACAGAGACATCTCATCACAGGTTTTCGAAGAAACACAAAAGAAAAGAGTCGAAGTGATCCCAGGCCCCTTATCTTAAAGTACATCTTCCAGAGTGTGGCTGGAGAGACAGGGGTGACAGAGAGGAAGGAACAGGTCACGGGCCCCAGCTCTCCTTCTGACCCGAGCCGGGTCTGCCTTGAGAAGTCCTGCTTCCACTGAGCTCATCCAGCCTGCTCTGGGCGGCGAGCAGCACTCAGGACCGCAGATAGGTGAAGACGCCCTGGGAGCTGCAAGCTCTTCCCGGGGCTCAGGGGGAGTGGGTCCCCGCCGCGGGGTCCGAGGGGTGAGAGTCACTAAGCACACACGGAGTCCGGAGGAGGCCAAGCAGTATCTGAAGGTGGAGAACCAAGAAGGCCGGGAGGAAGAAGGACGCAGTGCCAAAGGGCTTGGAAGGGTGCGTTAGAGTGTGAGTGTGGACTGACACAAAGACAGACGAGGGACAGAGGCAGGACAGAGGAGGGACAGAGGAGGGACAGAGGCGGGACAGAGGAGGGACAGAGGAGGGACAGAGGAGGGACAGAGGCGGGACAGCAGGGTGTTGCTGTGGAGCTGGGACTCCAGAAAAGCTGGAGAATAGGCATTGTCAGGCACACAGGGACGAGGCTCTTGGATGCTTGACATACACATCAGTAACAAGACCCCGCTTTCCCCGCTTCTCACGCCTTTCCCTCAGGAGTTTTAAAGGACAATGCAGAGAGCTGGCTAGGAGCCAGCTGACATCCGTCTCTGAAGCATGGCTATTCTGACATGCTTAGGTCAGTCCCTACCTAGAACCCAGTTTTCCATAGGGTCACATGATGAAGTGAGCTGACTGCAATCCTAGTAGATGTCCCCACTGTGCACTGGGTGTGGTCAGCAACCTGTGCTGCTAGGGACTTCTCTAAGGGTCAGGCCCCGAGACCAAAAGACTGAAGAAGAGAACTGAGGGCTTTGTTGATTGTACACCAGATTTGCCTCCTTTGAGGTGGATAAGAAACCCACAGGAAAGCACAGATTTTCTGTAACAGGAAATTCAGCACGCGTTCAGTCTCTTCCTTTAAAACTTCAAGTCCACCTGGGAATGAAGGAACATGAAAAAAAAAAAAACCCACATTTCTCATCCTCCACTCCGTGAGTGATAAATTGCGGTCTTTAGTCATTGTTGTTCATTCCATGAAATCGGGCGGCTTTGGGTTGGAGAAACAGAATCGATTGGAAGTCAGTGTGCTATGATCCTGGCCATGCAGCCCTGGAAAAGAGAGGACACCTGTATGGGACAGGCACAGGCGTGTGGCACGGGGCTGGGATGGGTCTTTCTTGATGAGCTGCTCTGGGCCATTCCTGATGGCCTGTTCCCTTTCTTCTCTGACTTTGGAAGTGGGATTCTAATTCCCAGAGGAACTCATCTTTAATGGTTTCAAGATAAATTAAAATTGAGTCTCTTTCTTTCCTAATTGAACCAACTTTATTAAGTATTAGGGCAGAAAGTGACAGAGAACAATTGAAGTAGCAATATAATATTGGGGAGAACAGGTAAATAAAAGCCTCCTATAGGGGCACAAAGTTAACTGAATACTGTACAGGTATCTTCAAGACATAATTCGATTTTAAATGCCTTTTAGAAATCAAAACATCTTTCTCATAGGACTGCACCCTATGCTACCCTAGGTCAAATACCCTAGCTCAGTCCTAATCAAAGAACAGGTTCCAAGTTTAGACCTGGAATTTCTGCAAACATGAGCAAACTTGCGCCCTATAAGTTCTGTGCTACTTGTGCTGATGACTCATAAGGCTGAAGACGACATTAGAAATTGGTGGAAATCCAAGGCCAGCAATGCAGAACTCAAGTTGGGGGGGCGTGAGGAGGGGCTGAGGGTCTCCAGTTGGCAGCCGTGTCTCGGGGTTACAGGGATCCTCTCACTGCCTCCCCGACCTTCTTGTCAGGAATACAACGAGCACTCTGCACTGCCTCCACATTCTGGACGTTTTTGCTTCCATTCTCTCTAACACTGAGGTGCCCTCACCTCTGCTCTGCTGTTTGCATTAAAATCTTTCATGTTCGCTTTATTACTGACCATCACAGTCTCTTTTCCACTGTGCCATTTAGGGTTTCCTTCAGGGAATTCCATCCTGGACCCCAGCAAGGCTCTCCTCCTCTCCTGCATCTGTCCGCAGTTACACTCACCAGCTCAGGCTCCGTCGAACACTGCTCTTGTGAAATCCTCTGCTCCCTTCTCAGCCCACGTCTCATCCTGCCTGGTGACCTCCATCCCTGTGACTTCAATCCCCAGCTCCAAGCTGAGTTTCCATTGATTTCTCCAGCTCAGATTTCTCTCTTGACCTACAAACGTTCCATCTTACAGTTCTAATTAGATGTCCTCTCATAGAAACACAAAGGCACATCAAACTCTTTGCTGAGTGGGTTTATTACTTTCCCCACAGAAATTAGTCAGTTTCAGAGGTCACTGTTTGGTTCCTGAAATCACTGACACCCTGGGCCCAAACTAGAAAGCCCTGCATCTCCTCAGTTCTTTCTGCATAGGAAAGGATTTCTAAGTCTCCTGTCTCTCTAGAACTTGAAGCATGAAAATTCACCACCATTTGCCCCAGCACTGCTTGAGTTCTGGGACCCAGATTGTCTGTCCTCAGCTGTAGCAGCCAGCTTTTCACTCCATCTTTGCTCCTCTGTTTTCTATCTTGTCAGTTACCAGCTTCTCCTGCATGTTAGTGTTCACCGCATACAATTTAGGTGGTCTAACATCATCTACTTCTAGACAGGGACACTGCCACAGATTAAGTGCAATAAGGTCAAAAAGATCTTTTCCCAGTAAAACAATTCCTCAATTCCATCTGAAGCACAGAGACAGCTGCATGGATGACAGCCAAGATCTTTTTACCCCTGAGGTCTGCCTGCCTTTCCAAGGCCACTTTGATAGCACAAGAAAGCTCCTAACTCATAGTTTCACCATGAGCATGGGCCCTGCAAACCTTTGGAGCTTTCTGATAGATTCGCTTAGTCTTTGTCTCCCCACTAGCCCAATTTGATTGCTAGGCTTCATCATGTAAGGGCTGAGGAGGCTCCAGCAGCAGTGGGAAGTAGAGGACCCTGCAGCATTCTCTTCCCTGGGGTCTCCCTGCAGGACAAACATACACTTCAGTTATGAAAGAAGAGAGAAGAGCAGGTGTGTGTGCATGTGTGTGCATGTGAGTGTGCATGTGTGTGTGTGTGCAGAGAGTGGTCTGTGAAAATCTCACAGCAATGGAATCCACAAGCTAGAGAAGTGAAAGAGGAAAAACATCAAAACAGAAAAACCTTATAACATCAATATAATTTAAGACATATTTAAAGAAACTAACATGGTGATACCTCATAAAACTCAGTAAGTATTTTCATATGTCAGAACAACTTATTTTTGAAAATTGGCCATAAGAGCCTAATAACTCATTTAATAAATATGTGGAATACTTATCATATCCTAGAAATATATAGAACTAAAAAAGAGGGGGCAACACTAGCCACAAATACAGGCTGGCAGCGGGGCTATCAACCCACGGAGGTTCTCTCCCCTCCAGTCTGCACAGCACACGCCCAGCATATGTGCACAAGGACACAGTCACAAAAGTTCGTTTCTAATGCTCCAGAAGCGTCCCAAGGTGGAACAACTGAGTGGCTTTGTAGGAAAGCAGACCATGTTTGCAGGGTGGCAGATGATGCCAGAATGACGGATAAAGCGGGCACAAACAGGCTGGACTTTGCTAAGGCTTTGTCCGTGACACCCAACATCACCGTCCTCCCCAGGTTTCCTGGCTGAGGACACGTGGGGTGCTCTCTGTGTCCTAGGCACAGGAGACCAAGCTTTGGACTTGAGTATCTCATTCCAAAGGTGTCAGTAAGCAGCCCGTGTCAATCCGCAGTGCAGCCTAAGGATGACCTTGGGACTCATGATAAACAATTACAGGCTAAGGATGGATACAGAGGAGTAGAGAATCCTACAGTCAAATGTTAAATACCCAGGAGCTGAGGGCTGTTGTTGGATGGGTTCCTCCTTAGGATTCCTTACATGCCACATCAAGCACAATCCCTAACACACTATAAAATATAGATAAAAATGAAAAAGGATCGTATCAATTTGAAATGTGGTTCTATAAAACCACAATGAAGTAAAACATGGATAAGCATGAGCCTACCTGGCAAAGAGCACACAGGAACAAGATGGGAAATCCACTGATCATCCAGGAAATCGCAGCGTGACAGGAAGACACTGTGCGGTAACCGTGGACCTCAGGTTACGGGACCAATCAATGAGGTGAACTGAAGAAAAGCATCACAGGGACACTGCCACAGATTAAGTGCAATAAGGTCAAAAAGATCTTTTCCCAGTAAAACAACCATATGTGATAAAAACTACCAGCATGACTTTTACTGTAATTTTTTAAAACTTACTTGTTCACAGCAGTGTTTGATCATGCAGCGCGTATGTCTCTGGCTGTCTCTCTACAGACCTCAGAGTCTCACATTGAACACATACAAGTGGGGCTCCATTTGCTAGCTAACTGATAGATCAAAACAGAGGTAGCTAGTTCCAAACACTGTAGACACCTGTAACTATAAAATCTAGAAATCAGAGTGTCAAGCGTGGAGACATTTTCAGTGAACAATAGTTGCTGTGCAAATTTGAATTTTTAATTTGCAAATTTGTATTTTTCCCTATGGTGCATGATATTAAACATCTATGCTATGACTTAGTTTTAAAACATTCCCATGCTGAATCAGTTTAACCTTCCAGTGAGCCTAACTTGGAGGGGTTCCAGGAGGGCTAAACCAGCCTTTCCACCCCAGCAGGATAGCATCGTACGGGGACGGAGCACTTCCTCGTGGCACCACAGCAGGGAGGTAGCTTCACTAGTATCTCACTCATCCCACTGGTTTCTGTTCGTGGAGGGCCAGAGAGACTTCTGCAAAATTATAATTAATTATATCTCTGCTTACATCGAGGTCGGCTGTATTGAAATAAATTCTAGTCCACAATTCAGTTCTGAAAAGCATCACGTTCTTGGCGAAGGAGGCATTTTCTGCCTGCACCTATCTTCCTGTGGCTGTGGTGCAGACATTTGTGTCACCAGTAACCATCGGTGCCCAGGCAAAATCCCCCAACCTGTGGACGGCCTCTCTCAGTCGTGAATCGGTGGGCAGTTCCGGCTGCGAGGAGAGACACAGCTGGACTCCACTCTACCCCAGCAGGACTTCTGGCTGTGTGCACAGCCCTGGGCCTTGGCATGTATAGCATCTATCTTTTACTTCACGTGATCACTCAAAACAAGAGAGAGAGAGAGAGAGAGAGAGAGAGAGAGTGTGTGTGTGTGTTTAACTCACTCTTTCTGAGTTGGGTTTTAATGTACAGTTGCACAGAGTATAACAGAGTAATCCACAGCACCCTTTCAAAACAGATCCTTTTTAACTGCTCTGAGGAACATGTTAGCATTTCACAATAACATTGACAGCTTAAAGAGAAAATAACGTGCACATCTGTTGATTTTGTGTTTTTCTGAAACATAATGACTAGGCATTCACCTCTTTAACATTTATATTAAATACAAACTTTGTAAAATAAAAGACATTTAAGTGCAGAAATAAATGCAACTGAATTCCATTCTCTGCATGCTACATGTTTGCATTTTCAGTTACATTGGAACAAAAAAAAGCCGGTTTTTAATGCATTTAATCTGAATTTTAGTTTTCCTTAAAATTCTTTTACCCATCAATAACTATGATTTTTCACATGTCTTCTGTGGGGAAAAAGGTTGCATTATTTCACTTTCACATGCAGATATTTCTAACAGATAGCACCCAGCCAGTCTCTTGTACGCCTCACCAGATCCACGACAGGACCATAATGAAGGAATTCAGGGGACGAGTTCTAAATTAATTGGCAGTTTGAACTTTGAGTGATCGTGGCTTTGTGCCTGTTTGGGAAACAAGATTGCTGGATTTAGAGACGGGTAAAGACAAGCTGCTCCACTCTGACAAACCGTTCTTCTGAGAAAATTGAACTGTTCGTTTTCCAACAGGGTAATGATACCTAATCCACCGAGATGTAAAAACTCTATAAAAGGCCCCTTTGCAGAGCACTCCGGTCAGCAGGTTAAAGAAAGTAAGCAGCATCCTTAATGGAAGATAAACGCTTGCCCTACAGGGTTTGATCTGTCATACTAATCTCAAAAAGCATCTCATATAAAACTCGAGCTAAAAAGACTGTCAAGGCAGCCTTCCCCACTCGGCAGACTAATGCCCGGGGCTTAGCAGCTCTGTCCCGCACAGGCAAAATGTTTAACGTGCTTAGAGGAAAGGTTTTCCCCTCACATTAGCCTAGGCAGACTCAGTGAACCCAATGTGAGATAATCCAAAACAATTCAGGTTCAACAAAGGTTGGGAAAATATTGTAGCAGACACAGAGCTTTGATGGAGAGCTTCTTTGATCTAAAGATTATAAAATACACAGTTTCTAATCTGACAAATTTTGAGCTGCAAAGCACAATATCTAAACATTCTTCTTTTGTCATAACAGTTTAATCCCTTAAGAATGTGATTTAAACCACCAGGGAGCAAAGGTCACCTCAAGATTTGTATGGAAGAGGAAAACTGCCCCTGATACTTTCAAGGAAGTATGCGGATACTGGCGGGGGGGGGTGTCATTAAGTTATATAACAAAATGTTGCTACTACTGACTCAGCCAGGTCACCGGAAGTTCAGGGCAAGTCAAAGGCCCCTTTCTATTCAACGTCACTGGATAAAAGATGAAACAAGTCTTACACTCTCTCCTCTACCTCTTATCTTTACCATTATCCTTTCACTGCTTTGTTCTTTTAGCTGAAGATCAAATTCCCTTTGTGACACAAAACTCATGCCCATAGATCTCCCAACAGCTAAAACTATACACTTAGTAAAAATATTGCTGAGCGGTGATCATGTGTTTTCTAGTCATACTGATTTTACAAAGGTGCACGTTTAGTATTTCACCCAGTACTGCTCGGAGTTAGACCCAAGCATGGCCATCAGCCCTGGCAAAGCCAGCCCATCTGTTCTTGTGCGAAGTCAAATAAAATCAGAGAAATGCAAGGGGAGACCACACAGACATTCCTGCCCCCTTGATGGAAGGAATCGTTAGGAAAGTGAACAAACAGAGGCAGCGCTGTGTGGAGCCTTAATTTTGTCAATGAAAGGAGATAGAGCAGTGGCCCAAGGCTGCTGACCATAGCTGGTCCATCGCTGATCATCAGAGCCTTGGGCCTGACCCACGCACATCTGCTTGAGACATCCCTCTTCAGGATTTGGGTGGGAATGGATGACCCACAATGCCCTTGCTCACAGTGTGGCCACGGAGAGGTGGTGTCTGGTGCACAAGGTTAAAGAGGTCTCCGCGCAGGAGGAGGAAGCTTCAGCAGAGACTAGAGCTCCACCAGTAAAAGCAGTTCTCCCGCCCCCTCCACTCCAGATGGTCTGAAGCCTGAAAAACGTAGTTTCTATTTCCCCAGCCGTACAGAGTTAGGAAGAGTCTTACAACATTATCTGCTCCAAGTAGCCAGATTTATGTATATAAATGTCTATGGGCTTCAGGAAACAGACACTCTTTTCTTAAATATTTTATAAGCAAATTAACCCATAAACTGAGCTTGCCAGATGATGAGTTCAACATGTATTTTTCAGGAGTAGGCACCGGAAGACGCAGTCACACCAGACAGAATCCGAGCCCCTGCACCCCAGGCTCACAAGCCACATGAAATTACCTGCAAATACCCGGGGCTCGCTGAAGGGCCCAGCCTTCATCAGCTTGGTCCTGATGGGTTAATGGAAATCTAAGATGAATTCTCTGCTCGTCTCATGCCCACAGCAAGGGCAGGGGTCTAGAGTCTGTTTCCAGATGAGTTTCCAATGGCATCCTAATAGGTGTGCGAAGGGAGTTGTGGCCCTCGGGAAATGATGCCCTGTCGTGTGGTCGCTGGGCTGCTTCTAGCAAAGGGGCCTTCACTTATTCCACACTGGCAAGCGTCCCTGTCTCTGCCTTCAGAGACCTCCCAGCCCCTTTCCTCAGCCCTGAACATCTGTGAGAGCTGCGATGAGCAAAGACAGCTTTGGCCAGGAGTCTGGACTTCCCCAGGACCCCCCCGAGGGCCGTGCGGGTTTCCCGTTTGGCCCCAAGTCCTGGTGAGAAGGACAAGCACCGTGTGTGCGTCTGTGTGCGCGTGCGTGTGTGTGCATGTGTGTGTTTTATGTGCATCCATCGTGAGGCAGAGCACAAAGTTAACACACACTTATTTGAATACAGTGCTTTGTATATATAAGAATAAAAAGAAATCACATCTTACAGACTTTCCAGACAACCTGGTTGATGTTCTTTTATCAGAACCAGATGGAGTCCCATAATTAAATGGCTATCTTTAGCCTGTTAATTAGGCCAGGTTCCTTGTACGTTCTAGTTAAAAAAAAAAATCTAAAATTACATTCGTTCAAACTTAAAGCACTAACAACTTTGTGTGTCAGACTGTGTTGAGGACTTGGCTGAAATGTTCATTAGACCACGGCCATTATTTTCGAGAACTCATGGAGGACACCTGAGGTGGTGCCGAAGGACTTGAAAAGGGCAAATGTAGCGTCTGTATTTAAAAACGAGGTGAGCAATGACCCTGGAACTGCGGGAGTCAGCTTATTTTCCTTACCTGGAAAAACCAGAGCAAATCATCCAAAAATCAATTTGCAAGCACAGAGGAGAGCATGGACCGCTGGACAATCATTCACTGGCCATTGGGAAGCGAAAGGCTGTCAGAGCTCTGTAATTTCTTCCTACGACAGTCACAGCCTGGTAAATTAGAGGGCAGAAATAGAATCATATTTCTCCGCTAATAAAGACTGTCCCCTGCAACATTCTCATGTAATCTGGGGGAATATGGACTAGAGCTGGAGGTCAAACTACAGTTCCAGGGCTCAGAAATACCAGCGTGTTTCTTCCAAATATTAATCAGTTTATAATTATGCCTTGGTTTTGTAGCTTAACAAAGCAGGATTTTGCAAAAGGTTCATTAGGGATTTAATACCACTTAGTATAGTCAAAGTACAGTATAGACTTATCAAATGAACCAACAATAATCTAAGAGACATGATTCTTCTTCTCAGCAACAATATTAGAATTCAAAATAAAACCAAAATAATGAGCAGGAATGGAGCTTAGCAGCCTAGGAGAAGGTGCAAGATTTTTCTAACTTGTACAACATGGAAAGGAAGTCATAAAGAAAAAACAATGAGGGAATTTCCAAACACATTTTTAAAAGGGGAAAAACAGCTACACTTCTAACTGGAATGCATGTTGATAGTTATTCTCCAACAAATCATTGCAGAACAGGAAACTTGGAAATGAAAAGACACTTTCAAACTGTTCAATTCATCACTATGCATTGGAAAATAATCCTTTAACAAAAGGCAGCATCCAACACAGCTACACAACGGTAGAACTATCTGACCGAGCCTCACTGGGAGCTTAGCATCACGCTGCATCCCACCGTAGCTGGGTAGGGAGGGAGGGTGCGCCTGCAGTGGAGACCCCACCCTGGGAGGCCCGGGGCAGGCGGGCCCCTGCTTCAGGATTAATCAAGATGGGATGTGTTTCTTGGTGCTGAGATCCCAACCAAAGCGCTGAGCTGCCTCAATCGGGTCCCACTGGACACTGAGAATAAGCACGCAGCAATGCTGAAGAGCTTGGCTGAGTGATGCCAGGTCTGTCTGATTCAGAGATAAAGAAATGGACACTTGCACTTTGAGTGCCTTTCCTTTGACCTCATCTTCCCAGGGCTTCATTTGTTTTGCTGGGTATTTCCAAATTCAGCTTCTCACCACAGAACGTTTGAGGAGGAAACTTACACACCACATATGGAAAATGGGAGAAACTGACTTCTAGCATTTTATCGCTGCTTCCATTTATTTAAGACCATTTCCAGAAAAAAAGACTGTAGCCTTTGGGAAAACATCAGAAAGATACAGAATTATGATTACGGCTCGTGTGGAGGAAATAAAACCAATCAGTGCAGTATAAATCTATTGCCATAAAATCATCCATATAAATCCCTTGCTGTTTTGAGGTCTAAGTTTTCTAATTCCTCGGGGTCATTACAGCACATTCCTGTCTCCGAGAGCACTTGCAGCAAGCATCTCTCTTGGTGTCAATGGTCATAAAATGCAGTTTCTTCATTTTAACGGGTTATTTATTAAACCATTAACAGTTCGGGCTCTTTACTTCTGAGGTGGAGCAGACCCGTTGCTGGGTGCGCCTGCTGATCAAAGCCCCGAGTCCACACAACTGTCTGTGCCCAACACCTTATCTCTCTTCCTATCCCTCCATCCAGGACTCAGCTGAAGTGGCCTGACAGCGGAGGAGCTGGAGTGACCCTTGTCACCCTTATTACTGTAGACGCTGGAGATTGGCAGCCCCTTTTATCTCTCAAGGGGGCACTTTTCATCAAAAGACACATCTTCAACATATCACTTGACAATAATCCATAATGGAAGGTTTTCCACATACTAGAGATAATGAAAAAAGCTATGAAAAAAAAAAAGAAAAGAAACAGAAAACCCCGTAGGTTAATATCCTCCTGGGTAAAAGTTCACCTCATTCTTCTCATCCACCATGTTCACAGCATGCTGCCCGAGACCCTTCGGGGAACTGCAGGGATGAGGCATTAGTCACCCGAGCCTCAGATGGAGCCGGTCCTGGTGACATGAGCTGAAGGACACACATTCTAACTGGAATGAATCCAGCATGGCCCAGATGTGGGAGCAAGTCTTGTTCATGGCACTGGTTCCCTGACTCTGCGGAGGCTGCTTCCTCCTCCTCCCGGGAAGTCTCAGCTTCTCACTCTCACAGGGCAGTCATCCAGGTGCCACCAGCCATGGAGCAGGACAGTCAGGATGCCCTCGGCTCTAGGCCACATCAGGGAGATAGCACACCCAACCACCCCAGCACAGCTGTAGGACGGCCTGGTCTCTCCCTCCCTTGGGTGCTCTGGGTGTCATGAGTGTGCCGAGTGCCCCCAGCTCTCTGCCTCTGTCTGTTACAGTTTGCTAGATGGCCCTGTGGAGGGGTGTTTGGGGAGAAGACTGGACAGTAGGGGCTTCTAGCTGACTTGCTCTTAGAATTTGGGGCCTGGTTGGAAGATGAGGTCGCTGGGGACAAGGCCTGGGGGAGTTTATCTCCCTCCCTGGAGTCTCCTTCATTCTCTCTCTACTTCCCGTGCACCCTGGCCTGAGTGGCTCTCCTCTGCCCGTCCCCTCTGCCGTGCCACCCTGCCTCGGAGCCAGTGGACTGTGGAATGGAACCTCTGTAATCTGTGAGCCAAAATAAACCTTTCCCCTTTTAATTTGTCAGGGTCCGACGATACATCCCAGGAAAGTCACTCAAACAGAGAATCTCCTCGGCTCCTACCACATGGTCAGTATTCCTCTGCCTACATGTAGCCACCACAAGGACTCCCTGTACTGTGGCTTCTAGGAAAGTTTCCCGATGGCTCCAGGCCATGCCCAGAGTCCCTTCTGTGACATCCTGTTCACACTTGTATAGCATTTTCCCCTTCTCTGTGTCCTCCCAGCTGCCCCTGTTCTAGGCTCCCTTCATGTGTCAGTGGCTGGCACACCCTGTCCCTCTTAGTCCAGTTTCCTCTCCCCCTGGGAATTCCATCAGGAGCTGAAGGCTGCCAAAACCTCTGTGCCTCATGTCTTTGCTGTCCTTCCCCCCTCTCCCTGCACAATGCAAGCCACACAGCTCAGTCCCTCTGTCTCGAGGACAGACACTTAAAGAGTCATCGGGCTCAGTCTCTGCCAACACCATTCTCTGAGCCTTCTGCCCTCCTCTGCCCTCTGGAATGGATTTCCAGGTATCTTCTTCCTCTTGGCAATGCCCCTCCAGAAACTGCTTCCTCCAAGTCTTGCTTATAATCATGTTCCAAAACCTCAGCACCAAGGAATCAATCAAGGAGGTAAAAATGCATGTTGAGTCTACTCTCTGTCTACTTCCGGCTTCCCCTGTCATGGAACACTTCTATTCTTTGAATGCCAGGACCTTCTACTGTTCCACCATGTCAGAGCCATCAGAAATGTTCCTGGTTGGCTTTCCAGTCATAAGATGATGGTATTCTGGGTCTCAGCCTCCTTGGGCATCGTGAAGTGCTTCAATCTCCATCCAGAGTCTCCCCATGGTCATTCACAATGACCTCCAAGTCCTCTTGGATGCTTTCCTACAGCAAGCTTCCTTATCACCAGCACTGCTGCTCTCCACAGAATTTCCAGCTTTGTCACCTCAGTGTCCACGAACAGTCCCCCTATCTCACAGCTTTTATCCCTTGTCACCACTCCGTGTTTCCCTGAGTCTGCATGCTCTTTAATTGCCTGTCCTATTTTCCATCAGCTTCACTCCTCCACAACCCAGTTGAGTCTGTGTGTTAGTCTGTATTCTTTGCTATTACCAAATTCCCAAGGGTGGGCAAAGAAATCAATGTAACTGTGGCTACAGAGCCTGAAAGTCCAGGCTCTAGTGACCCCAACAGTTCAGCCTCTGATGAGGAAGCCTGGCCACATGGTAAACGGAAGATGGCAGAATGGCAGAAATCTGTGCTGAAAGAAAGGCCACGTCACAGTACGGGAAGCCTGAGGAACTCTGAGGCCAGTTCTCTCCATCACGAGCTCCTCTTGTGAGAGCCAATTGGAGTCACGTGAGAGCGGCATTAACCCTTTCCAAGGCTGCACCTCCAGTGAGCTAACCGCCTTCAAGAGCCTTCACCTTTCCAGCTTCCCACGGCTTCTCACCATGGCCAATCCAAGAACCAAGATCCCAGCACAGGAAACCTGCCATACCCAGCCCGTGGCAGTCTGCCCAGTGATTACCCAAGTGACCTTCGCACTTGAGTCTGCACATCCTCCAACAAGGTCCCAACCCTCATCTTTGTCCAGAATCCTAAAGCAAAGGTCAGAAAGACAATATTCTTCACACTTTGCAAAACAGAAGAAAGAAAAATATTTGACGCAACATCAGGCATTAGCCGATGCATGTGAATTCCCTGCCCTGTGCACAACTCTGGGCAGAGCGATCCGCCCACTGCTCCCACTGGCTCTTTAATTCCCTTCACTGGGGCCCCAGGTCCTGGGCAATAAAACAAGAGGATTCATGCAGAGGAGCTCTTTTCAATGCGTTCTTTTCATCTTTCTCTGCTTTACCCCTCTTGGCAATAAAGCTCTTATTTCAAATAAAAATTGTATTAAGGAACCCCCAAATGTAAACAAATACTTAAAAGTGGTAAAAGGGATCATCACATAGTACATGTTTTCATTGTTTGGCAAAAATAAATGCTTAATTTTCATAGCCCCAGAAACACTGGTGTGGAGCCCATGGGTGTACAAAGCTCATTTTGAAAACTAGTGTGCTATACCTTCGGGCTAGAGGCCTTATAAAATAAAAAAAGTAAATTGCACAGAGATTTAGTTAATATAACTGCATTTACTCATACAAACATTATATGTGTTTGTGCATCTATATATACATATGTAAATACATACATACATATTCTTAAATAAACAAAATATTGCAGCATTTATAAATAAGAAAAATAAACACTGATTTCCTTCCAAGACCAGGAGTAGGGTATGAGGAGGGAATTCCATTCTTCCAAACAATTTGATACTCTTATCGTGGGTCTTTTATTGCTTTTAATTAAAAAAAAAGAAACCAAACTATAGACTCTCTGAGATTGCTTCAGCTCTGAAGTTCTACGATTCTGTTTCTTATAACCTGTTAGTAAATCTTATTTCTTTTCCAGTAACAGTATCTATCACAAATTACTTGTGAAAAGAGGTATTCTACAAGTCAGCCCCAGTGCTTCCAGAAAGAAATTCTCATCGGAAGGTGTCATGGGTTGAATGTTGACCCCAAAAGCATGTGCTTAGAGTCCAAGCCTCTGTGCTCAGAATGTGACCTAATTTGGAAGCAATGCCACTGTGAACGTGTCCAGTTAGGCTGAGACCCTTTATCCAGTGTAACCAAGTGGAGCGCAGAGACACAGGCATGGCACCAGGTGACCGCAGAGAGGGAGACCATGGTGACACATCCATGTACCAAAGCACACTCAGGGCTCCGGGTACCACCAGAAGCTGGGAAGAGGCAAGGACGGATTTTCCCTTCTCTGAGGCCAACGGAAGGAAGCAACCCTGTCAGTACCACGATTTCTAATCTCGGCTTCTGGAATTGTGAGAAAAAATAAAACTTATTTGTTTTATTTTTATGCACCCAGGTTATGCAGCTTTCTTTCTGCCGTTCTAGGAAGCTGTCACCAAACCAGCCTTTCCAGGAAAGGTATCCTTTACACTGTGCGCTGGACGGCCCCTGCCCACCCACTCTGAAGGACTGTCACAGGTCTTCTAAGAAAGCCAGGCTGGTGTGGTCTCAAGATGTTTGGTACTCTTGAATGCAAACTCAGGAAGCAAAGTTAGATCCAAGGGTTAAACCCTCTCATATACATTTTGAAGCCTGTATGGATGATTATAAGACAATTACAAGTGGAATTATTTTCACCACATTGGTCTATGTGAAACCCAACAGAATCTGTACTGCATTAGTGACCAGCTTCCCCTCCATGGTCAGTAAAGCAATTGAACTGAACCGTGAGTAATTTATGTCAAGAGACAGTTAATTTGAAAGGCAGTTTGAGGATAAGCAGGTAACAGAGATCAGAAGTTAATCCTCCAACACAAGTTACTTTAGACTTTGTTTGTTTAGGAATAATGGTCTGGAAATGTTATTTTCCTCTGCAATACATTTCTACTAGTGGACTGTGCAGCAAATCAGGCATAAGCCCTGCAAATACAGCAACGCACAGTACGTGAGAGGGGATTTCATGGGTGGCATGTGTACTCACATGTCTCACGCCTCGAAACATCTCTCAAGCTGCTATAACAATTGTCTTTGAACTTAGACAAAACTCATAAGTTTCTGCTAACGAAGACATCTCATCTTGGCCTCTGAATCCTAAAACTACTCAGCTTTCAAACTGAGCTTTTCCTTTTGCATTAGTACTATTTGTGATACATAATAATTGCTTTCATTTGCGCAGTTGGTCCCGAAACGTATGGTGTCTCAGTATTTTTTACTCCCCTTCTCTCTCGTCCTGGTCTCTCCCTACTTCCCCCGACGCCTTCTCCTCTCCACAGGGTCTGCCTTCCCATTTCCTACCATTTTACTTTTATTTTCCTCTTTTTTTGTCAGTCTAGAACCAATTTATTATATAGCTTATCTGCATGCCTTTCTACAAAAAATTCTTTTCAAATCCATTTTATTCACAGATGAAAAGAAAGAAAAAGAAGAAAAATGTCAACAAAATTTTAAAGTACATCAGTCAGGGGGTAACGTTACTACATACGTTGCATATTGCCGTCCCCAAATCATTCACCCAGAGCACAAGATATCTTCACATTAAACTGATTCTCTCGTATTAGAGAAACCATGTTGTAGCTGTTGATTGGTAATGTCAACTTGACAAGTTTAGAAGCTGAACTAGGTCAGCTCAACAATTCTACATCCTCGGGTGTTAAGGACCTACCCTAGGTCAGCTCTCTGTACCCTAGAGTACAGAGGACCCACCCTAGGGCAGCTCTTTGCCTGGATGGTATAAAATGGAAAGGAGAAAGCATGAACGGGCTACCGGTTCTTTAGCAGAGCTCCAGGTTTTGCCTTTGGATGTCTTCTCCTGGCTCATAGTGCAGATTCTTGGGCTTGTGCCCTGGGCCCTGGCATATACTCTCCAGCCTTCCGGCACAGAATCTCCAGCCTTCCTTCACAGAAACACTGGCTTCCTGATTCGGACTTGCATGGATGCTGCAGCGAGCTCCAGACCTCAGACGGGAACCTTCAGCCTCCAGTGCGCAGATGCCCTGTGCACACTTGCTCACTCGACTCTGTGGCTGACCATCGTAAGCTGATCTTGTAATCTCATATATATTTGTATGGCTTGTGTTTCTCCAGTAAAACCCAGACTAACACACACGTGATAGTTAACCTCGCTGTCTGGTTTATTGCACTTAATGGTCTCAAGATCCATCCATTTTCCTACAAATGGCTGAAACTCATCCTCCGTGATATGGCACAGAGTCCCATTGCGTGTATACCGACCGCATTTCCACTACCCACTAGTCTTTACCTTTCTCCTTCTGCTTCTTTATCTCATTTTACATATGTTTAAATTTTTCTAAAAAGCCTCACTTTCAGTCTTCAGTCACCCATGTATAAAACAACCTCTTACAGAAGTGACATCAATGAATTTAATAACCTGTTGCCAAGAATTTTAGTCTTCATACATCTAGATACAAATATAAAATGAGCATGATCTCTAACTTCATCAAAATTTCAGATATAACTGCCCAGGTGTGAGATAAATGCATTAATATATCAACAAATAAGCAAATGTCAGCTCCTGACTTCTATAGACCCATCCCTGAGGCCCTTGAGATGTTCATGACCAATATCTGTGTTTGCCCTGACCATTAGGAGACTTCCTGTCACCTGGGCATCAAGATCTCAGCTTTGCCGCCTGCCGAGGCCAGAGCCAAGTGCAGCACGCCCTCCTCTCTCCATCCAGAACCTCACCTTGCTGTAGCCCCCACTGCCTCTGTCGCCACTGATAGCTGCATGGGCCTGGGGTGTCCTGGTGTAAACTAGATTTCTGACAACAGTCCCCTACTTTGTCTACCTGTGTGTTGATCCCTGGTATCTGGTTGGGTGAGATGTCAAGGGGAGGAAGAACAAAGCAGCTTGAGGAAGAAGAAGAAAAAGGAAAAGGAGAAGGAAGAGAAAAAAGAGAGACAGAGAGAGAGGTAGAGAGAGACAGAGAGAGAGGAGAGCACAAACTGGAAAATCAGGTGTAAAAGAAAATAAATGTCAACTGAATATTGTGTCCTTTCTTTACAAAATTTCCATATCAAAAAAAAGATACTAACACTCTAACATGTGTTGCTAATTTCATGCTGGATTGTTACAAGTACCAGATTTTGTAAAGATTTATTTGCCATGAAATTAAAGTATAGCTATTATTCTTGTAATAACAGTTTCTCAAATTTAAGAGCCTTATAAACCTTTTAAAAAGATTTTTAAAAAATTTTCTAATAAATCTCTGATCCTGAGCAATTATTTTCATTATGAATTATTCTAGCAGACTCAAAGATGTTTCTTCTGCCTCCAAGAATGTACATGTCTTATATTCTATGACCTGAAAATGTTACCTTAGATAGCAAAAAGGGACGAGGTTGTTTGGTGGTATGAATGGGTTGCGGTTTTGCAGATGGAGAAATGACCTTGGTCTTCCGGTTGGGCCCTGAAGACCATCACATGTATCACAGTAAGGAGTCAAGGAAGATTTAACAAACACAGGAAAGAGACAAAGTGAAGACGCAGAGGAGAACCCAGGGCCCTGGAGCCAGCAGAAGCAGAGGAGGCAGGGAGGGATTCCAAGGGGCCTGCGGAGGGAGGGCCCTGCTCATCTTCACTGGAGCCCAAGGACTGCAGTTGGATCCCAGATCGCCATTCATTTTAAGTCCCCAAATATTTGGAAATTTATTATAACAGTTGCAGAAAAGTAATGCAGCTGTAAATCATTTTATTATAAACATCACACAATGTATAAAATCTTACTCTTGCACCTGAAATGCATAAATTAAGGACAATGGAAATTATATAGCCCATTTATAAACTGAAGGAAAAGGAAATAACATAGCCAATAAAATCCATTAACAATGAGACTCTAATGTAACTGCTAATTGTAAACATTAAGCCACTGTTGGCAGTTTGACTGCCGCTTGCAGTTCTTTCTGGTCTAAGTTCTTTCAGATTTGGCCTCACTGAACTACAGAGTGCTGTACGTTGACTGAAATCCTTTCTTTGGTTTAAACTCCTAAGGGTCTCCTAAGAAACTAAGCTAAATATTTAATTTTCATACACATAGTCTGACTTTGTCCTGTTCTCATCAGCCTCTGCAATTCAAATAGCACTGCTGGGTCAAGATGAAAGATTAAACACACAGAGGTAGCTGAACTCTGGCGCTGACAGGCAGCCCTGTGTACAGGTGATGATCTACATGGCCGATCCCTAAACTTAAGTGTGTACGTTCAAACCAGCCAGGCATCTTGTTGTAATGCAGATTCATGGTTCAAGGCAAGACCTGATGTTCCAGCAAGTTGCCACCAAAGTGCCACCAATCTGGTTGGACCACAATTTAAAAAGGCACCTCTCAATGGCCCCTCTACAATGTGCTTGTCATCAATTTGTTTGTACCATAATAGAAATATTTTTAGCCACAGCCACCCCAGGGCAAGAACCATCAGTGTTTCCTGTTGGAACTTAGGGCACTGGGAAAACAAGCAGCCAGCTCGCCACTCTGGTCAGGGCCTGTGAGCCTACTGGCAAAAGAATCAAACATCCATGCCACCCCGCCACCCCATGAGCAAGTGGGAGCCAGAGATCTGAGCATCTCTTATGAGTTTGACTATATGCAATATAGCAAATAAGGGGGATTTTTCTTCTGCCATCTCTTTGAAGGCAAATATTTTATCACTGTTTTGCTCTGTTCTGATTAATGGTATTGCTCTATTCAATATTCTGTTTTTATAAGTTAGGTATTTCCTTCAATAATTTTACACTATCTGGTTGAAGGAACAACTGTTGTGAAGAAAATCAGATATGCTATGGTACCTATTGCTGTTATCCTGGTAACCTGCTATGAAGTTCTGTACCAATTTCACTACACTGTCTCAATTGGCTTTGTCCCATCTTGTTCTGCTGTATTTTACTACCTTCAAAATAAAAAAAGTAGAAATATTTTTAAACTGTATCATGATTTTGTGATGCTCTCAGCCCACAAGACATACACTAGCCCAGGAGAGCTGTGTTCATGGGATGGGTAGGTGATGCTTGCTAGTAAACAAGCCCTGGAATACGAGTGCTTCAGACAGAGGAGAAATTTCTCTTCTTAGGTGTCAAAGTGGAGACCATGATGGCCTTCAGCCACAACTCTCCATGCTCAGGATTCAATTTTACATGACACAGTGGTGCCATCTGCAATGTCTGGCACAGAGAGGCAGAGTACTGAAGCATCAGCCCAAGCGCGCAGATGAGTTAGTGCTGAAGCAAAAGCACTTCCCATCAGCACAAGTCTCATTTTGCTGGAACTGATCGCATGGCCACCCGTAGCTGCAAAGGAGTAGGGAGATGTCAGGGACTTCACAGGTATCAGGGTTAGTGGACAGGTCCGCCAAAACCAGAGCTATAAGAACGTCTTGTGCTCAGAATATTTTGTTTAAGGACAAACATTATGGAGAACTCTCAGAATTGTGCCTGCTCGTAGCCAGCTTATCCATGATACAGTGCTGGTTAAAAACCCTTCACAATCATCCTATGGTACTAACGCTAGTATTAACTCATTAGCTTTATGTTACCTCCAATATTAAAGAATGATTTTTAAATATTGAATTTTGAAAAAATGTTTAAATTTTAGATTTAAAAAAATGTTATCAGTATGTTTGCGGCACGTGACGATCACACTCACCACGGGGAACAGGTGCTTGTCCTTTTCATGCCCCCCCTGCCCATCCCTCCACCCTTTGTTCCTTTTCTTTTGCAAAAGATGTATTTCCCTGTGTCCTAGTATCTGTCTTTTATTTTGCTTTTTAATATATCTACAGAAAGGCAAAGAAGAGATTTAAAATGTGTACTCATAGACTCTGATTCTGCTCACTTCTATGTAGTAGCTAAAATAGAGCAGCACTATAAATATGTCCTTCAGTCTAACGAAACCAAAGCCAAAGCAATTATTAATGTGAAATAGGAATATTATATTCACGTTATGAATGACATGTTAAAAGTGATCTAATTCAATTCTATATCCATTCAAGTAAAATTGTGTTTGGGGTAATTATTTAATATGATCTGTTTGCTTTTGAACCAGTGATACCTAATAGTGAGATCTTGAAGGAGCATAAATTACGTTTTTAATGTTTTTATAACAAAATGTACATACATTCAAAAAAGTACATGAAGCATAGTGGGTATTTTAGACTTTTTTTTGAGGATGAAACACGGAGCTTCACACATGGTGGGCAAACACTCTGAACCATATCCTTAGTCCTAGAATTATTCTTTCATGAGATTATTTTATTAAGCATATGTTTGACCAAAAGCAGACACCCATATATAAGAAAATATATGATAAAGATGATGTCACACACCAATAGAAATGGCATGAACTGCTTGATAAATGTGCTGAGATCATAGAAAATTAGACTCTCATCTGAAATGAATGACACATTTTTATTTAAACTAAGATTCTAATATGAGATTATTTCTAAGTATTCAGAAAAAATATAAGATAATACATATCATCAGAATCAGAGTGCTTTTCTCAAGGAAACATAAATTGCTAGAGGGTAGTAAAGTTGAATGAATTAAAATTAAATATCATAAAAACTAATTTCACCTAAAAATCCATAATCAAAGTGAAAACAAATAATAGGCTAGAAGCAAGGGTTTGGAATCAGTTTAACTCATATGCCTATAGGAGATTAGACTACACTGCAAATTATGAAAAGAAAAAAAAACTAAACCATGCAACAGAAAAGTGAACAAAATGTCTTGGTAGTCTTCCATTCACAGAAAAGAAGAATGCTTGGCAAGCATATAAATATGCTCCCGCAACCTCATTAGGACTCAGGAAAATGCAAGCTGCACCAATGTTGAAATTCCTTTCAGCTATTCAGACTGGAAAAATTATTAGTCATTCAATGTCTATGACAACAAATGGAATAAATCTCTTGCTGTTGGGTGATCAATGCAACCATCTGCAGAGCAAGACTGTAAAACAGTAGCCGGAAGGTGGGCAGACCCTAAGGCAGATGCCCCCGCCTAGGTCTCCGCTGTCCCCTGCAGTCTTCCTCTCCCCAGATGCTTCCTCTGGACTTCCCACGTGTGAGCAAGGCATGTCAGGTGCAGCAGTATTTGTAGCAATGAAATAGAGAAGTGAAGCAAAATCACCATCCCTCGGGAGAAGAATATATGGAGAAGCAGGTTTATTCTGATGTTAGAATTCTATAAAAGCATTAAATGAGGTCAACATGTGTCAATGAATGTTGCCTGCAAAAACCAGAGTGCAAAAGGGTAAATATGATACAATTGAGGTAAAAATTCAGCAGAATACCAACACAAATTGTTCATGAATATCAACTTTGAAATGAGTACAAATTTAAGCACGAAAATGATAAAAGCTTCAGCCTCAACGGACAAAAGGGAGAGATATGAATGGAAGCCCAGTTTTAGCTGTATCTCCCTTTTTTCTTTCTTTATAACATAAAACAGAACCCTGAGGCCAATACAGAAAATGTTAACATCTCCTAAATGTGGGCGTTTGGTATATGAATGTCTGTAATATTATTTTCATTGCTTTCTGTGTGTTTGAAATAGTGCATATGAAAATAAAAATGTTTAAAACCAAAATTTCAACCTTTATTTGTTCAGCTAAATGACATTTCTTGATATTTGCAAGTGCCTGATTTCATGTCATGCTTTAAAAATATTTTAATGGATATCACATTGAAAAGATTAAATATTTGCTTAATTTTTATGCACATTTGTGTCAAAATGTGACCACGCCTGAGAGAATGTGGAGGCCTCCAGTGAGGATGAAGGTTCTGTCAGCTGACTCTGGAGCAGGAAGCAATGAGGGGTTGGAGGCAGAGCGCTCCGTGTGCGCATCAGGTTATTACAGCAGGGCCCGTACAGCAAGGCTTTCCCAGAAAGCTACGTGAACAGCAAATCTAACAAGGTCCGACAATTAAATCAGCAAGGGAAAGCTGCCTTGTGGCCCTCCAGGATTTCAAGTCTCAAGAACGTGACATTAAGGCAGGGGAGATGTAGCTCTTTTACATGGAGAAGACAGTGAGTCCCGTGTTGGAAATACTGGACTTCATGTCACTTGTTTGAAGGTATAAACTGGTTTCCTGATGTGACCGAATGTCCCCATGATGATGTGATGTTTAAGTTGGGAGTGGGCGGTGCACAAGCTACCCCAGGTCTAAAGCAGGACACAGGGACAGGGTCCAGAGGCCACGGAAGTCAGCCACGGGAGGATGTGGCCCCTCCCTGAAATTTGCTCCCTTAATTTCCAGCCCTTTCTAGTCCTTTTTAAAATTTTTTTGGATGATAAATGTCTACTGTCCCCCAGATAAACTGCTCCACCGCATTATTGAATGTGTGTTTGTAAATAGTGGCTATTTCATACGAGTGTGAATACTTTTATTTTCAAGTGAGCCAAACACGCATATTGCATACCTTAAAACACACCCTCGGCAGCATTGCTCTACATTTCCATGGTTTGTTTAGGGTGCTCGGAGGTCTCAGTTGGTCTCTTTCCTGGGGTTTCTTGCTTTATAAGCATTTGCCAAAACTTCCTTATGTGTTTCCATGCTTTTGGAATTTAGCAGGTGAGACCCGCCATGGGAAAGTAGAAAGCATTTTAGTAGAAATGACGATCATGGTAAAGCGCATCACGAAATCCTGTGGGCAATCACCAGCCGCTTGGTGACATCACAGTGGGTAAACTCACGCAAAGGGCCCCGGCACAGCATTTAGCTTTGGGTGACTGAAAATCTCTACTGATGCCTGGGGAGAAGTGAGCCAGGCGGCCGACCCAGTGGGGTGCTGTCATAAACATAGGAGCCTTCGTTCTGTCTAATATTCTAGCACCTTGGCTGGGAAGCCAGAGAAGCCTGTTTTTAGCTGTAATTTTATGGAACAGCCCTGATGGCCTCATTTTCTACCTATTCACTTGTCATTCTTTTGCTTGTTTGCCACCAAGATGCGCTCTTGGTTTATGCACTGTGCAGCTACCCTGAGAGTAGCACAGCCACTGAGCAAATGGAGGGAAAGTTTCTGGATATAAACAGATGCACGTCTGTTTTCCAGCTACCACAAGCAGGCTGTGCCTGTCCCTTGGCAGGGGCATCCGTGCCCTGTGTCCACCAGCCTAGCAGCACAGCCCTGCTGCACACTCACACAGTCCCGCGACATGTGCTGCCGGGGTGGGGGGGTTGGATGTTCTCCTTGGCTCTAGCTTCACTGTCCCCTACCCTGATGTCGGATTCATAAGGAAAGGAAAATGGGAGCATTGTTTGTCCTAGTGCTATTTACTCAGTGTACCAGAGCAGGGCAAATATCTCAGGAAGAGGGTACAGCAATGAAGTTTAAAAGCCAGAGTCTGGTAAAATTGTTGTTTTTTGACTTTGATGTACTAAAATACTAATGCACCACACCAAGCAAATCATTAAACTAATGCAAGAAAAGTGAACAGGTAGTGAGGAGAACTGAGAGTCTTAAACAGAGGTTGTCAGAAAGGGCAAGTCATGCAGAGAACCTGCAAATGAACAAGGATGGATCAGAAAAGGTCAGCATGTAGCTGGGGAGAGGATCAATATAGCTGCAAAAAGCAGAGTGAATGCAAAGGCCCTGGGGTCAGACCCCTGGCAAGGTTGAAGGATGTGGAAGGAGTGGATGAGTAGAGACCAACCTTGAGGGGACATTGACCAGAATGCAGGCAGCCTCCATGTCCTGAGTAGATCCCTATCTCCAGCTTGACCCCTGCTAGGAAGGGCCAAGAGGCTCTTGGAACAGGAAGTGTCTGAGGTAGGAGGCAGGCATGGGACTTCTGCACCTCTGTGATGTGCTCATCTCCCTGGTTAGGACCAAGGCCCCACCAGCCTGAATGTGCCCTTCCCTGACTGAAGACCATGAGAGCCAGTTCACAGGAGAGATATGCGGGAAAGGAGGACCGCTTGACCCAACCTAGGAAGTGGCCAGGAGCAAAAAGCTTGAAAGAATAAGGAGAATTCACCCAGAGGAGGAATGAGACACAGGTGCTTAAAGAGCGTCCTTCCTCACCGAGGGGAAGGGGCAGCTGCCAACCCCTGCCGGAGACTTCAGGGGAAAATTATCTTCCTCATTCAATATGGTCACCTGCAAAATCCCTTGAAGATGAGGAAGAGTTTCAGAATGATTAAAACAAAAATACAGAGACCTCTTGAAAATGAATAAAAGGTGGGTTAATAGCCGAGTTGCTCTTAACATCTCTCTCCTTAGCTATTTTTGGGAAGGCAGGACTCATGCAGAACAGGAATGGATAGATCTATCTTTCCAGGGCAGGGGGCAGTGCCAAGAAGTTGTCATCAAAATCCTGGGATTTTAATATTTTAGAAAGAGCTAAGGGGCTATAAAGTATCTAGGCCTCTGCCTATTCTGTGACTTCTCACATTTCACCTGCCTAGCATAAGTAGGATGAAAGGTAAATTATTGAGATTCAGAGCATTTTTGCTAAATTCACAAAACTCAGTTTGAATTATCAAATCTCAGGACCCCGGGTCTCACGGCAATTATGGAGATGACATGGAGCATTTCTGCAGGAAATAAATGAAGGAAATAAATGTGTGTGCAGCAGCGCTGAGCGTCTGCAGCCAGTTTAGCTCGGGCCTGGTCCACGCACCCACCACAGACAGAGCTGTGTCCGGAAGACTCCCACGGAAATCTCCCTGGCCCTAGACTTGTCCAGAGCAGCGTGAGCCCCCTTTCACTTTACCCCGGCCCACTTTTTTTTGCACCAGGGGTCGGACTCACAATCTCATGCCCCCACCAAGCAGGCGCTTTCACGAGATCCCGGCCTCCCTGTCCCACCTTGGATGACCCACAGTTTGTAGCGACATCACTGCTACCTTTGCTCATCTCTGCACTGTGTGCTTGGAGGAAATACCATTTCTCTCCACTGCATCAAAAGTGGCCTTGAATCCTAGAATGCTACAAGGGTTATGGAGGCTGAAACAGAAATATCTGCAAACCTCAGCAGGTCTCTGTCCGCTAGCACTCAGGTTGGCACAGTGTGTTCATGTCCCCCTCTTCTCTCACCTCTGATTGCTGAGTGGAGAGATGGTGATCAGTGCATAGGCTCATCTTCTGACCGTAAGCAAGGAGAAGAAGCGCTCCCCAGCTCAGAGAAAACAATTCGGAACAGTTTCCTCCACAAGAGGAAAAACTCTCTCCGACGCAAAGCCAAGGGGAAAATGTGACCCAGCGTGCCAATTACCCAACTTCCTCTGACGGCTGCTGTTGCCCATGTGCCCGCAGCACAGATTCGCTCTCTAAATTCATAGCTCAGCCCCTACCTTCTCGTGTCATGTGGTTAATATCCTGACAATATTTCAAGGACTCTCCAGCCCTTCAATCACTTCCAGAAAGAAAAGGAAATTATGATTTTAAAAAAGAGAATTTCTTTAAAGGAAATTCATCAGTTAGATAGTAGAGAGATTTAAAAGCACATTTAAAGACTTAGAGAGTAATAAACAGCAGGCCTGCCCCTGTACTGTTATTTTAAGGCACTAAAATTGAGTTAAGGAAATGGATTAATCAGCAGAGTGTGTCACACAGAACCGACTATCATGATTTCTAGTCCAAGGATATTTTTTTTTTAATCTACAAGGCTAACTTTTATTTGTTTGGAGAGGTCGAAACCACAGAGAGACAACTGTAAACCTATCTGCAGTCAGCTGGAACAGCATTTCCATCACCGAGGGCCACCTGAGGTTCATGCAACCATCTCTTCCAGAAGATCAAAAAAAAGATGAGCCTGATTGCTCAAGCCTTGGCTTGTTGAATAGCTAAGGGCAGGGCTGCTCCTTGTGGCGCACGATGGAAAATGAACGATGCTGTGATGGAACCCATGGCTGGGGCGCCACCGTCCCTGGATGCAGCTGGAAGGAGGGAGAGGACACGGCCCACCTCGCCCCCAGCTTGGGCTGTTAGACGGTGCTCCCCAATCTCAAGCTCATGGACTGCACAAGGTTCTGATTTTTCACTAGGAAAAGCCTCATCTTTCTGTGGGGAAATGGAGCTTCTAGACTAAAGCCGGGTAGTAGTTTCTTAAGTAAAACTCAACAAACCCCTGTCAAATGAGATGAGTTACTCCATCAGCTAGAAAGGGTAGGACATCCCTATAATCCCAGTGTTCTGGGAGGCTGAGGCAGGAGGGTTACAGCCTGGGTAACTGAACCCAACTTGAGCAATTTAGTGACTTAGAGAGGGCCAGTCTAAATATTAAAAAGAGGCTGTGCATCAGGGATTTAGCTCAGCGGCATAAGCACCTACTTTGCAAGTGCAAGGTCGTGAGTTTCATCCCTGGTACCAAATAAATAAGTAAATGAAATAAAATAAAATAAAAATAGGTTGTGGGTTTATCTCAGTGCCAAGGACCTGGAATCAACCTTCAGTACTGCGGAAGGAAGGAAGGAAGGAAGGAAGGAAG